>OZ010618.1:18949888-19507888 GCA_963932285.1 Caenorhabditis macrosperma
TAGACTGCGGAATCAGGTGCGTTTTGAGCTCATTGTTGAGTTGGGCTGCCAGCTCTTTTGTGTTGATCTCTGGAAAGACGCAGTTGATTTCCCACGAAACCCTCTCTTCCTCTAACTCACCTTGCTGCTGGATTGATTCGATTGGCTTCACTGAACACTGGAACTCGTGGAGCTATTGGCAACACATTCGAAACTCCTAAAAACGTTCATCTATTTGCTTTTCTTCAAGACCTCATCACCCACTGCGTGCAGTTGGCTGCCGTAATCTCCCAAACTTCACCTCCCGCTCCACTGTGTCCATCATCCGGAAAATCGTCGAATAAACGTCCCGAACACACTCCTCGACGCCAACAATCCTCATATTCGTTCCAATCGCCGAGCACAACATGTACCACTGGCACAGCGGATTTGGGATCTGGAAACCAAGGGGAATTGATGAATTCCAAAAGAGAGCTAATACCTGCTCAAAGTTCGCCTTCATTTGACTCGCACAACGCCAGGGATAGTTGTGGCGTCGGCTTCAGACGCTTCGGTGACGGCTCCAGATCTTCAGCTGAAGATTTCGATCCGGAGTCGATTTGGCGTGGGCGTTTCATGTCAAGCTGAAAATAAAGAGTTGTGTGGACGAATAGAATTCATTGAAAACGCGGAGCGATAGATCAATTTGCCGAAACCCCTACGCAGTACCCCAATGACTGATTCGAAAAGACGAATACTGTAACGGATGGTCCCTGACCATTCGTTCAGCAGCCAAGACGACCAGTTCGTCCCTCATCACGGAGGATCCCCGAAGCCACAATCATCCACATTCCTCGCAAGCCACAAGCTGACGCAATACTCTGAGTTTCCCCTCTCCCCATTCTCTCTCACGATCCGTCACCTCGCTGTTTACAGGCCGACCGACGCCTTCCTCAACCACCCACACAGCCACCGTCACACCGAGCATCGCCGTTATTAAATTCCTCACATGCCCCCACCCGTTATTTAAACCCTCGAGCCCCTGGCTCGAGGAGCGGTCACCCCTTTGTACTTGGTCACGTCTAGAGTAACTAGTCGACGACCTAATCGACGAATCGTCGATTAGTCGAAGGCGTCGACTAGTCGACTAATTTCGGCGTCGACTAGTCGAAGGCGCTCGACTAGTCGACTAGTTGCGGCGTCGACTAGTCGACTATTTCGTCGACTAATTGAGAGAAAATTTTTTCGAGGAAATTATTGAATATTTATTGATTTTCCCTTGTTTTTTGTCAGAAAAAATACGTTTTTTCGTGTTTAGATTCATCAAGCGTACTGAAAACATGATTTTCATTGGAAAAAATAGATTGCCATTTTTCAAATACGAAACAAAAAAATTTTTTTTTCGTTTTCTAAATATTAAAAAAAAATTCAAGTCGAATTACAGTTGCAACCACAGTTGCTATGGCGGTATTTCTTTGAGTGTTTCTTTTGTTTGCGGCAAACAACGGCAGGATTTCGGCAATTTTCCCAATTTTGCCCGAAAAATGCTGGCAACAGTTCCGTTCCTTGCCGACGTCCGACGCAGGCTTGGTCGGTAAATTTTTTTCCAAAAAAAAGTCGGAAAAAAAGAAGCAAAAGTCGGTAATTTTCGAAACAATTTCCGAAAATCAAGTGGGAAAAAGTTCCGACAAAAATTTCGGAAAAATGAATTCGGTAAACCTTCCGATGGAAGAAAATCCGAAATGATAACTCAGAAAAATTTCCGTCGGAAAAATTCTTAACGAAAATTTCGGTAGTTCCGTTTCCGGTTCCGACCAAGCCTGATTCGACGGCACAATTCGTTGATGGCACACGTACACCGGCATTTTTCGGGCAAAATTCGGAAAAGTGCCGAAATCTCGCCGTTTCTTGTATACAAATTTCTATGAATACAAAAAGGACAACATTGAGCTGACTTGTTGTTGAACCGCACGTGCCGTACGGGCTCGGTAAGCAGAAGTTAGGAAATAAACTTTCTTGTCTGTAGGCGTCTGTAGGAATTATTCTTTTTTTGCGACCGCGGGTTTTTGGGCTCTACAGTTTTCCATATTATTTTTCAAGAAAATACAATATTTTTCCGTAAAGTGAAATTAATGCAATATTTCACGAAATGCCTGTTTCTCTGTTAAAACTGAACTAATATTTTTCTGATTTGTTCCGATGGTAAGAGCAGTTTTTGTTCTTCAATTTGAAGTTCATACTCTTCATTTTCTCTTTCTAAAACGCCCTGAAAACAGCGAACTTTCAGCGCGCGCACATTAGAATAGTCGGGCGAGAGAGTGTGCTGCCACCAGAGACGCCAGACGGCGCGCCCGATTTCTTGCAGCGCATGCGCTTCAAAATCTATGTACCGTTCAGAGGCTTTCCATTGGTAATTTCCGCAAAAAATGTGGGTGAAAAAAGAAAAAAAAACATTTGAACAAAGGAAAAGGAACATTCTGTAGGTAAAAAAACTAATATTTCACTATTTTTTCGGTTTTTGAATGAGAAAAAGTCAATTTTTCTTCACTAAATAAATGGTAGAAACGTTTCACTGTTAATTTCATCGAAAAGACAGGTCGAAAACACACAAAATCTTTCGAAAATCAAACTTTTCCAAAAACCCAGAAATAGTCGACTTTCGTCGACTAGTCGACGCTCGACTAGTCGACTAGTTTCGACTAGTCGACGCCGCAACTACAGTGCGCGTCATAAGTATAAGCCCCCCCCTCGATTTTGGGTGTATCGGAAGAACCAGAAGTTTTCGTGGAAATCGGTGAATGCAGTTCGATTTAGAATCCAAAAGAACCCCCGGGTGCAAATATTTGGGATAATAGGCCTTCCAGGGACCCCACACCATCAGGAATTCGAAAAAAAGGCCGCGTCAAAAGTATAAGCCCCCCTAGCGATTTACGACATTTCGGTCCAAAAACTCGAATTTCCGGATCCAATCATGATACGTTGTCATTTTTTGTTGTCTTGGGTAAAGAACTCACAAGTTGGATGAAGTTCGCGAAGATACCGACCGAACTCATACTCCGAAAACGGACAAATTCATTGGAAATGAAGAAAAGTTGAAAAATCGGAAGAATAACAGTGATACACGAACACAGTTCATGATAAATAACTTTTCCATTGTTTTTCATTATTTTCTGAAGATTATCTGACCGAGAGTCAACCTGTGTCTTCGTCGGAGCTACAGTTATAGCGCTGCAAGCATGAATGGATGCGTTGTCCTACTAGAATCTGTGGTCTATTCTTGGTTTATGATCCAGGAATGACACTAATTCTGGAGGAAATACGTTTTGGTAGTTGAGATTGATCACTTTGTGAAATATGAACAGAAGGAGATGTTTCTTCTTCCTTCAGAATGCCGCCTAAATCCACACTGATCCTCCTCCAATGACCCTTCTGCAGCAGATGAAAAGATACTTGCCTATGTTTTGTCAAACAAACGGAAAACTGTTCAGATGGTATTTGCCAACAAGAAAAACATTATTTTTGACGGTCCAGGCGAAAGGCATTCACGTTGGAAATACACAGGCAAGGATCTTGTGATCTGCCCAGTGAACAGCTTTGGAGAAGGAACCGTGATGGTTTGAGGGGCGTTCTGAAGGAAGAAGAGACTTCTCCTTCCGTTCATATCTCACAAAACGATCATTCTCAACTACCAAAACGTTTTTTCTCAAGAATTGGTTCCATTCTTGGATCATAAACCAAGAATAGACCACAGATTCTAGTAGGACAACGCATCCATTCATGCTTGCAGCGCTATAACTGTAGCTCCGACGAAGACACAGGTTGACTCTCGGTCAGATAATCTTCAGAAAATAATGAAAAACAATGGAAAAGTTATTTATCATGAACTGTGTTCGTGTATCACTGTTATTCTTCCGATTTTTCAACTTTTCTTCATTTCCAATGAATTTGTCCGTTTTCGGAGTATGAGTTCGGTCGGTACCTTCGCGAACTTCATCAAACTTGTGAGTTCTTTACCCAAGACAACAAAAAATGACAACGTATCATGATTGGATCCGGGAAATTCGAGTTTTTGGACCGAAATGTCGAAAATCGCTAGGGGGCTTATACTTTTGACGCGGCCTTTTTTTCGATTTTCTGATGGTGTGAGGTCCCTGGAAGGCCTATTATTCCAAATATTTGCACCCGGGGGTTCTTTTGGATTCTAAATCGAACTGCATTCACCGATTTTCACGAAAACTTCTGGTTCTTCTGATACACCCAAAATCGAGGGGGGGCTTATACTTATGACGCGCACTGTAGTCGACTAGTCGGCCGCCTTCGACTAGTCGACGCCGCTACTAGTCGACTAGTCGAAGGTGCTCGACTAGTCGACGAATTTTTCGTCGACTAAAATAGTTGCGCTCGTCGACTAATAGTCGACTAATCGACGAATTTTTTCGTCGACTGAGTACTCTAGTCACGTCCCTATTTCTCTCAATAAACCAGTTAGCACTAAGAAGGAACATGTCAGATGGGCCACCCTGGGAACCGAATGAATTGGTTCGGGAAATGTGAGTACCTGAGAGGGTAGTATAACGCCATATTCAAAAGTTTGCCTTTTTTCCTTATTCCGGAAAAGTTTGGAAAAATCTGTTTTTTTGACACTCGGATGATAGGCCCTCTTCAAAAAATCATAACTAATTTAGAAATTGTGTAAACGAGTTGGTTAAAAAACGAAAACAGAGCTAATCGGTTGTAGATTACAATAAAAATACAAATGATTACTCAGCTTTTGAATTGGAGGTTGTATGTCAGAAAATGTGCCCATGTCAGTAGACCCTATTTCTGAATTTGATCACTTTTCGGAGAGATGGAGTGATAACACTATGTGGGCAGGGTTTGTTGGTAGTTGTGAATTACAATCATGATATAAAAACTGGGGGTAACCGATCATTTACGAAATAAATTTCCACTTTTAGTGAGACCCAATTTTCGAAATTTCAAGGTTTTTGGTTTAATCTGAAAGTGAGTTACATAGCTTGAAAGCCCATGTCTTGGGGACCATTTTTGCAGTTGAACGTTTTTTGATATCTCGTATCACTTCCGAGATATCGACTGAGAAATGATGTCCACTCAACACGAGAACACGGGTTAGAGAACACTGGAAATGGGTACCCTGGAGATTGAAATTCAAGACAACTGCTACTAAATCATATTGATCTAGGTAGTAATGAATGATTCACGTTCTGAGATATCAAAATAATCTTCGAGAATTCGACGAAAATCCAGGCACTATCCTACCTAAAACTGTCAAAATAGGGAGAAAATAGAAGAGAGCCCACTAAATCTGCAGGAAATACGTGTTTATTCTTAGATTTTTTACTGAAAATTGATCGTATGAACACATTTCATGATGTACTTGTGGAAATTTAACAAAATAACAATATTCACAAAATTGACTTTTTCGGCATTTTCTGACCCGTGTTCTCGTGTTGAGTGGACATCATTTCTCAGTCGATATCTCGGAAGTGATACGAGATATCGAAAAACCTTCAACTGCAAAAATGGTCCCCAAGACATGGGCTTTCAAGCTATGTAACTCACTTTCAGATTAAACCAAAAACCTTGAAATTTCGAAAACTGGGTCTCACTAAAAGTGGAAATTTATTTCGTAAATGATCGGTTAGCCCCAGTTTTTATATCATGATTGTAACTCACAACTACCAAGAAACCCTGCCCACATAGTGTTATCACTCCATCTCTCCGAAAAGTGATCAAATTCAGAAATAGGGTCTACTGACATGGGCACATTTTCTGACATACAACCTCCAATTCAAAAGCTGAGTAATCATTTGTATTTTTATTGTAATCTACAACCGATTAGCTCTGTTTTCGTTTTTTAACCAACTCGTTTACACAGTTTTTAAATTAATTATGATTTTTTGAAGAGGGCCTATCCTCCGACTGCCAAAAAAATGGATTTTTCAAAATTTCTCCGGAATAAGGAAAAAAGGCAAACTTTTGAATATGGCGTTATACTACCCTCTCAGGTACTCACATTTCCCGAACCAATTCATTCGGTTCTCAGGGTGGCCCATCTGACATGTTCCTTCTAAGCGCTCTTGTGGTTGTTCACCTCAGTTTCCAAGTCAGTAATCGTATAATGGCCTAGTACGTTATTGTACTATAATAATGCTGTTGACACTTTTTTGTTCTCTGTTACCAATCTCGAGACATATGGATTCTCTTGTAGGTCCTTTTCGGTTTATTTATTTATTTATTTATAAATACTTCATGAAGAAGTGAATGAGAAAAAGAAACGTATGGGTGTGGTGATACATAGGTAACTGATGCTGTTAGATCTAGAATTTGTCGGCTTCCGTCGCAGCGCGTTGTCTCCATCTGTGCCAGACGTCATCAGAACAGGGATCTCGAATCGTTGTCCTCGGAGATTTGTCTATTGGTCCATGCAGTCCATAGTCCATTCGGTAGAAGATGGCCCTTTTGCGGATGTGAACGAACGGCGCCGACGTGGTGAGCTCACCGAACTTCCACGTGTCGGGTTCGCACTTCGAAATCCTTACGACTGTCTCGTTGGACTGACATCCTTCGACCGCATTCGGAATACCTACTGATTGCTCTTCCTCACCCTCTTGCGTGACCGATTCCTCGTTGACTTGGCTGCTGTCCTCTTTTTCCTCGCGGGGTGAGACTGTTCCTTGTAAGTGGTTATTTTTCTGTTCCTGTTGAGCCGTTGGGTTATTGAATTCCTCCAGTAAACGTTTGATTCCCTCCTCTATGCGCTTCACCAAAGAATCCTCCCTCAATTTATTAGCTTCTACTATTCGCTTCACCAACGAATCCTCAAATCTTGCCAACCTTGCTTCCGACCACCTTGATTTTGATATTTTCGATTCCGGTGATGATTCCGTGTTCTTTTTCTTCTTTTTGCCCTTCGCCATTTTGCCAACCGAAGAAGCTCACTCCTCGTGAAAATAAAACACGGAATGAAAATAAAACACGGAATGAAAATAAAACACGGAATGCCGTTTCGGTTTGCGAAGTTTGAAAAATGGAAAAACTATGGGATGTCATTGAAATGACTGTGCAACCGGTCGGCCATGAAGGTCCCACGCGACCTCCTTGAACGTCATTTCGTCGGGAAACGCGTCCGTCTTCCCACGCCGACAAATCGTCACTTTGGATGACTCCTCATCGATGTTCATCGCCTCCAAAAGACCTCGAATCATAGCGCCAACTGTGATCTTGAGTGCACAACTAATTCTTGTGTCAATCATCCATCTCGAAACCTTACAGTGGCTCACGGATTTTTGAGATTATAGGCTTTCCGCTATTAGAATAGACAATAAAGAGTTGCGCTGTTTCATCCAATTTCTCAAATTCCGGTCGTTTCCGCAGTTTTCGCTCGCTTTTCCAAGTTCCTTAGTATTCAGAAACAAGAAAACTGTTTCAGAAGTCGGAAATTGGAAGCTCCAAAAACGTGCGGAATGCATCCGGAAGTCATGAGTTGCGATGAACAATGATTTCTGTTTCATCGGTTACTCAAATTCGCTTTCCGCTTCATCGAAGCAGTGCGTCAGAAGACGGGATGTGACTTGAGAAAGTGCCTCTTTGTTTTGACTGTTTTCCAAAAATCAATGAAATATTAAAAATGCAAATTTGAAGAAAAATAATTGATGCTCTGTTCCGGCTCGATTGCCTTAAATTCGAAATTCACTGCAACACTCAGGTCTGCGTCGGAAAATCCTCGAAACTATTTCAAACTGACGGAATAGTGTGCAAACAATAGAGACGCAGTCGTCAATTGTGCAGAGGAGCGCGTTTGTATTGGAAAGGAAACTTCCTTCAGTGTTAGAAAGATCGATTGAAATTCATTACGCGAATATCGGAAATGCTGAAACTGTGATAGAGAAAACTCAAAATTGTTTTTTTTTCTGTTTCAAAAGAACATGATTTCCTAGACACATTTAGTGGAAAATGATGAGCGATTGGCAAAACTGCGACAGTGCAATGGAGCGTACTTTCAATCTCAGATCCATCTGGAATTTCCTGTTTTTTCAGAGAACGAGACGTTTGTGATGGGGAAACAAGAAAGTTTCGAAGTCATTATTCATTGAATTCTGTACAATTTCAGTATTTACTTACAACTATAAATAAATAAATACAAATAATTTCAGTCGAACATCGAAATGAGATGGAGAAAAATAATTGATGGACAAACAATATCACGAATCAGGGGATAATTTGAGATTACATTTGAATAGGAGGAGGAGAATCAGATATTGTAGTCATCCCACGGGAACGGCTGGTACTGATCGAGTTCCGCATCGGTTGGGAACATGTTGGCGAACAACGGATCGTTGAGGAGAGGGGCCGAAGGGACAGCAGCTGGAGTAGTCGACGGGGCGATGGGAGGAGACGAACTGGCGGATCCGCCCGACGAGAATGGAGTTGTGGAGCCGGCCGTTGAGCCAGAAGAGAAAGAGGAGACTGTGGATGGGAATGGGGTCAATAAGGAGTCAGTGAAAGAGTCGCCCGTGGATGGAATAGAAGAAGAACACTTGTTAATTGCCATTTGGGGAAGAGCCATCGATTGAGCATTCGAGTGAATGGGTGCAAGAACCGATTGATTATGATGATGGACACTCGCATTCGGCTGCTGCTGCTGCTGATTAGATTGGAACCCCTGATTGTACTGTTGATAGTACTGATGATATGCACTGTAAGCATGATAAGCAGCATTTTGATAAGAAGAAGGTTGGTGGAACTGAGCGGTCATCTGAACGGAATGGTTGGTTATCAGTGGACAAGAGGGCGGGGACTCACCTGATTATGATTGTAGTGATTCTGGTGATAAGGGACCGCGTGCATCGTGTTCTGTTGTTGATAAGGCATCACGTGGCCCACTCCTCTTCCCATCCGGTTCATCATCTTCCCTCCTTCATTCCTCTTCTCCTCTCTCTTATTCTGTGTCTGTGGCTGTGGGTGTGGCTGTTGGATGGTGCCGTCGGGGTTCTTCTTCGGCTTCTTGCGTGGCTTGTACTTGTAGTCCGGAAACTCCTGCATGTGGCACACTCTCAGTCGCTCCGCCTCCGCCACGAACGGCGCCTTCTCCTCGTCGCTCAGGTGTCTCCAGCGGGATCCCAACTGCTTGCTGATCAATGCGTTGTGCATGTCCGGCTGATGTTCGCAAATCTTGCGCCGTTCGATCTTAGACCATACCATGAACGCGTTCATCGGCCGCTTGATGTGCGTCGACGACTTTTTGCAATTTGTCGCGTCCGAATACGGTGTCAGAGACTGCCGAGTTGGTGTGGCAGCTGAGGAAGAGGCAGGAGTGGATGGGATGGGCATCTGGAATGAATGTTGATGGTCCAGAAAACCAATGAATCTCAATGAAGCGTCATCTCTCAAGTCTCAACATACAAAAAATAATCTCGTTTTTCCTATTTTTGTGCTACCTAAATCCTGTCCTGGGAATTGGGTATTCCTGATTTCCCTATATTCTAATAAATAAAAACCCAACTCACCGGCACATTCGGGTACCCACTGACAGGAAAAGGATCCAAGTATGAGCTGTTGTTCATCTGGAATAAGGGATACTGTAGGAAGGAGACGAGGAATACGCGAGAGAAATGGGAAGAGAGGGATCTCTGAATGAGACAGAAGACACGAATGAATGTCCTTCGGAGCAGTCTCTTCCGTATACTCCCGCCTCCCCGTGTAAGAGTTGATAAGGGGCGGGGATAGGGGAGGAGTGTCACATTGGTGGTCGGAAGGGCGGAGAGCACGTGGGAACACGGAAGGGGGTAGAGAGGGGAGAGAGAGTGATAGAGTGCTAGAGTGATATGGGGATATCAGTAGAAGGCGTTGATCGGAAGAGTGAGAACACAAAGCCTCGCGACACCCATTTGACGTCGACAGAATGGATGAAAATCCGTAAGGGCTGGAACGTACAGGAGCGGTAGATGGCTATTATATATGTTAATTTTGTTTTATTAGTTCTGGTCGGTTCATTATACTTGGTAATTGAAATAGTACAGCTTAAAAGGCAACCATTCGGTAACTGTTTCGTTTTTGACCAACAGTCACCCACTTTCGCACCAATGTACATCACCAGGGAATTCAGGAAAATGATCTCAAATCGCCGCTCCTTCACTCAAGTGACGTTCGTTCCTCCTTCAATTCGGTTCTCAATCCTTTTCCTCTGTTCCCATCTACTCGGTATTTGGTAGGACCACCTCACTTCCTCTCAAACATCGAATCCTTAGCGTTCTCACATTCCAACCGTTATCCGCTGTTTCTCATTTCCTTTTCAAATTGCTTCATTTCTACCATTCCCCTAGCCACCACTCCCACTTATCTGGTGTGCTCTCAACACCACCAGATTCCCAGTATGGCAGCTCTTGGTACTTCAACACATTCGCACCTTTCACATCACCTCTACAGTATACTCTATGAAGGACACATCATCTAGATAGCCATCTACCGCTCCCAAGACAATGACTGTAATATGGCACGTCGTAAAACTCGTCTCTCACCACGTACTTAGTTACTTCGGATACTTTGGAGGTCTGTATTCATGATGTGGCATCATGGAGACCACAGCTCAAAGACTGCCAAGTCTTTCGGTCTTTCGCGATTGTCGACCAATGCACGGTTGTTTCGCCGAAGGTGTTCTTGATGTTGAGGAATTTCGCAAACGGATCCATCCATCGCCTCGGGGGTCGCCCTCTTGGTCTTTTCTTCCACCTTGGGTACCAGTTGTGCGTCTCCGTTGACCACCTTCCATCCCTTCGTCGTGCCACGTGTCCTGCCCAGCCGTGCTTCTGCTTTGAAAGTCGACGTATGTCCTCTCGATGGAGGTTCTTCTCTCGTTGTTCTTTCAGCGCTCTTTCCATTGCAGCATGTGCGACTCTCAGTTGTTCTGCCGACTTCTTAGTTAACGCCCACGTCTGTGTTCCGTATGTGATTGCGGGAAGAACGGTTGAATCGAAGAGTTTCGCCTTGATCTCACAAGGAACCGTCCCAACATGTAACGCGGGGATTTTGATGAAAGTAGGGGGGATCGGTAGTACTATAAGAGGTATGAACACCCATAATGGGAAATTGCTGCGTCGGGCCTCTTTCTCGAGTTATGGCCAAAACAAATTTTTCAAAAAATTACCCAAACTTCAACTTTGGAGAATCATAACTCGCTTCAAAATTGAGTTAGAAGGTTGTTCAAAAAATGAAAATGTAGGTAATCATCTCTTGTTTACGATCGACTAAGCACTGTTTTACCAAATTATCAGTCACTATCAGAAATTATCACTTTTCTGAAAATTGTCAAATCCTATCTCAAAAACTGACCTTTTAATCTCTCTGGAAGTTTTTCCATTCGATCCGCCGTCCAATTTTGAGCATTTTCCCCATGTGCCTATATACTGGTCATCGGATGGATTTTGAGAAAAATGAGGAAAACTGAAAATGGTACCTAATTTTTTGGTAAAAAGTTCATGTTTTTGAGCTGTAAACGTGGTATTTTTGATTTGTATGAGTGGAATGGAACTTGAAACAATGTAAAATCACTATCAAAGTATGTCTCCCTTATCATCAACAAACTTCCTATCGTTAGATTATCACTGAATAGCTTTTTAGCATTTCAGTAGATTTTCCAGCCAGAAAGTATTTCCTAGTGGGCGCAATGTGAGGAGAGTGTACCTTTGATATCTTACCAGCTCGTATCAACAAAAATAAGCGACAAATTGTGGAAAAAGAGCCGAAAATCGTCAACTAAAGAAAGATCAACGTATTCAGTGCTGATAATACAGTTTCAAGCTAATTTTTGCTCCCTTTGTTCAAGAAATGCTCCGAAATTGACTCATTTTGTTGTAAAATCGCACTTTTCTTACATTGCGACCACTAGGAAATACTTTCTGGCTGGAAAATCTACTGAAATGCTAAAAAGCTATTCAGTGATAATCTAGTGATAGGAGGTTTGTTGATAATAAGGGAGACATACTTTGATAGTGATTTTACATTGTTTCAAGTTCCATTCCACTCATACAAATCAAAAATACCACGTTTACAGCTCAAAAACATGAACTTTTTACAAAAAATTAGGTACCATTTTCAGTTTTCCTCTATTTTCTCAAAATCCATCCGATGACCAGTATATAGGCACATGGGGAAAATGCTCAAAATTGGACGGCGGATCGAATGGAAAAACTTCCAGAGAGATTAAAAGGTCAGTTTTTGAGATAGGATTTGACAATTTTCAGAAAAGTGATAATTTCTGATAGTGACTGATAATTTGGTAAAACAGTGCTTAGTCGATCGTAAACAACAGATGATTACCTACATTTTCATTTTTTGAACAACCTTCTAACTCAATTTTGAAGCGAGTTATGATTCTCCAAAGTTGAAGTTTGGGTAATTTTTTGAAAAATTTGTTTTGGCCATAACTCGAGAAAGAGGCCCGACGCAGCAATTTCCCATTATGGCTGTTCATACCTCTCATAGTACTACCGATCCCCCCTACTTTCATCAAAATCCCCGCGTTACATGTTGGGACGGTTTCTTGTCAGTGTTGTCGCACTCATCAAAGATGACCTTCAGCTGCCGAAACGCTGCCCAATTGGCGTTTTTTTTCTTGTGATTTCCGGAGCTATCTCGTTCTCGGCATTCAGAAGTCTTCCCAGATAGATGTACTTATCTGTGTCGTCTAATGGCCGGGTGCCGATCTTCACTTGGTTCGAGTCGGAGAATCGGTTTCTGAGCGTTATTGTCTTCGTCTTGTTGATTTTCAAGCCGGCTATGGCACTGGCTGTCACGAGGTCTTCTAGCATTTTGGAAGATTCGTCTGAGTCGTGGGAGATGAGGACGATATCATCGGCGAAGCGCAAGTGATTCAGTGGTCTTCCGTCGATCGAGACTCCGTAGCTGTCGCAATCGCACCATCTGATGATCGATTCGAGGCAAGCGGAGAACATATTTGGGGAGATTGAGTCTCCCTGGCGCACGCCTTTTCCGATCGGAATTTGGACCTCCGAGTTGAACGGTTTTATAGATGTTGTGCATCCGCTGTAGCAAGTCTTGATGATTTCCACGTAACATTCGTCGACTCCCTGGTCATTGAGTGAGTTCCAGATGTAGTCGTGCTCGACGCTGTCGAATGCTTTCTCGTAGTCGATGAACGTGAGGATCAAAGGGAGCTGGTGTTCTCGGTGAACTTCGAGGAGCTTGTTGAGCGTCTGGATGTGGTCCATCGTGCTGAATGACCTCCTGAAACCAGCTTGTTCAACTGGTTAGTTCTTTTCAAGTCTCCTTCTTATCCTTGCAAGAATGCATTGCGTGAAGACCTTGTAGAGAACAAGTAGTAGACTGATCGGTCGGTAGTTGGCCAGTTTCTCGCGGTCTCCTTTTTTCAAGAGCAGCGTCGTTTTCGACGTTTTCCAGGAGTGGGGGATCTCGCCGGTCTGCAGGTAGTGGGTGAAGCGTGACGCGATTGCGCTGTACAGTGGATCGCCGCAGGCCCGCAGCAGCTCGGCTGTGAATTCGTCCTTTCCAGGAGCTTTTCTTGGTGGGATCGACTCGATGGATGCTCTTATTGGTAGGAAGGCCGGGGCAGAAGGGAAGTTCTTGTGGCTGGAGGGTGGCATCGTTGTGAGGCCGGTGCGAAAGAGATCAGTATAGAACTCCTTGATCTCCTCTTCAATCTAGGCATTTGATGTTCCCCGTTTTCCCGACGCCGTCGTCAGGCTCGGAATTACTTCTTTGAATACTTCCAGCGATCTCGTGGCAACTTTGATGCTCTTCCTGTTGGCGGCGGCTTCGAGGAGTGTGTCCTTGGTGTACTCGTAGTGATCCCGTTCGACAAGGGCTCGGCACCATTTGGAGAAGGAGGCGAAGGAGGGGAGCAAGCGGTCCATGTTCTTTCTTTCCTCGATCATTTTCCTTGTTGGCTCCGATCTTCGCCTTTCGGCATGTGTCGACGGCTTCTTTGACGCTTCTGTTTGAATCGTACTAGTACTTCGTAGTCTCGCGACGTTTCGGTGGAATTCAGTTGAGGTGGCGGGTTGTTCCGGCAGTGTGCTGCGGCGACTTCTGGATCGAGTATCGCGTACCGTCTTTTTATGTGGCTCCTCCGCTGCATGATTTCCAACTACTTGGAGATGTGGAACTTTGCTCGGACGAGTCGATGGTCGCTTCCGGTGTCGAAACTTGTCAGAACTTGGACGTCGGTACAGCTCCTCCTATTCCCGAGCTTAAAAGGCAACCATTCGGTAACTGTTTCGTTTTCGACCAACAGTCTCCCACTTTCGCACCAATGTACATCACCAGGGAATTCAGGAAAGTGATCTCAAATCGCCGCTCCTTCACTCAAGTGACGTTCGTTCCTCCTTCAATTCGGTTCTCAATCCTTTTCCTCTGCTCCCATCTACTCGGTATTTGGTAGGACCACCTCACTTCCTCTCAAATATCGCATCCTTAGCGTTCTCACATTCCAACCGTTATCCGCTGTTT
This sequence comes from Caenorhabditis macrosperma, assembly GCA_963932285.1. Classification (NCBI taxonomy): domain Eukaryota; kingdom Metazoa; phylum Nematoda; class Chromadorea; order Rhabditida; family Rhabditidae; genus Caenorhabditis; species Caenorhabditis macrosperma. The sequence continues at coordinate 18,964,355 of OZ010618.1, forward strand.
CTCATTTCCTTTTTCAAATCGCTTCATTTCCACCATTTCTCTAGCCACCACTCCCACTCATCCGGTCTGCTCTCAACACCACCAGATTCCCAGTATGGCAGCTCTTGGTACTTCAACACATTCGCACCTTTCACATCACCTCCACAGTATACTCTATGAAGGACAATGACAGCAATATGGCACGTCGTAAAACTCGTCTCTCTCCACATTCTCACCGGAAACCCCCGCCCCTCCTCCCTCTCAAAGTGCTACACCTCCTCACGGAGCAGTATATAAGGAGCCCGTTGGACCTCATTCTCACAGTCAGTCTTCAGTCTTCCCCTCTCGAGTCGTCTCTCTTGATTCTTCGGAATCTCGAGACTCTTGGGAGAGGCATTCTGATGTTCTGTTCTCACCCTTCCACTCAATTTAGAGCCCTGATATGGGCTCTTCCCTTATCACTGATTCTCCCCTGAGTCTCCACTATCCCGCTCCCCAAGAGCCCTGATCTGGGCTCTTCCCCGATTTTCCCTGAACTCCCACAATTTGATTATGGCAACATTGAAAGGTAAGTATATTCTCGGAAGTAGTTAAATTCAGGTTTTGTTTTCAGAATGGTGATTATTTCCATTAAGCGACCGTCTTGATCCAGATAGAAGAAAAATCCGATCGAAATCCGGATAAAGGAAGTCTTCTACTAGTATCGGGAGCTCTTCCTACTGTCCAGACAGCTCATTCATTCTCTTTTCTCCTACTCCGCTGGTCGTTAGCAATGTCGGATGCAGAATCGATGCGAATTCTGTCAAATTATATCAACCGTTACGCCGATTCCATCCAAAAGGCTGAGGAACTCGAGAAGCAAGTCCATATGCTCACTCGTATGATCGCCGTGCAGGAAGAGTTGTGCAAAGTCTTCCAATCGTACAGAACGATGAACTTGAAAAAAATATGAAGTTGGAAATAGGCCAGGGATCATCGGTGAGATACTCTAATTCTAATCAGTTAGTAAATAATGCCCATGATCAGATGCAACTGCTGTTCTGCCGAGATCCCGTGCTGACATCACCCTGCAGTCAAATCGCCAGAGCTCTGCAAAAAAGAAGCAAAACATTGGTGGTGAGTGATTTGATCAACGACTGTAAATTACTGATAATACTCATTTCAGAACTCGCTCGAGAGAAACGAATCAAGAGGCATCAACTGGTATGACTCCATGGACTCCTATTGCTCGGAGGAATGCGGCTGCCATGGAAACTACGACAACAATGCACTTGTTTTTTAAAAAATAAATTTTTATAAATTCCATCTTCCATCTCACGTTCAAACTCCATACATTTGCTCGGTCTTCCTTCGCAAGGCAAAAGTGCATTCCAGTTAATTGGCGAATCAGATCCATTGGAAATCATTCGTTTCCTGCTCTCCCAATGGTTTCGAAATGTCTGAGAGCCGAGGCTGGGGGCTGGTGCGAGCTCTCGGAAGGAGACGCGCTCCGAAGATGAGGAGTTCCTGTATTCTCAGTCAAACGCGTCGTATTCGATCATCGTTCCGAAATAGAAGACAACGAGGGAGATGTGAGTGAGGACAAAAAGAAGAAATATAGGGCGCGCGAAGATCGACTTGTTGTTGTTCTTCTTCTTCTTTAGAGAAGGCATAGCTGCCAAAGGTATGTATTTATAGCTGCCAAAGGTATGTATCTATTACGTGAGACAGGGGACCGGCCATCAGCTCAAAAAGAATCGGAAGACTGATAGAGAAGGTTGCGAGTGATTTAAATGGAAATAAGGCCTTGACAACGGGGGAACCATTGCCCAAGGGACCATTGTTATGCTGCTACTAGGAGCTAAAACCTGACTCACCTTGCCAACGGAGTGGCTGTAGTCGTCAACACTCTGGGGACTTGAATAAGACGCAAAGTACGTTTCGGTTGAAAGGAAGAAAAGAAGAGGGAAGAAAAAAAGGAGATTGATCAAGCCCGTAGAAAATCGCGGCCGCGGCTGGCCGCAAGTATTGTAGAAACTTTGGTGGAATTTCCATTTTTTTGCGAAATATCCGGAAAAGAGGGGTTTTTTTTGGGAAAACTTTATAAAAGTGATTGTTTTTCATTAAAATTATCAACAAATTATGATTTTGCAACAATTAAATCTGAAAATGTTGTGTTTTTCGATGATTTTTCATTTCCCATAATTTTTACATTGTTTTCCTTTCTGTTTAATGCAAATTCAGAATAAAAAGCCTCTTAGACAACATCAGAACGTCAAAAAAGGGGTGCAATTGAAAAAAATTTGATAATCCCTCTGAAACTACAGATTTAATATTCAAAAAATTGCACAATATGTTTTATAAGAATATTTTCATAGAAATCAACCATTTCTATGGAGCTTTCCTGAAAAAATCCCGTTTTTTTCCATTTATTTCGCAAAAAACTGGAAATTTCACGAAAGTTTCTACAGTGACTGCGGCCGCCGCGGCCGGCCCCGGCTTTTTCGATTTGAATTGGAAAAAATGGTGGTGCCGGTCACTCGTCGAAACCGATCACTACAACTACTCGAAAGAAAAAGCCCTGGAAGCAGCTGCGAATCGAAAAAGCATAAAAACAGCGACCAAATCCCTCGAATTGTTCAAGGACACGATCCCAAGTCTCAAAACAGCCCAAGGTCTCCGAGTAACAGCAACAAGATCGATCGAATCAGAGATGAAAACCTTCTACACCAAGCTGTTCGAATCGTCACGATTACCGACCACTCGCTCCCCAGGACTGCATTTTCCAAACGCACCAGAATTTCTGGAAGCTGAAATTCGATCGGCAATCGCTACGATCCCACCCAGAAAGTCTCCCGGCGAAGATGGAATCACCGCCGAGCTCCTCAACGCATGCGGAGAACCACTGTTCAAAGCACTCGCCGAAAGGTTCAGCCACTACTTAAAAAACGGCGAAATACCCGAAGCATGGAAGACATCGAGAACAACAATAATGTACAAAAAAGGAGACAGAGAGAACTTGGCGAACTATCGGCCAATTTGCTTACTCCCCTCAATTTACAAAGTCTTCACGAGATGCTTGCTGGCAAGAGTTCGAACAACGCTCGAAGAAAATCAGCCAGTGGAACAGGCCGGCTTCCGGAAGAATTTCAGCACGATGGATCACATCACGGTCCTCAACAAACTGCTCGAAGTGCACCGCGAACACCAACTGCCGCTGATGCTCACGTTCGTTGACTTCGAGAAAGCGTTCGACAGCATCGAATTCGACTACATATGGAGTTCGTTGGAAAGCCAAGGAGTCGAACCATGCTACGTCAACGCAGTCCGCGCATGCTACGAAAACTGCTCAACGAGCTTCAAACCGTTCACAACGAGGCTAGAAGTTCCCATCGGCAAAGGAGTACGACAAGGAGACCCAATCTCCCCGAACCTCTTCTCCGCCTGCCTCGAGGCCATCATCAGGACATGCGATTGGGACGACTACGGTATCTTGATCAACGGAAGAAAGCTGAACCACTTGCGATTCGCCGACGACATCGTCATCATCTCGACAACCGCCGCCGAATCGTCCAAAATGCTCCAGGACCTTGTTCGGGCAAGCACCGCGGCGGGACTCAAGATCAACGACAAGAAGACCATGGTCCTTCGAAACCGTTTCACCGACACCGACGACGTCAAAATCGGGAACGAGACGCTCCGAAACACTGACGAGTTCGTATATCTTGGAAGACTGCTAAACGCGACAAACGACGTCGACGCCGAAATCACAAGACGAACGAGAGCCGGATGGGCAGCCTTCAAGTCGCTCCAAGTTGTATTCGAAGAATGTGGAAATCCGGAGATCAAAGCGAAAGTGTTTGACGCCACGGTCCTGCCAGCGATCACCTACGGAACCCAGACATGGGCTTTCACGAAACGGTCGTCCGAAAAACTGAGGATTGCTCACGCAGCCCTAGAGCGAGCTCTTGTGGTCATCACGCTGAGAGAACAACGCGAAAAGGGACTTCATCGCGAGGACATCCGAAAAATTTCGAAGGTTCGAGATCCTCTAAGACACATCGCAAAGCAGAAGCACGGCTGGGCGGGTCATACGGCGAGACGAGAAGACGGTAGATGGACAACGGAAACGTTGACGTGGTATCCAAGATGGAAGAAAAGGCCGAGAGGGAGACCACCGCTGAGATGGATGGACCCCTTCACAAAATTCCTGACCGTCAAGAACACCTTCGGCGACACCACCACCCACTGGACCACCATCGCGAAGAACAGGGACAAGTGGAAGTCGCTTTGTTGCGGTCTGCACGGTCAACAGCCGTGATCAACAGGCCTCCTAAGTATCCTAAGTAAGTACCACCACTGGTTTCCTCATCTTTCCTCCCGTTGGAAAAAAAGCTTTGGAAAAAAAACTGTTTAAAATAAACTGTTTCTTGCGACCAGCTTTAGAGCTTTGATCTGTTCTCAGTAATTATTACCAATTTTGCCTGAATTTCTGAAGCCGATATTATTGGCAACAAATATAAGGCTAGTTCTGAAATAATAACGTATTTCGTATTTTGCTTTCACTTTAACGCTGAAAGTCTATTTGTTAACTTTTGTTTCAAATTATCTCGCATTCCAATTCGATCGTCACTATGTATGGTACTCTTCTCCAAATGCTGAGAAAAAGTTTTGATTCAATAATATAAATAGTTTCAGGTTCAAAACCTCCATTTCACGGATAATCAATGTGTACGCGTGTTTTATTCTTCGAATCTTTATTAGAAATAAAAAAAAAAATACTTAGATGGGGACGTAGCACAGCTTCTCCGTGACCGCCTCGAAGTCCCATTGTCCATCGACACGGTCTTCCGGTAGGTTGCTCCTCTTCAAGTAACCACAAAATTACACACTTCAAGAGATTCCAATTGACTCACTCCTTGTACGCCGAGAACATTTCGGCGCCTCGCTTTGCGTACTCGTCGGTGGCGTACACCGTCTCTGGTAGGGAGATGACTCACGGTGTTCTCACAATCTTGACGTTGAAGATCTTTCCTGGAAGACATGGGGTTGGAAAAGGGTGGAATCAGTTAGACGAACCATCACTCGTGAAGATGCTGTTTGGGTGACGATTGCCAGGAACTCGTGGTTCACCACCATTCCGTACTGTCCTTCGGATACTCCGTCTCGAATGATGACGATTCGAGTGGGCAGGGTACTGCTTCTGGGCGGCCACTTCAGCTCCGGACGTCTTCAGATGAGCGCCGTCGGCACACAATCCGCTGTTGACTTTCTGAATATCGAGATGTTTGCCTCCGAGGTCGTCAGCGAAATTTTTTTCTTTTCAGCACAAAAAACAATTTTCACAACTTTTCAAACTTTCAAAACAATTTTTTTCCAAAACTGAACAAAAAAAAAGTTTTTCAGTAAGCGAGAAAACTATTCAATAATCTCATTTCAACATTTCTCAGCATTTGTTGAATTGAATATCAATTGTTCAAAATTCCAAAAAATATGGAAAATTAATTTACCAAAAATCAGAAGTTTTTCTCAAATTGTTTTTTCTCGTGATTTTTCATTGTCAAAAAAAAACATATAAAAATTGCAATGTCTTAAAAAATTGGAAAAAAAACGAAAGAAACATACATAAAAGATTTCAATTTTTGAAATTTAGAATTTGATCATTATTTATGAAAAATTTATAAATTTTATGAAAAATCAATTTACTTTAATTTATAATTTTTCTCAACATTTTTCTGTGATTTTTTTATTATCAAAAAAATTTTCAAGAAATTTCATAATTTCCACGTTTTCAAAATTTTGAAAAAAAACTGTTTTTCCGTTTGTTTGAAATATTTTTTCTAATTTTGGAAAAAGCAAATCAAAAAAATAATTTTTCTTCTGTTTTGTTTTTTTTACTGATTCTTCGAAAAAATATTTCACAAACTCACTGTTTCGAAATCGTACTCCAGTGTTACCAGCAATCAATAGTGGGAATTTAAAAACAATCGGGGGAAGAGCCCATATCAGGGCTCTAAGCGGGGGGGGGGGGGGGGTTAATGATTCAAGGAGAGGATTCAAAGAGAATCGGTACTCCCCTCCTGCCAAACCATAATAAATGCTGCGAAATTCGTAATTTCATCTGAATCATGCCCCACTGGGTCCTCTTGGTTTGGTACCAGTTCCCAATGAGACATATTCCAAACGAAATTACAACATTCACTACATTGACGATGAAGGAGGCAGACCCATGTCAGGGGAATCGGGATGGGGGAAAGGAATGAATCACTGTGTCGGCCGCAAGTCGACGACCGAGATACAGAGAGACGCAGAGGGAGGCGAGAGAGAGAGTGAGATAGTGGGGCATTGGAAGAGACGTCTTGTGGGCGGCAGCTCATGCACCTTGTGGGCGCGGTCCGGTTTCTCTCGTTGGGCAGCTCCATCAATTTTAAATTACCTGTCTCTCCTCCCAAGTGCCAAGGCCCCGGAAGAGCGCCGAAAAGACTGAATTCACACTAAAGCTCTGTTTTCCTTCTTTTCATCCAAAAACGATGCTCTCGCTCACTTCTTCTCTCAACTTCCAGTTATCTTTCTCCCTACCCCACCGCGGCCTTTTTTCAACGAATGCTCTGTCGGAGAACCCACCGCCTCCAAAAGGAAAGCCAAGGCGCCGTTTCGTTCATTCCTTCTCCGCGTCCGCACATGAGTTGAAGCGGTACCAGAGAGGGTCCTTTTCCTGGGATGGAGAGAAAGAAAACGGAAAGTGAAGAGAAGAAGTGAGAGAGAGGAAGGGCACGCGCGCTTCCTCGTTTTTGCATGAGAAGAAGGGCTTTAGTGTAAATTTGGTGTTTTCGGCTTTCTTCCGTGGCTCTGTCACTTGGAAGTAGGGACAAAAGAATTGAAGTCGATAGAACTAACTGGCCAACGAGGGAAACTCGGAGTGCGCGAACAAGCTGCATGAAGCGCCACTTACATCCAGTGCAAAGGCATATCGTCTCATGTTTTCCCCATTTTTCAGCTAGACCTTGTCGACTCAGGTGTCCTCTCGCGCATCAATCACAGCCCCGCGCACACAGCCGAGTTTCCAGTTCGACTCCGCGACAACTCTCAATTGAGACGACCACCGAAACTGGGTCACGGGGTCAATTTTTTCGACATTTTTTTTGACAAGCCACGCCCACAAAACGCGCATGCTCGGACCAACGCGATTTAGGGGAAGCGGCAGAGAACGGCACTTGCAAAGTTCCGAAAGAGGTGAGCATTTGAGTGGTCGTCAAACTTGTAATAACAAAATGAGAATTATCAGTGGCCTAGAATTGATACGAAGAACACTTACGCTCAAACACACACGGCACCATGACAGGAGGCAGTTGAAGAAGATCGCCGATGAGAACAATGTTGTAGCCTCCGAACGCTTCGTCCTTATTGCTGCTGATTTGAAGAAGTCTCTTGTGAAGCTTCTTGAGCATAACGTTGCTGCACATTGAGATCTCGTCGATGATGAGAAGCTTCACGTTTTTTTAACACGTCTCGTCCACGGAACCCCCAGAAGCAAAGTTCCTCCTGGGAAAGGACACGAAGAGTGCCTTGGTCTTCGATTGCTCCGGTCTCATTCATTCTCCCCGTCTGTGTTACTCCCGATGCGAGTCTTGATATGGACTCTGTCATGTGAGTCACTCACGATTTCTCCCCTTCCCCTCATTTAGAGACCTGATATGGTCTCTACCCTTATTCTCTGATTACCCCCCGAATCCCCCTTTAGAGTCCTGAGCTGGACTCTCCCTTTGATTCTCCCCGAATTCCCAACTATTACGGCATCACCGGAACCAGATTTCAACTTGACAAAAGGTAAGGCTTTTTGCGTAGACTTTTTTATAGAAAACCGATAATTCGGGAAAATACAAAAAACCAGAAAAGAAGATTTGTAATATTTGAAATGTTCTTATTAACAAAAATTGTGGTTATCTTTTTCAAGAGTAATTCATTGATAATCACTTTCCAAAACCGCAATTCAAACCATTTCCAGAAGTCAACAATTGGCCAAAGGACAAGTGTTATGCTCTTCGCATGCTGATTTGCGATTGGCTTGTGGTCGAACGGGAATGCGGATTCCTCAATTGGGAACGATTGCGACATGTCAAGGATCCAGTCGACAGCCAAGAGAATGTGCTCATCGATAATCCGGTCGAGGCTTCAATCGAAGAACAATTCGAGGACCAGACTGCGGAGAAGGAGGCGACGAAGGACAAATTCGTACTGTTGACCCTCTGCTACAAGTGCTCCGTAACAACGAGATCGTCGCGGAAAAACTTGCTCTTTCCCTCGGAGATCACAGTTGGCGGTATGAGCCGAGGTCTTTTGGAGGCGATGAACATCGATGAGGAGTCATCCAAAGTGACGATTTGTCGGCGTGGGAAGACGGACGCGTTTCCCGACGAGATGACGTTCAAGGAGATTGCGTGGGACCTTCATGGCCGACAGAAGAGGATTGGAGGAAGACTTTGAATGTCCGCCGGAGTGCAAAAAGAAAGAGATGTCATGAACAACCTGGAACACTCGATAAGTACCGTTGCGATTTGGCCGTGAATCGAGTGTTTCTAGGCAATGTGAAGGAGATGTTGAGGATGCAGTTCGTTTTTTTTTAAATAAATGTTCGATTATAATCCGTATTACACTTTGAAAATGCTCAAATGACAACGCCGATGAACAATGTGCTGAATTCGGCTCTCCTGTTGTCTCAATGATCTCTTGCGGGACAGTAAGAATGCTTTGCAATCAAGTATAACGCATATGTAAGCTAAATCGATGGATGGCGCCATCGAAAAATTGGAGATTTGAGGTGCGGAACAGCAGCCGGCAGAGAATCCGGACCATGTTGTTAATGACGAGACGCCGAGCCAGCTAACAGCACAAACGAAGCGGGACGACGTCAAGAATCTGGTTTCAAAAAGAAGAAAGCAGTGACGGCGTATACAGCGGTTCAATTTTTTCCTCCAATTTTTACTGATGAATGATTAAAAAAAAATTAGAAAGACAGAGATCTATATTTTTCTTAAAATCTGGTGCAGTTTTTTCTGTGCATTCACCTGAAAGTGCGAAAGTTGCGAGTTGTCGGGGTTGCAAGCTGTCGGGTTGAGAGTTGTCGAGGAGTCGAACTGGAAACTCGGCTGTGTGCGCGGAGCTGTGATTGATGCGCGAGAGGACAGCACCTGAGTCGACAAGGTCTAGCTGAAAAATTGGGAGAACATGAGACGATATGCCTTTGCACTGGATGTAAGTGGCGCTTCATGCAGCTTGTTCCTGACATGGGCTCTCGTTCGATTCCCCCCTGAACTCCCCTTCTCCCTCCTCCATCTCTTTTTTCAACCCTCTTAGAGCCCTGACATGGGCTCTCGTTCGATTCCCCCCTGAATTCCCATTCTCCCTCCTCTATCTCTTTTTTCAACCCTCTTAGAGCCCTGACATGGGCTCTCGTTCGATTCCTCCCTGAATTCCCCTTCTCCCTCCTCTATCTTTTTTTTCAACCCTCTTAGAGCCCTGATATGGGCTCTCGTTCGATTCCCCCCTGAATTCCCATTCTCCCTCCTCTATCTCTTTTTTCAACCCTCTTAGAGCCCTGATATGGGCTCTCGTTTGATTCCCCCCTGAATTCCCCTTCTCCCTCCTCTATCTTTTTTTTCAACCCTCTTAGAGCCCTGATATGGGCTCTCGTTTGATTCCCCCCTGAATTCCCCTTCTCCCTCCTCTATCTTTTTTTTCAACCCTCTTAGAGCCCTGACATGGGCTCTCGTTCGATTCCCCCCTGAATTCCCATTCTCCCTCCTCTATCTCTTTTTTCAACCCTCTTAGAGCCCTGACATGGGCTCTCGTTCGATTCCCCCCTGAATTCCCATTCTCCCTCCTCTATCTCTTTTTTCAACCCTCTTAGAGCCCTGACATGGGCTCTCGTTCGATTCCTCCCTGAATTCCCCTTCTCCCTCCTCTATCTTTTTTTTCAACCCTCTTAGAGCCCTGATATGGGCTCTCGTTCGATTCCCCCCTGAATTCCCATTCTCCCTCCTCTATCTTTTTTTTCAACCCTCTTAGAGCCCTGATATGGGCTCTCGTTCGATTCCCCCCTGAATTCCCATTCTCCCTCCTCCATCTCTTTTTTCAACCCTCTTAGAGCCCTGATATGGGCTCTCGTTTGATTCCCCCCTGAACTCCCATTCTCCATCCTTTAGCTGCCTGATATGGTAGCTACCCTTATCACCTGATTTACTTGAATTTCCCTCGAATTTGGCAACATTTGAGAAGGTGAGTTTTTTTTCGAAAAACTCTATCAGCTAAGTTATTTACAGATTGGAATGCTCTTTCCACTCTTTGAGTTCGTGTTTCTGGCCGACAACGCAGATATCATGAATCAACGGAGAATTCGAAATTCCGATCAAGTGGGAGCTTAAGCCGCTCAGAATCATTTAAGGAGAGTTCGCAACAATGATCTTGAACATCTGCCAGGGCAATTTATCACCGATCCTTCGCTCCAAGGATTTCTGGGACGAGATTCAAGAAACCCGATAACATTACCAGACAATGCACCAATTCTTGCATTTGAGCCGTTTTGAGCAAGAATGGTGCCATCATTTCCTCGCGGAGAGAACCTGCTGAACCCTGAGAGGTGAGTATTCGTCTTTTCGAATCAGTCATTGGGGTACTAGGGGTTTTGGCGAGTTGATCTATCGTTTCGCGTTTTCAATGAATGCTCTTTGTCCACACAACTTTCTACTCTCTGTATTTTCAGCTTGACATGAAACGCCCACGCCAAATCGACTCCGGATCGAATTCTCCAGCTGAAGACCTTGAGCCGTCTCCGACGCATCCGAAGCCGACGCCACAACTAGCCCCGGAGTTGTGCGAGTCAAATGAAGGCGAACTTTGAGCAGGTATGATCTCTCTTTTGGAATTCATCAATTCCCCTTGGTTTCCAGATCCCAAATCCGCTGTGCCAGTGGTACATGTTGTGCTCGGCGATTGGAACGAATATGAGGATTGCTGGCGCCGAGGAGTGTGTTCGGGACGTTTATTCCACGATTTTCCGGATGATGGACACAGTGGAGCGGGAGGCGAAGTTTGGGAGATTACGGCAGCCAACTGCGCGCAGTGGGTGATGAGGTCTTGAAGAAAAGCAAATAGATGAACGTTTTTAGGAGTTTCGAATGTGTTGCCAATAGCTCCACGAGTTCCAGCGTTCAGTGGAGCCAATCAAATCAATCCAGCAGCAAGGTGAGTTAGAGGAAGAGAGGGTTTCGTGGGAAATCAACTGCGTCTTTCCAGAGATCGACACAAAAGAGCTCGCAGCCCAGCATGCTGATTGCGATTGGTTTGTGATCGAGTGGATTGCGACAGGTCAGTCGACAACCAAGAGAATGTGCTCATTGATAATTCGGTCGAAGCTTCAATCGAAGAACAATTCGAGGATCAGACTGAAGACAAGCCAGATGGTCCAATGGATTCGTACTGTTGACCCTCTACTACAAGTGTTCCGTAACAACGAGATCGTCGTGGAAAAACTTGCTCTTTCCTTCAGAGAATCGATGCGAATTCTGTCAAAATATATCAACCGTTACGCCGATTCCGTCCAAAAGGCTGAGGAACTCGAGAAGCAAGTCCATATGCTCATGACTCAGGAGCTGCGAGTGTGATTGGGAGAAACATTGAAAATAGTCATTCGAATTTCTTTCTTTCTTCCCGTTTTTCATATCAGGAAAATCCCGGAACAACCCCCAAAGAATGCTCTATGACACCGTCCTTCCGCGTCCTCCGGAAAGTTACGTTTCCCTCATCACCTACAAGTAACCCATCTGTCACATTATCCCCCACGCGAGCCACGCTTTCCCACCATTTCCACCTCGTCAAAATAGGGTCGTTAAATGAACGATTTCAATAACATTTCAATTGGCTTTTTGCGGTTTATTTGTTGAAAGTTACTTGGCCAGCGAAGCGGCATTGTTGACGTGGTGGCTACTGATTGAATTCGGCTCTTCCGGTGATGTTCGACAGCGAGCGGATGCGGTCCTGAAAAAACGAAACTGTGTTCTTTGAATGATATTTATCCGAACACTAACCTGCTGAGGAGTCATCATCTCGACACGACGGAGGAACATGCGATGGTATCTCTTCACCTCGTTCTTCTTCACCATCAGCCAGCCTTTCTTCATGCGCTTCTCGGTCTTCAACAGGTCGCACAACGTCTTGCACATCTCGTACATCTGCGGATTCTCGTTTCTCGAGACGTTGCACAACTCTTCCTGCACGGCGATCATACCAGTGAGCATATGGACTTGACAACTCCGGGGCTAGTTGTGGCGTCGGCTTCGGATGCGTCGGAGACGGCTCAAGATCTTCAGCTGGAGAATTTGATCCGGAGTTGATTTGGCGTGGGCGTTTCATGTCAAGCTGAAAATACAGAGAGTGGAGAGTTGTGTGGACGAAGAGCATTCATTGAAAACGCGAAACGATAGATCAACTCGCCAAAACCCCTAGTACCCCAATGACTGATTCGAAAAGACGAATACTCACCTCTCAGGGTTCAGCAGGTTCTCTCCGCGAGGAAATGATGGCACCATTCTTGCTCAAAACGGCTCAAATGCAAGAATTGGTGCATTGTCTGGTAATGTTATCGGGTTTCTTGAATCTCGTCCCAGAAATCCTTGGAGCGAAGGATCGGTGATAAATTGCCCTGGCAGATGTTCAAGATCATTGTTGCGAACTCTCCTTAAATGATTCTGAGCGGCTTAAGCTCCCACTTGATCGGAATTTCGAATTCTCCGTTGATTCATGATATCTGCGTTGTCGGCCAGAAACACGAACTCAAAGAGTGGAAAGAGCATTCCAATCTGTAAATAACTTAGCTGATACAGTTTTTCAAAAAAAAACTCACCTTCTCCAATGTTGCCAAATTCGAGGGAAATTCAAGTAAATCAGGTGATAAGGGTAGCTACCATATCAGGCAGCTAAAGGATGGAGAATGGGAGTTCAGGGGGGAATCAAACGAGAGCCCATGTCAGGGCTCTAAAAGACAGAGTCAACCCATCTGGGGACTCGAAGATGGGAAGAGAATGAGGGGACACGTGTCACCGGGGGTCTTCTATACGGAGGGCGAGGGCGGAGACCACAGAGAGAGAGAGAGAGAGAGAGAACGCCGCTCGGAATGAAGGGGTGAACACCTGGTGACGTAATATACGTGGCGGGGGGTCGGCGAGCGGCGGATTAGCATGTGCCGACGCCCGACAGTCGGTTCACTTTGAAGGTGTCGGGATGCCGAACCGGGCGGGAGACCAGCGGGGAATAGGCGATTGGGGGAACGAGAAAGAGAGAGAGAGACACACACCGTTCAAGTTTTCTCTCTGCCTATTCAGTTTTCGCTCTGCCTATTCAGATCAGAACGGATCCAAACCAAACTTTTTATGAATTGTCAGTAGTATTGAGATGACTCACCCAGCAATCAGTAATGGACTGAATGAGAAAACAAGGTGTGTTCATAACCCATGCTTCGAAGGACTTTGACAATGGTCACAGTCCTTCAGTTATTCCTTTCACGCAAATAAAGGCACTACATATACACGTTTTTTTGTTTATGAACTAGTTTTCAACATGCCCCTTTTTCGATAGTCATTTCTTATGCGGCGTCCAAAGCTCTTCGAGGTCCTTCAACAGCCTGGTACGGTAAGCAAGAACATTTGTATTTGTGGTTTTTTTTGCTAGGGATCCGTTTTTAGACGAAGTTTTAGATTTTTCTGTGAATTTGCAGAATAACACTTGCGGTTTTTCACGAAATCGGGCGTTTTCGAGCAGTTTGCGACAAAATATCCGAAAAATTAGAAGTTAGTCAGTATGCGGGATCGATTATCCGTATGAGAAAGTACTATTCTTCAAATTTACAGCAAGATCTGAAAGTTTGTCTGAAAACACTTGTAAGAAGGTTGCGAAGATCCGAAGAGTTTCCGAGTGATAACGACCCGAGCGAGCGGGTCGTTCAATGGACGTTTAACTTTGAAATCGCATAAAACATGATCACCTGCCTGTTTGCACCGGCTCACGCCGGTACTCTTGCTGGACGCACTTCTGGCAAGGTGGCAGATCTTCCCACAGCACTTTGCTTCTGGAAAACGTGCGGACGAACGGAATGAATGAGTGAAAAACCGACTCCTCTAGGAGAATATTTATATAAGGAAGATTCTGATTCTTTAGCGACCTGATATGGTACCTATATTTATTACCTACGATTTCTACAGATATTCTAATATTTGATGATTCGATTCAGTTTCTCTCTTTCGCCTGTTCCGTCAATCATTTCTGCTTTTCGCGTCAGGGGACCCTGTTATTGAAGACGTAGGGCGGGGGAGGGGAAGGGGTGCACACCTGGTGACGTAATATACGTGGCGGGGGGTCGGCGAGCGGCAGATTAGCATGTGCCGCCGCCCGACAGTCGGTACACTTTGAAGATGTCGGGATGCCGAACACAGCGAGAGGGGGAAGGAAGGGAAGTTCATCCGAGGGATCAGTGGGGAATAGGCGATGGGGGAAAAGAGAGACACACATAGCGGCTCTGTATGAGTTTTTTGTTGATTAACTATTTGGGTGTCCCATAAGTTCGTGAACACTTCATTTGAATCAAAATTTTTTAGGTGTACTGAGCAATTGAGACTGATGTTGTGGTTCCTTCTAAAGTAGTTTAATAATGTTTTGTTTACATGTACTAGTTTAGTTTCTGTCGTTCTTCTATCGAGTATTACGGTTATTGCAAGATGGATCCCAAGATTCACCTCCGCATCACTTTGAGAAACCACTTCCGTTCTGGGCACTCGATGAGTCAATCGATTAAGCTAATGAAGGATCAGTTTGACCCTTCAATGCTCTCTCGTGGCTGGGTTTTCAAATGGTGGTGTCGTTTCAAAAATGAGACTTTGAACTCGAGGATAAACCACGCTTCGGACGCCCGTTGTCTACGGATCAGGTCCCTATTCTCGCCGCCCTGGAGAACGAACCGGAGATGTCTTTCGGTTGAATGTTTTGAATATTTTTTGAATAATGAAGCAAAATTCTAAGAGAACGTTTTATTTTATGATACAATGCACATTGCCTTCGACCTGGAAAAGTTTGGAATTTTGGCATATTAAGCAATACAGCATGAGAAATATTGCTGACTTTCAGGAATTAGGCGCACAGAAATCATTTTCAGTCGAAGGTTCTTCGAGTGAATGCCACGCTTCGAGCGAATGGGCACGGGGTCTCCGACACTGCACCAAATCGGATTGTGGGCAGGGTTGCAGAAGTATACCCACTTCTCACCATGACAGAATAGTCGGCAAATGATCTTTCTCGTTCCCGAGTTTTGGATATTTGCGTCGCACGTGTCAATGCGCTTCTGAAGCTGTTCCGGGCTCAACTGATGAGGAACAGTTTGAGGGCGTTTGGACATCTTATTAGCACGAATCAGAGATCGATACTATGTTGCACATGGGACTCCAGTAGCCTTCTGTAGTCCACGTACAGAAGATTCCGGTTCGTTCTCCAGGGCGGTGAGAATAGGGACCTGATCCGTAGACAACGGGCGTCCGAAGCGTGGTTTATCCTCGAGTTCAAAGTCTCATTTTTGAAACGACACCACCATTTGAAAACCCAGCCACGAGAGAGCATTGAAGGGTCAAACTGATCCTTCATGAGCTTAATCGATTGACTCATCGAGTGCCCAGAACGGAAGTGGTTTCTCAAAGTGATGCGGAGGTGAATCTTGGGATCCATCTTGCAATAACCGTAATACTCGATAGAAGAACGACAGAAACTAAACTAGTACATGTAAACAAAACATTATTAAACTACTTTAGAAGGAACCACAACATCAGTCTCAATTGCTCAGTACACCTAAAAAATTTTGATTCAAATGAAGTGTTCACGAACTTATGGGACACCCTAATAGTTTATCAACAAAAAACTCATACAGAGCCGCTATGTGTGTCTCTCTTTTCCCCCATCGCCTATTCCCCACTGATCCCTCGGATTAACTTCCCTTCCTTCCCCCTCTCGCTGTGTTCGGCATCCCGACATCTTCAAAGTGTACCGACTGTCGGGCGGCGGCACATGCTAATCTGCCGCTCGCCGACCCCCCGCCACGTATATTACGTCACCAGGTGTGCACCCCTTCCCCTCCCCCGCCCTACGTCTTCAATAACAGGGTCCCCTGACGCGAAAAGCAGAAATGATTGACGGAACAGGCGAAAGAGAGAAACTGAATCGAATCATCAAATATTAGAATATCCGTAGAAATCGTAGGTAATAAGGATAGGTACCATATCAGGTCGCTAAAGAATCAGAATCTTCCTTATATAAATATTCTCCTAGAGGAGTCGGTTTTTCACTCATTCATTCCGTTCGTCCGCACGTTTTCCAGAAGCAAAGTGCTGTGGGAAGATCTGCCACCTTGCCAGAAGTGCGTCCAGCAAGAGTACCGGCGTGAGCCGGTGCAAACAGGCAGGTGATCATGTTTTATGCGATTTCAAAGTTAAACGTCCATTGAACGACCCGCTCGCTCGGGTCGTTATCACTCGGAAACTCTTCGGATCTTCGCAACCTTCTTACAAGTGTTTTCAGACAAACTTTCAGATCTTGCTGTAAATTTGAAGAATAGTACTTTCTCATACGGATAATCGATCCCGCATACTGACTAACTTCTAATTTTCCGGATATTTTGTCGCAAAGTGCTCGAAAACGCCCGATTTCGTGAAAAACCGCAAGTGTTATTCTGCAAATTCACAGAAAAATCTAAAACTTCGTCTAAAAACGGATCCCTAGCAAAAAAAACCACAAATACAAATGTTCTTGCTTACCGTACCAGGCTGTTGAAGGACCTCGAAGAGCTTTGGACGCCGCATAAGAAATGACTATCGAAAAAGGTAAAAGAGAGAGAGAGAGAGAAGAAAATTGGGGCGATGAGGGAGTAATGGAAGACAAATGTCTGCTGAGCTGGTGGTGGAGGACGAGAACATGCCTAGAAGCACTTGCGGTGGACGATGGATGGGCCGGACTCGTCGTACTCCTGCTTAGAGATCCACATCTGTTGGAAAGTGGAGAGGGAAGCGAGGATGGATCCTCCGATCCAGACGGAGTACTTGCGCTCTGGCGGGGCGATGATCTTGATCTTCATGGTGCTGAAATATTGGAAATTAAAGCATGTTACAATGATACTGGATGTTTTTACCTCGGAGCAAGGGCCGTGATCTCCTTCTGCATGCGATCGTCGATTCCTGGGTACATAGTGGTTCCTCCGGAAAGGACGGTGTTGGCGTACAAGTCCTTACGGATATCAATGTCGCATTTCATGATCGAGTTGTAAGAAGTCTCGTGGATTCCGGCAGACTCCTTACCCAAGAAGGATGGCTGGAAAAGACCCTCTGGGCAACGGAAGCGCTCGTTTCCGACGGTGATGACCTGTCCGTCCGGAAGTTCGTACGACTTCTCGAGGGAAGAGGAGGAGGCGGCGGTGGCCATCTCCTGCTCGAAGTCCAGAGCGACGTAGCAGAGTTTCTCCTTGATGTCACGGACGATCTCACGCTCAGCGGTGGTGGTGAATGAGTATCCGCGCTCAGTGAGGATCTTCATGAGGTAGTCAGTAAGATCACGTCCGGCCAAGTCAAGACGAAGGATGGCGTGCGGGAGGGCATATCCTTCGTAGATTGGGACGGTGTGGGTGACACCATCTCCAGAGTCGAGAACGACTCCGGTGGTACGTCCGGAGGCGTAGAGAGATAGTACGGCCTGGATGGCGACGTACACGGCCGGGGCGTTGAACGTCTCGAACATGGTTTGGGTCATCTTTTCACGGTTAGCCTTTGGGTTCAGTGGGGCTTCAGTGAGGAGGACTGGGTGCTCTTCTGGAGCAACGCGGAGGTCGTTGTAGAAGGTGTGGTGCCAAATCTTCTCCATGTCATCCCAGTTGGTGACGATTCCGTGCTCAATTGGGTACTTGAGGGTCAAGATACCTGAAAGACACAAATTAATTGTCGGTTACGTTGGTCAAAATGATTACCTCTCTTTGCTTGGGCCTCGTCTCCAACGTACGAGTCCTTCTGCCCCATACCGACCATGACTCCCTGGTGACGTGGTCTTCCGACGATGGATGGGAACACGACGCGTGGAGCGTCGTCTCCGGCGAATCCGGCCTTACACATTCCGGATCCATTGTCCACCACCACGGCGACAACCTCGTCGTCACACATTTTGATTAACTTTTAATGTATCTGAAAAAATGAAATGAATAATTTTGGAATGTTGTTTGAGAGAGCGAAGTAAATGTAAGATTTTTCAACGAGATGTCAATTGGAACAGGAAATGAAGTGAGAAGACCAGGGGGGGGTGCAACTGCTCAGATATTCTGCAACATAGAGAAGAAGCGAGGAATAGAGATGAAGAGGAGCGGGGAGCCAGGGAAAGATAAAAGAAAAGGCAAGCGACAAACGGTCCTATTCGAAAGGTGGGAAAATGTGTGAGGGCCTCTCTATGTATGTGCCCATACGCAATGCTGATTCATAAGTGAAGGAAGACGAGGACCGCCCTGCCGGCGCTAGAGAAACCGAGGAAACTTCTCAAGCACATTCCGGATCCATTGCCGATAACGAGTGTTGTCACGTCATAGCCGTACGTGTTCGATGTTTGATGGAGAGTGGAGTCTAGACGGGGGCTACAGTGCTTGATTTCCCGTCCTCGTTGTCTATATATACTGAGTCGCGACGCGCACGCCCCGCCTTTTTCCGTTGGTTTCGCGACTCTGCCCCTCCGGCGAGAGATTGAGAAAGTTTGGAGGGTGGTCTCTCCGGCAAGACAGCGAAACGTTGGGGACACATGGGACGGCCAAAACACCGTGTCGTCTATATTTCGAAAAAATCTTGCGATGTGGGTGATGACTCAGAATGCGGAGACACACATTTCTGCAGAAACAAAGAACGGCGATTTCGAATAAAGTATCAACGGGAAGCTCCAGGACCATCTCAAGCTGTTGTGGTCCATGTCATTCTAGAGGAAACACTGGAAGAAATTTCAAATGTTCCTCTAGTTCCACTTTTTGATAACTACTACGCCGCGGAAAACGTTGCCGTTCACATCACCGTTCCAGTTTCTATCAATTCCACCACATTCGACTGGCATTGTTTCGCAATGTGAGTCATTGTTTGGCCTCGTTGATTCAAAGCGCCCTGACACCTGCGCGGTCACTCGCTCCTCAAAGGGTGGTAGAGAGAGAGAGAGAGATGTGTTTTTTATCTCGTTCCCGTTATTCATGAAATCAATTAAATCAGCTTTCCATGTGCCTTTTCAGTCATAGATCACAGTATGCACAAGAAAACACCAAAAGTCTTCTGAAAAGTCTGAAACTTCTGAAAATCTTCTGAAACTTCTGAAAAGTATATTTCACGAAAGTATTCTTCGTCTTTTCATCCGAAGTAATGATGATTGTCATATCGACCCTAAAACTGATTCCAGTAGTTTTTCTGGAAGGTCATTTTTTGGAACGCTCGGTTTTCATAGGACTGCCTCTTTTCTTCCATTTTCTCATGAAGGCCGTTGTTTCGGGGCGGCTCTTTCTAGAATGACCGTTCTCCCCGTAGAGCTAAAAGAGGAGGTATGAATGCTTTCACGAATAGAAAGAATCACAATTCGCCAGCTATCGGCATCTTTTTTGCACCGAACGGAGAATGTGTGTTTCCCTTCGACTTTGCACAAAACGGTCATTTTTTGGGTAGAAACATAAGTAAGAGTGTTTTCTCACTCGACTTACCGACCTCTGACACCGCCATTCTCGGCGGGCTCCTTAATTCTTTCCGTTCCTAAGCTTTTACCTAAACCACGGCATTTGCCTGTTGTTTTTTTTTAGAAATGCTTCAAAAAGATTCTGTTCGCACGTCTAAATTCGACGTGTCGACATGTGCCTATTCGGAAATGAAGCCGGAAAGGCTCGCCTAAAAGCAGAAGAGGTGCTTCAGAAGGCGTCAAACTTCTCCGATCGCTTAGAAAATTTACGTGCACCTTGAGGTCAATACTTCTGACCTGTCTGCCAAAAACGGGCCGAATCGGTCCAGTAGGCGCTGAGAAACGGCTGCGGACAAAGAAACACACAGACAAACACACATCCTTTCCCAATTAGTATAATGAAGATCACAGTATGCACAAGAAATCACCAAAAGGATATTCAGTTCGTCTACAAATTGCCTTTTTCAACCATCGTCACTTTGGGAAGGGTTTGGAGACAGCCAAAATGTTGTGTTTTTTTTCTCGTTCCCGTTATTCATGAAATCAATTAAATCAGCTTTCCATGTGCCTTTTCAGTCATAGATCACAGTATGCACAAGAAAACACCAAAAGGATATTCAGTTCGTCTACAAATTGCCTTTTTCAACCATCGTCACTTTGGGAAGGGTTTGGAGACAGCCAAAATGTTGTGTTTTTTTTCTCGTTCCCGTTATTCATGAAATCAATTAAATCAGCTTTCCATGTGCCTTTTCAGTCATAGATCACAGTATGCACAAGAAAACACCAAAAGGATATTCAGTTCGTCTACAAATTGCCTTTTTCAACCATCGTCACTTTGGGAAGGGTTTGGAGACAGCCAAAATGTTGTGTTTTTTATCTCGTTCCCGTTATTCATGAAATCAATTAAATCAGCTTTCCATGTGCCTTTTCAGTCATAGATCACAGTATGCACAAGAAAACACCAAAAGGATATTCAGTTCGTCTACAAATTGCCTTTTTCAACCATCGTCACTTTGGGAAAGGATTGGAGACAGCCAACATGTTGTGTTTTTATCTCGTTCCCGTTATTCATGAAATCAATTAAATCAGCTTTCCATGTGCCTTTTCAGTTAAAGATCACACTATGCACAAGAAATCACCAAAAGGATATTCAGTTCGTCTACAAATTGCCTTTTTCAACCATCGTCACTTTGGGAAGGGTTTGGAGACAGCCAAAATGTTGTGTTTTTATCTCGTTCCCGTTATTCATGAAATCAATTAAATCAGCTTTCCATGTGCCTTTTCAGTTAAAGATCACACTATGCACAAGAAAACACCAAAAGGATATTCAGTTCGTCTACAAATTGCCTTTTTCAACCATCGTCACTTTGGGAAGGGTTTGGAGACAGCCAAAATGTTGTGTTTTTTATCTCGTTCCCGTTATTCATGAAATCAATTAAATCAGCTTTCCATGTGCCTTTTCAGTCATAGATCACAGTATGCACAAGAAATCACCAAAAGGATATTCAGTTCGTCTACAAATTGCCTTTTTCAACCATCGTCACTTTGGGAAAGGATTGGAGACAGTCAAAATGTTGTGTTTTTATCTCGTTCCCGTTATTCATGAAATCAATTAAATCAGCTTTCCATGTGCCTTTTCAGTTAAAGATCACACTATGCACAAGAAAACACCAAAAGGATATTCAGTTCGTCTACAAATTGCCTTTTTCAACCATCGTCACTTTGGGAAAGGATTGGAGACAGTCAAAATGTTGTGTTTTTATCTCGTTCCCGTTATTCATGAAATCAATTAAATCAGCTTTCCATGTGCCTTTTCAGTCATAGATCACAGTATGCACAAGAAAACACCAAAAGGATATTCAGTTCGTCTACAAATTGCCTTTTTCAACCATCGTCACTTTGAGAAGGGTTTGGAGACAGCCAAAATGTTGTGTTTTTTTTCTCGTTCCCGTTATTCATGAAATCAATTAAATCAGCTTTCCATGTGCCTTTTCAGTTAAAGATCACAGTATGCACAAGAAAACACCAAAAGGATATTCAGTTCGTCTACAAATTGCCTTTTTCAACCATCGTCACTTTGGGAAAGGATTGGAGACAGCCAACATGTTGTGTTTTTTATCTCGTTTCCGTTATTCATGAAATCAATTAAACCAGCTTTCCATGTGCCTTTTCAGTCATAGATCACAGTATGCACAAGAAAACACCAAAAGGATATTCAGTTCGTCTACAAATTGCCTTTTTCAACCATCGTCACTTTGGGAAGGGTTTGGAGACAGCCAACATGTTGTGTTTTTTATCTCGTTCCCGTTATTCATGAAATCAATTAAATCAGCTTTCCATGTGCCTTTTCAGTCATAGATCACAGTATGCACAAGAAAACACCAAAAGGATATTCAGTTCGTCTACAAATTGCCTTTTTCAACCATCGTCACTTTGGGAAAGGATTGGAGACAGTCAAAATGTTGTGTTTTTATCTCGTTCCCGTTATTCATGAAATCAATTAAATCAGCTTTCCATGTGCCTTTTCAGTCATAGATCACAGTATGCACAAGAAAACACCAAAAGGATATTCAGTTCGTCTACAAATTGCCTTTTTCAACCATCGTCACTTTGGGAAGGGTTTGGAGACAGCCAAAATGTTGTGTTTTTTTTCTCGTTCCCGTTATTCATGAAATCAATTAAATCAGCTTTCCATGTGCCTTTTCAGTCATAGATCACAGTATGCACAAGAAAACACCAAAAGGATATTCAGTTCGTCTACAAATTGCCTTTTTCAACCATCGTCACTTTGGGAAAGGATTGGAGACAGCCAACATGTTGTGTTTTTTATCTCGTTCCCGTTATTCATGAAATCAATTAAACCAGCTTTCCATGTGCCTTTTCAGTCATAGATCACAGTATGCACAAGAAAACACCAAAAGGATATTCAGTTCGTCTACAAATTGCCTTTTTCAACCATCGTCACTTTGGGAAGGGTTTGGAGACAGCCAACATGTTGTGTTTTTTATCTCGTTCCCGTTATTCATGAAATCAATTAAATCAGCTTTCCATGTGCCTTTTCAGTCATAGATCACAGTATGCACAAGAAAACACCAAAAGGATATTCAGTTCGTCTACAAATTGCCTTTTTCAACCATCGTCACTTTGGGAAAGGATTGGAGACAGTCAAAATGTTGTGTTTTTATCTCGTTCCCGTTATTCATGAAATCAATTAAATCAGCTTTCCATGTGCCTTTTCAGTCATAGATCACAGTATGCACAAGAAAACACCAAAAGGATATTCAGTTCGTCTACAAATTGCCTTTTTCAACCATCGTCACTTTGGGAAAGGATTGGAGACAGTCAAAATGTTGTGTTTTTATCTCGTTCCCGTTATTCATGAAATCAATTAAATCAGCTTTCCATGTGCCTTTTCAGTCATAGATCACAGTATGCACAAGAAAACACCAAAAGGATATTCAGTTCGTCTACAAATTGCCTTTTTCAACCATCGTCACTTTGGGAAAGGATTGGAGACAGTCAAAATGTTGTGTTTTTATCTCGTTCCCGTTATTCATGAAATCAATTAAATCAGCTTTCCATGTGCCTTTTCAGTCATAGATCACAGTATGCACAAGAAAACACCAAAAGGATATTCAGTTCGTCTACAAATTGCCTTTTTCAACCATCGTCACTTTGGGAAGGGTTTGGAGACAGCCAAAATGTTGTGTTTTTTTTCTCGTTCCCGTTATTCATGAAATCAATTAAATCAGCTTTCCATGTGCCTTTTCAGTCATAGATCACAGTATGCACAAGAAAACACCAAAAGGATATTCAGTTCGTCTACAAATTGCCTTTTTCAACCATCGTCACTTTGGGAAAGGATTGGAGACAGCCAACATGTTGTGTTTTTTATCTCGTTCCCGTTATTCATGAAATCAATTAAACCAGCTTTCCATGTGCCTTTTCAGACATAGATCACAGTATGCACAAGAAAACACCAAAAGGATATTCAGTTCGTCTACAAATTGTCTTTTTCAACCATCGTCACTTTGGGAAAGGATTGGAGACAGCCAACATGTTGTGTTTTTTATCTCGTTCCCGTTATTCATGAAATCAATTAAACCAGCTTTCCATGTGCCTTTTCAGTCATAGATCACAGTATGCACAAGAAAACACCAAAAGGATATTCAGTTCGTCTACAAATTGCCTTTTTCAACCATCGTCACTTTGGGAAAGGATTGGAGACAGCCAACATGTTGTGTTTTTTATCTCGTTCCCGTTATTCATGAAATCAATTAAACCAGCTTTCCATGTGCCTTTTCAGTCATAGATCACAGTATGCACAAGAAAACACCAAAAGGATATTCAGTTCGTCTACAAATTGCCTTTTTCAACCATCGTCACTTTGGGAAAGGATTGGAGACAGTCAAAATGTTGTGTTTTTATCTCGTTCCCGTTATTCATGAAATCAATTAAATCAGCTTTCCATGTGCCTTTTCAGTCATAGATCACAGTATGCACAAGAAAACACCAAAAGGATATTCAGTTCGTCTACAAATTGCCTTTTTCAACCATCGTCACTTTGAGAAGGGTTTGGAGACAGCCAAAATGTTGTGTTTTTTTTCTCGTTCCCGTTATTCATGAAATCAATTAAATCAGCTTTCCATGTGCCTTTTCAGTCATAGATCACAGTATGCACAAGAAAACACCAAAAGGATATTCAGTTCGTCTACAAATTGCCTTTTTCAACCATCGTCACTTTGGGAAAGGATTGGAGACAGCCAACATGTTGTGTTTTTTATCTCGTTCCCGTTATTCATGAAATCAATTAAATCAGCTTTCCATGTGCCTTTTCAGTCATAGATCACAGTATGCACAAGAAAACACCAAAAGGATATTCAGTTCGTCTACAAATTGCCTTTTTCAACCATCGTCACTTTGGGAAAGGATTGGAGACAGTCAAAATGTTGTGTTTTTATCTCGTTCCCGTTATTCATGAAATCAATTAAATCAGCTTTCCATGTGCCTTTTCAGTCATAGATCACAGTATGCACAAGAAAACACCAAAAGGATATTCAGTTCGTCTACAAATTGCCTTTTTCAACCATCGTCACTTTGAGAAGGGTTTGGAGACAGCCAAAATGTTGTGTTTTTTTTCTCGTTCCCGTTATTCATGAAATCAATTAAATCAGCTTTCCATGTGCCTTTTCAGTCATAGATCACAGTATGCACAAGAAAACACCAAAAGGATATTCAGTTCGTCTACAAATTGCCTTTTTCAACCATCGTCACTTTGGGAAAGGATTGGAGACAGCCAACATGTTGTGTTTTTTATCTCGTTCCCGTTATTCATGAAATCAATTAAACCAGCTTTCCATGTGCCTTTTCAGTCATAGATCACAGTATGCACAAGAAAACACCAAAAGGATATTCAGTTCGTCTACAAATTGTCTTTTTCAACCATCGTCACTTTGGGAAAGGATTGGAGACAGCCAACATGTTGTGTTTTTTATCTCGTTCCGGTTATTCATGAAATCAATTAAACCAGCTTTCCATGTGCCTTTTCAGTCATAGATCACAGTATGCACAAGAAAACACCAAAAGGATATTCAGTTCGTCTACAAATTGTCTTTTTCAACCATCGTCACTTTGGGAAAGGATTGGAGACAGCCAACATGTTGTGTTTTTTATCTCGTTCCCGTTATTCATGAAATCAATTAAACCAGCTTTCCATGTGCCTTTTCAGACATAGATCACAGTATGCACAAGAAAACACCAAAAGGATATTCAGTTCGTCTACAAATTGTCTTTTTCAACCATCGTCACTTTGGGAAAGGATTGGAGACAGCCAACATGTTGTGTTTTTTATCTCGTTCCCGTTATTCATGAAATCAATTAAACCAGCTTTCCATGTGCCTTTTCAGTCATAGATCACAGTATGCACAAGAAAACACCAAAAGGATATTCAGTTCGTCTACAAATTGCCTTTTTCAACCATCGTCACTTTGGGAAAGGATTGGAGACAGCCAACATGTTGTGTTTTTTATCTCGTTCCCGTTATTCATGAAATCAATTAAACCAGCTTTCCATGTGCCTTTTCAGTCATAGATCACAGTATGCACAAGAAAACACCAAAAGGATATTCAGTTCGTCTACAAATTGCCTTTTTCAACCATCGTCACTTTGGGAAAGGATTGGAGACAGTCAAAATGTTGTGTTTTTATCTCGTTCCCGTTATTCATGAAATCAATTAAATCAGCTTTCCATGTGCCTTTTCAGTCATAGATCACAGTATGCACAAGAAAACACCAAAAGGATATTCAGTTCGTCTACAAATTGCCTTTTTCAACCATCGTCACTTTGAGAAGGGTTTGGAGACAGCCAAAATGTTGTGTTTTTTTTCTCGTTCCCGTTATTCATGAAATCAATTAAATCAGCTTTCCATGTGCCTTTTCAGTCATAGATCACAGTATGCACAAGAAAACACCAAAAGGATATTCAGTTCGTCTACAAATTGCCTTTTTCAACCATCGTCACTTTGGGAAAGGATTGGAGACAGCCAACATGTTGTGTTTTTTATCTCGTTCCCGTTATTCATGAAATCAATTAAACCAGCTTTCCATGTGCCTTTTCAGACATAGATCACAGTATGCACAAGAAAACACCAAAAGGATATTCAGTTCGTCTACAAATTGCCTTTTTCAACCATCGTCACTTTGGGAAAGGATTGGAGACAGTCAAAATGTTGTGTTTTTATCTCGTTCCCGTTATTCATGAAATCAATTAAATCAGCTTTCCATGTGCCTTTTCAGTCATAGATCACAGTATGCACAAGAAAACACCAAAAGGATATTCAGTTCGTCTACAAATTGCCTTTTTCAACCATCGTCACTTTGGGAAGGGTTTGGAGACAGCCAAAATGTTGTGTTTTTTTTCTCGTTCCCGTTATTCATGAAATCAATTAAATCAGCTTTCCATGTGCCTTTTCAGTCATAGATCACAGTATGCACAAGAAAACACCAAAAGGATATTCAGTTCGTCTACAAATTGCCTTTTTCAACCATCGTCACTTTGGGAAAGGATTGGAGACAGCCAACATGTTGTGTTTTTTATCTCGTTCCCGTTATTCATGAAATCAATTAAACCAGCTTTCCATGTGCCTTTTCAGACATAGATCACAGTATGCACAAGAAAACACCAAAAGGATATTCAGTTCGTCTACAAATTGTCTTTTTCAACCATCGTCACTTTGGGAAAGGATTGGAGACAGCCAACATGTTGTGTTTTTTATCTCGTTCCCGTTATTCATGAAATCAATTAAACCAGCTTTCCATGTGCCTTTTCAGACATAGATCACAGTATGCACAAGAAAACACCAAAAGGATATTCAGTTCGTCTACAAATTGTCTTTTTCAACCATCGTCACTTTGGGAAAGGATTGGAGACAGCCAACATGTTGTGTTTTTTATCTCGTTCCCGTTATTCATGAAATCAATTAAACCAGCTTTCCATGTGCCTTTTCAGACATAGATCACAGTATGCACAAGAAAACACCAAAAGGATATTCAGTTCGTCTACAAATTGTCTTTTTCAACCATCGTCACTTTGGGAAAGGATTGGAGACAGCCAACATGTTGTGTTTTTTATCTCGTTCCCGTTATTCATGAAATCAATTAAACCAGCTTTCCATGTGCCTTTTCAGACATAGATCACAGTATGCACAAGAAAACACCAAAAGGATATTCAGTTCGTCTACAAATTGTCTTTTTCAACCATCGTCACTTTGGGAAAGGATTGGAGACAGCCAACATGTTGTGTTTTTTATCTCGTTCCCGTTATTCATGAAATCAATTAAACCAGCTTTCCATGTGCCTTTTCAGACATAGATCACAGTATGCACAAGAAAACACCAAAAGGATATTCAGTTCGTCTACAAATTGTCTTTTTCAACCATCGTCACTTTGGGAAAGGATTGGAGACAGCCAACATGTTGTGTTTTTTATCTCGTTCCCGTTATTCATGAAATCAATTAAACCAGCTTTCCATGTGCCTTTTCAGTCATAGATCACAGTATGCACAAGAAAACACCAAAAGGATATTCAGTTCGTCTACAAATTGCCTTTTTCAACCATCGTCACTTTGGGAAAGGATTGGAGACAGCCAACATGTTGTGTTTTTTATCTCGTTCCCGTTATTCATGAAATCAATTAAACCAGCTTTCCATGTGCCTTTTCAGTCATAGATCACAGTATGCACAAGAAAACATAAAAAGGATATTCAGTTCGTCTACAAATTGCCTTTTTCAACCATCGTCACTTTGGGAAAGGATTGGAGACAGTCAAAATGTTGTGTTTTTATCTCGTTCCCGTTATTCATGAAATCAATTAAATCAGCTTTCCATGTGCCTTTTCAGTCATAGATCACAGTATGCACAAGAAAACATAAAAAGGATATTCAGTTCGTCTACAAATTGTCTTTTTCAACCATCGTCACTTTGGGAAAGGATTGGAGACAGCCAACATGTTGTGTTTTTTATCTCGTTCCCGTTATTCATGAAATCAATTAAACCAGCTTTCCATGTGCCTTTTCAGTCATAGATCACAGTATGCACAAGAAAACATAAAAAGGATATTCAGTTCGTCTACAAATTGTCTTTTTCAACCATCGTCACTTTGGGAAAGGATTGGAGACAGCCAACATGTTGTGTTTTTATCTCGTTCCCGTTATTCATGAAATCAATTAAATCAGCTTTCCATGTGCCTTTTCAGTCATAGATCACAGTATGCACAAGAAAACACCAAAAGGATATTCAGTTCGTCTACAAATTGCCTTTTTCAACCATCGTCACTTTGGGAAAGGATTGGAGACAGCCAACATGTTGTGTTTTTTATCTCGTTCCCGTTATTCATGAAATCAATTAAACCAGCTTTCCATGTGCCTTTTCAGTCATAGATCACAGTATGCACAAGAAAACATAAAAAGGATATTCAGTTCGTCTACAAATTGCCTTTTTCAACCATCGTCACTTTGGGAAAGGATTGGAGACAGCCAACATGTTGTGTTTTTTATCTCGTTCCCGTTATTCATGAAATCAATTAAATCAGCTTTCCATGTGCCTTTTCAGTCATAGATCACAGTATGCACAAGAAAACATAAAAAGGATATTCAGTTCGTCTACAAATTGTCTTTTTCAACCATCGTCACTTTGGGAAAGGATTGGAGACAGCCAACATGTTGTGTTTTTTATCTCGTTCCCGTTATTCATGAAATCAATTAAATCAGCTTTCCATGTGCCTTTTCAGTCATAGATCACAGTATGCACAAGAAAACATAAAAAGGATATTCAGTTCGTCTACAAATTGCCTTTTTCAACCATCGTCACTTTGAGAAGGGTTTGGAGACAGCCAAAATGTTGTGTTTTTTTTCTCGTTCCCGTTATTCATGAAATCAATTAAATCAGCTTTCCATGTGCCTTTTCAGTCATAGATCACAGTATGCACAAGAAAACACCAAAAGGATATTCAGTTCGTCTACAAATTGCCTTTTTCAACCATCGTCACTTTGGGAAAGGATTGGAGACAGTCAAAATGTTGTGTTTTTTATCTCGTTCCCGTTATTCATGAAATCAATTAAATCAGCTTTCCATGTGCCTTTTCAGTCATAGATCACAGTATGCACAAGAAAACACCAAAAGGATATTCAGTTCGTCTACAAATTGCCTTTTTCAACCATCGTCACTTTGGGAAAGGATTGGAGACAGCCAACATGTTGTGTTTTTTATCTCGTTCCCGTTATTCATGAAATCAATTAAATCAGCTTTCCATGTGCCTTTTCAGTCATAGATCACAGTATGCACAAGAAAACACCAAAAGGATATTCAGTTCGTCTACAAATTGCCTTTTTCAACCATCGTCACTTTGAGAAGGGTTTGGAGACAGCCAAAATGTTGTGTTTTTTTTCTCGTTCCCGTTATTCATGAAATCAATTAAATCAGCTTTCCATGTGCCTTTTCAGTCATAGATCACAGTATGCACAAGAAAACACCAAAAGGATATTCAGTTCGTCTACAAATTGCCTTTTTCAACCATCGTCACTTTGGGAAAGGATTGGAGACAGCCAACATGTTGTGTTTTTTATCTCGTTCCCGTTATTCATGAAATCAATTAAACCAGCTTTCCATGTGCCTTTTCAGACATAGATCACAGTATGCACAAGAAAACACCAAAAGGATATTCAGTTCGTCTACAAATTGTCTTTTTCAACCATCGTCACTTTGGGAAAGGATTGGAGACAGCCAACATGTTGTGTTTTTTATCTCGTTCCCGTTATTCATGAAATCAATTAAACCAGCTTTCCATGTGCCTTTTCAGTCATAGATCACAGTATGCACAAGAAAACACCAAAAGGATATTCAGTTCGTCTACAAATTGCCTTTTTCAACCATCGTCACTTTGGGAAAGGATTGGAGACAGCCAACATGTTGTGTTTTTTATCTCGTTCCCGTTATTCATGAAATCAATTAAACCAGCTTTCCATGTGCCTTTTCAGTCATAGATCACAGTATGCACAAGAAAACACCAAAAGGATATTCAGTTCGTCTACAAATTGCCTTTTTCAACCATCGTCACTTTGGGAAAGGATTGGAGACAGTCAAAATGTTGTGTTTTTATCTCGTTCCCGTTATTCATGAAATCAATTAAATCAGCTTTCCATGTGCCTTTTCAGTCATAGATCACAGTATGCACAAGAAAACACCAAAAGGATATTCAGTTCGTCTACAAATTGCCTTTTTCAACCATCGTCACTTTGAGAAGGGTTTGGAGACAGCCAAAATGTTGTGTTTTTTTTCTCGTTCCCGTTATTCATGAAATCAATTAAATCAGCTTTCCATGTGCCTTTTCAGTCATAGATCACAGTATGCACAAGAAAACACCAAAAGGATATTCAGTTCGTCTACAAATTGCCTTTTTCAACCATCGTCACTTTGGGAAGGGTTTGGAGACAGCCAAAATGTTGTGTTTTTTTTCTCGTTCCCGTTATTCATGAAATCAATTAAATCAGCTTTCCATGTGCCTTTTCAGTCATAGATCACAGTATGCACAAGAAAACACCAAAAGGATATTCAGTTCGTCTACAAATTGCCTTTTTCAACCATCGTCACTTTGGGAAAGGATTGGAGACAGCCAACATGTTGTGTTTTTTATCTCGTTCCCGTTATTCATGAAATCAATTAAACCAGCTTTCCATGTGCCTTTTCAGTCATAGATCACAGTATGCACAAGAAAACACCAAAAGGATATTCAGTTCGTCTACAAATTGCCTTTTTCAACCATCGTCACTTTGGGAAGGGTTTGGAGACAGCCAACATGTTGTGTTTTTTATCTCGTTCCCGTTATTCATGAAATCAATTAAATCAGCTTTCCATGTGCCTTTTCAGTCATAGATCACAGTATGCACAAGAAAACACCAAAAGGATATTCAGTTCGTCTACAAATTGCCTTTTTCAACCATCGTCACTTTGGGAAAGGATTGGAGACAGTCAAAATGTTGTGTTTTTTTTCTCGTTCCCGTTATTCATAAAATCAATTAAATCAGCTTTCCATGTGCCTTTTCAGTCATAGATCACAGTATGCACAAGAAAACACTAATAGGATATTCAGTTCGTCTACAAATTGCCTCTTCCAACCATCGTCACTTTGGGAAGGGTTTGGAGACAGTCAACATGTTGTGTTTTTTATCTCGTTCCGGTTATTCATGAAATCAATTAAATCAGCTTTCCATGTGCCTTTTCAGTCATAGATCACAGTATGCACAAGAAAACACTAATAGGATATTCAGTTCGTCTACAAATTGCCTTTTTCAACCATCGTCACTTTGGGAAGGGTTTGGAGACAGTCAACATGTTGTGTTTTTTTTTCTCGTTCCCGTTATTCATGAAATCAATTAAATCAGCTTTCCATGTGCCTTCAAAAGGAAGTTTTGTCCATACCTCTCATAAGTAAATGCAGTTTGAATATCATTACATTCAAGATCTCGCCGCATCAGTTTACTCATGTGTCACCACACCCCATTCTCTTCTTTTCCTTATTCACTTCTTCGTGAAGTATCTATAAATTTAAAAAAATTAAAAAAAATTACAACGTTGTATAAGTGATGTTTTTTGAATAAAGCCAAAGAGTTGGCGGAAAGAACTTTGCCCGTCCGGGGAGAAGTAGCTACAATCCACTGGAACGTTGTCTGCAAAGATTTCTGCCGACAAACAAGTGCAAATGATTTTATTCGCATTTCAGAACTTATAGACCACCGAAGGAAATATTCCGAAACGCCAAGAGGGATCGATGACAACGTTGATGGTTGGTGCATTTAATAACGTACTAGGCCATTATACGATTACTGACTTGGAAACTGAGGTGAACAACCGCAAAGGCACTTAGAGCTAACTGGTTTATTGAGAGAAATAGGGACGTGACCAAGTACAAAGAGGTGACCGCTCCTCGAGCCAGGGGCTCGAGGGCTTAAATAATGGATGGGGATATGTGAGGAATGCAATGCTGATGCAATAAGGGCGATGCTCGGTGTTGAGATGTGACGGTGGTTGAGTGGGTGGTTGAGGAAGGCGTCGGTCGGCCTGTAAACAGCGAGGTGACGGATTGTGAGAGAGAACGGGGAGAGGGGAAACTCAGAGTTTTGCGTCAGCTTGTGGCTTGCGTGGAATGTGGCTGATTGTGCTTCGGGGATCCTCCGTGATGAGGGACGAGCTTGGTTGACTGGGCTGTTCAATGAATGGTCAGGGACCATCCGTTACAATTTTCAACAGAAAACGTTCATTCGGTTAAATGGACCCGCGCAATGTTCATCTCTTGTGGAGCAGATCGACTTACCAGCTTTCATAGTCAGATTGCATTCTTTTCTGACAAACAAAATTGAGCCCGAAACATTTTATTTTATAAATTTTGTGTATAGCAAGTGGCAATTATAAACAAATATGCACAAAAGAAGAAGGGACCATAAAAATTTGGTTACAATTGAAAAATGAAGGTGAAAAGGGAAAATAGAGAGAACCAATTGCGGCAAAGTACTTAGAAGCACTTGCGATGGACGATGGATGGGCCGGACTCGTCGTACTCCTGCTTAGAGATCCACATCTGTTGGAAAGTGGACAGGGAAGCAAGGATGGATCCTCCGATCCAGACGGAGTACTTGCGCTCTGGCGGGGCGATGATCTTGATCTTCATGGTGCTGAAATATTGGAAATTAAAGCATGTTACAATGATACTGGATGTTTTTACCTCGGAGCCAGAGCGGTCATCTCCTTCTGCATGCGATCGTCGATTCCTGGGTACATAGTGGTTCCTCCGGAAAGGACGGTGTTGGCGTACAAGTCCTTACGGATATCAATGTCGCATTTCATGATCGAGTTGTAAGAAGTCTCGTGGATTCCGGCAGACTCCTTACCCAAGAAGGATGGCTGGAAAAGAGCCTCTGGGCAACGGAAGCGCTCGTTTCCGACGGTGATGACCTGTCCGTCCGGAAGTTCGTACGACTTCTCGAGGGAAGAGGAGGAGGCGGCGGTGGCCATCTCCTGCTCGAAGTCCAGAGCGACGTAGCAGAGTTTCTCCTTGATGTCACGGACGATCTCACGCTCAGCGGTGGTGGTGAATGAGTATCCGCGCTCAGTGAGGATCTTCATGAGGTAGTCAGTAAGATCACGTCCGGCCAAGTCAAGACGAAGGATGGCGTGCGGGAGGGCATATCCTTCGTAGATTGGGACGGTGTGGGTGACACCATCTCCAGAGTCGAGAACGACTCCGGTGGTACGTCCGGAGGCGTAGAGAGATAGTACGGCCTGAATGGCGACGTACACGGCCGGGGCGTTGAACGTCTCAAACATGGTTTGGGTCATCTTTTCACGGTTAGCCTTCGGGTTGAGTGGGGCTTCAGTGAGGAGGACTGGGTGCTCTTCTGGAGCAACGCGGAGGTCGTTGTAGAAGGTGTGGTGCCAAATCTTCTCCATGTCATCCCAGTTGGTGACGATTCCGTGCTCAATTGGGTACTTGAGGGTCAAGATACCTGAAAGACTCAAATTAATTGTCGGTTACGTTGGTCAAAATGATTACCTCTCTTTGACTGGGCCTCGTCCCCAACGTACGAGTCCTTCTGCCCCATACCGACCATGACTCCCTGGTGACGTGGTCTTCCGACGATGGATGGGAACACGACGCGTGGAGCGTCGTCTCCGGCGAATCCGGCCTTACACATTCCGGATCCATTGTCCACCACCACGGCGACAACCTCGTCGTCACACATTTTGATTAACTTTTAATGTATCTGAAAAAATGAAATGAATAATTTTGGAATGTTGTTTGAGAGAGCGAAGTAAATGTAAGATTTTTCAACGAGATGTCAATTAGAACAGGAAATGAAGTGAGAAGACCAGGGGGGGGGTGCAACTGCTCAGATATTCTGCAACATAGAGAAGAAGCGAGGAATAGAGATGAAGAGGAGCGGGGAGCCAGGGAAAGATAAAAGAGAAGGCAAGCGACAAACGGTCCTATTCGAAAGGTGGGAAAATGTGTGAGGGCCTCTCTATGTATGTGCCCATACGCAATGCTGATTCATAAGTGAAAGAAGACGAGGACCGCCCTGCCGGCGCTAGAGAAACCGAGGAAACTTCTCAAGCACATTCCGGATCCATTGCCGATAACGAGTGTTGTCACGTCATAGCCGTACGTGTTCGATGTTTGATGGAGAGTGGAGTCTAGACGGGGGCTAGAGTGCTTGATTTCCCGTCCTGGTGGTCTATATATACTGAGTCGCGACGCGCACGCCCCGCCTTTTTCCGTTGGTTTCGCGACTCTGCCCCTCGGCGAGAGATTGAGAAAGTTTGGAGGGTGGTCTCTCCGGCAAGACAGCGAAACGTTGGGGACACATGGGACGACCAAAACACCGTGTCGTCTATATTTCGAAAAAATCTTGCGATGTGGGTGATGACTCAGAATGCGGAGACACACATTTCTGCAGGAACAAAGAACGGCGATTTCGAATAAAGTATCAACGGGAAGCTCCAGGACCATCTCAAGCTGTTGTGGTCCATGTCATTCTAGAGGAAACACTGGAAGAAATTTCAAATGTTCCTCTAGTTCCACTTTTTGATAACTACTACTCCGCGGAAAACGTTGCCGTTCACATCACCGTTCCAGTTTCTATCCCTTCCACCACATTCGACTGGCATTGTTTCGCAATGTGAGTCATTGTTTGGCCTCGTTGATTCAAAGCGCCCTGACACCTGCGCGGTCACTCGCTCCTCAAAGGGTGGTAGAGAAGAGATATATAACGAAGCACGGAGATTTTGAAAAGGATAAATTATTCTATGGCAATAAGAAGTTCATCAATAATGAAACTTATATTATTCGCTCTACCGGGTACTTTATATCTGAATATTTTCCTTTCCGAGACAAATAAATAAGTTTGCATAAAGCTGATTTAATTGATTTCATGAATAACCGGAACGAGATAAAAAAACATATATATATATATATATATAAGAACAGAAAAAGCCCTCGACCGAAGGAGGAGAAGCTGTCAAAACTAACACCGCCGAGAAAACGGCAACTACGCGTCTCCAAGAAAGAGTCGCCAACAAGATTCCAGCCAAAGTCTGGAAAGACGCACGGGTTTGGATGAAGTCGCTGTACGTGACAACCGAGAACAGCCACTCGTGTAAACTTTCAGCACTTGACATCCGAAAGGCCACCCCAGAATTGGCACGGGGTGTGCCTCCATCGCCTCAACGCCTTCACCGCGTCAATACCGACCCAGCCGAACGAGACTACCACGGAGGAGCGACGGAGCAACAAAGGACGGAGCCGAAGGACCCGGAGCAGAGGACGACGGCAGCAACCGCCGACTCAGTAGGAACCCATTCCAGCTCCCGACCAATCCTCACGCGACGGAGCGAGGTCGCTGCTCCTCGGAGTGACGCGCCTAGGATGGGGGGTCTGACCACCCTGCCCTCGTGGCAAAACGGTCAACTCGCCCAGCAGCAGATCCCCTTCAAAGAAGAGAAAAAGCCCTCGACCGAAGGAGGAGAAGCTGGCAAAACCAACACCGCCGAGAAAACGGCAACTACGCGTCTCCAAGAAAGAGTCGCCAACAAGATTCCAGCCAAAGTCTGGAAAGACGCTCTGGTTTGGATGAAGTCGCTGTACGTGACAACCGAGAACAGCCACTCGTGTAAACTTTCAGCACCTGACATCCGAAAGGCCACCCCAGAATTGGCACGGGGTGCGCCTCCAACGCCTCAACGTCTTCACCGCTCCAACGCCGAGTCAACCCACCGAGAGTCCGCGGAGCAGTCAACCAAAACCGACAACGCTGGCGAAATGGTCGCTCGGATACTCCTAGGAGGTGCGCCAATCGAAAAGCACACGACGACTCCCAAGGCAGGTAATAAGTGGCGTAAAAGGGGCAAGCTAACGGACCTCACGCCGATAGTAGGGCCTAAAGGTCTGAAGGAAAAGGCGAATGCTCCGGGGACCGCTAGCACCCCTGCCCACCTTGCCAAAGACGCCACCAGTCACCAAACTGCCAAAAAGACGCCCAAAGCTGGAGGAGCGCCGATTGCGTTCTCCGAAATGGCGGACAAGCTGGAAGTGCGGAACGACACGGGGATAACGTGCACCCTGGTAGTGGATGTCCCGAACCCTCACTTGATGCTGTGCCCGTTTTGCTTGGAAAGCAAATCGAAGAGGGGAGTCGGAGCCGAAGCACTGAAGAGGATGAAGCGACATGTTGCCGAGGCCCATAAACGACACGTAACGTTCAGATATAAGTGTGGTGAATGCTCGGAGGAAGAGCCGGACGACAAGAAGTGCGGAGCGCGTTGGCTAGTCGCACACCTGAACAAAGTTCATGAGGTGCAGGTTAGTACGGCTGCGGAGCAGCATTCCTCGACGAGGGGTGACTGCGCCAAGGCGCTAAACAACGCGGCACCTTCCCTCTCCTTGTCGAAGAAATCCGCGTCATCACCTCCAAAACGAAAGGCCGAAGTCTCAGTTGCGAGCTTCTTCAAGCCTACTGACAAGACGACCAAAGGGAAGAGAGCCCATGAGCAAATCTCGAAGGAGGACGACGATTGCCCGAAAATCAGCTCTACCTCCAGAACATCGCCGACCAACTCGGCACCGGTCAAGAAGTCATTTGCTGCGGTCGCCGCAACTGCATCGCCGGCCAGGGAAAGTACGCCAATAATTGCCAAGAGGAGCCCGGAAGCGATTGTGCTCAGCGACTCACCGAGCTCAGAGCAAGCGAGAAGGCGCGTCAACATCTGGTGCCTCATTCATGACACCGGAGTTGACGCATGGATCGACTCGGACGTGATGACGCTCTACTGCGTCCACGCCGCCAAGAAAAACCCGAAGTTCGGTTTCATAGACCCGCTAAACTACGGGATTGGCAACACCGAGACGATCCGGAAGCTGACGAGCAACACGGAGAAGGAGGCGTTTCTGTTCCCGATCTGTCAGAACAGCCACTGGACACTTCTCGTAATCGGACGGACGGTCGCAAGATACTACGACCCGCTCCGATACGAAGTTCCGGAAGGAGTCCGTACACTGCTCGAAGAACTCCAAAGACCACTGGTGGACTTTGAGTTCGAGACTCCTTGTCAGAACGATTCGTGGAACTGTGGAGTTCACGTGATGCAGATGGCCAAGGCTGTTACCACGAACACGGTGATCAGCCAAGCAGACTCGGAAAAGGATCTGAGAAGGTTCCGGAAGAGGCTGCAACTCGGCCTGGAAACGAAGTATGAGGTTTTCGCGGAAAAGCATCGCCCGCTCTCCAAGAAACACCAACTACCTTCCAACTCTGCTCGAAGCCCGACTACGGAAGACTCCGTCGATTCGTCGAAATGTCGGCACTGCAGGGCGGTGAAGGAGCCACAATGTACTCCCCAGTACACTCCAGATCCGCGCCAACCTGCCCCCCGGTGTGCTCAGAGACGTGGCTCTGCAGCCTCCACCTCCACTATCGCATCGGACGCCCGAGTAGGATCTACCCAAAAGGAGCGACTAGTGGAGTTCTCGTCGGTCACCCCCACTCTCCGGATGGATGACCCGACCCCGCAAACGGGAACCCGAGTAGGAAACAAAATTGCCGAAACGGTACCGGGAGTGCTGGGTGCCGACGAATCTACCGCCTCTGCCGAAGAAATGGATTGGCAAGTGGTAAAGTCCAAGAAAAGGAGGCACGAAGACACCGAATCTCGCTCTCCGGCCCACAAACGGTCGGTCCCCGTCAGGAAGGAGCAGCCACAAGTCGTCATCGATAAGCCGCCCTGTCTCATGACCATGAAGATCCAGACGCCCGAACGTAAAAAGTTCGTTTCGCCAACGAGGAAGGAGCTAAAAAGGGGCAAGCCAGTCCGTTCGGCGCCGACAAAAGAGCCGAAAAAAGGTTCTCGCAAGGCGAATGCTCCGGGAACGACTGGCACCCCAGCTGAACTCGTCAAGAAGATCAGAATCTGGCATAAAGCCCAAATGCAGCAGTACTACGCCGATGGTCGTGTGTTCCAGCGTCTAGAGTGGATAACCGATATGCTCACAATGGCAATCGCAAAAGCAAAGGATGGAAACACG
Source organism: Caenorhabditis macrosperma (assembly GCA_963932285.1). Classification (NCBI taxonomy): domain Eukaryota; kingdom Metazoa; phylum Nematoda; class Chromadorea; order Rhabditida; family Rhabditidae; genus Caenorhabditis; species Caenorhabditis macrosperma. The sequence continues at coordinate 19,002,694 of OZ010618.1, forward strand.
AAAGCTGTCGAAGTGATTCTCTCCAGACACGCGCCACCTCTACCTGAACACGGTGAGCGATCTACGCAAACATCCAGAGTGCAAGAGCCGAAGAGACATGCTGCCAAGCCGAAACCAGAATCAACCGAGCCACTCCGAGCCCTCTATGCCAAAAACAGAGGCAAGACGTTCAACCAGATCATCAAAAAGGAGTCGCCGCGCTGTCAAATTGACATTGAGAAGGTCGAGAAGCACTTCAAGGAGACGAATAAGGCACCAAAAGTTTCGGAGGAGGCGCTGAAGACCGTGTGCAGTGGACTGCCAGAGCTGAAGGTCAACTCATCGATCGAGGAGCCATTCAAAGCTCCAGAAGTCAGGAAGCTCCTATCAAAAATCAAGGACACCGCTCCCGGAGCAGATGGCTTGAAATACAGTCACCTCCATTGGTTTGATCCTGAAGGTGAGCAACTCGCGCAGATCTTCGACGAATGCCGGAGACATCGCCGAGTTCCAAATCATTGGAAGGAAGCAGAAACCATTCTCCTGCCAAAGGACTGCACGGAGGAGGAGCGGAAGCGGCCGGAGAATTGGAGGCCGATAGCCCTCATGCCAACCATCTACAAAGCCTATACGAGTCTGTGGACCCAGAGGATCAACGCTGTGCCGGGAGTCATCAGCCCGTGCCAGCGGGGATTCCAGGCGATTGATGGCCGCACCGTCTGATCACCATGTCGCTGGAAAAGATCGGCTTTCCGTCGTCGGTGGTAGACACCATCAAAGACCTCTACCACGGGGCGACGACCAGGGTGTGCACGGAGACTGATAAAACGTCCCCAATTCGAATCATGGCTGGTGTGAAGCAAGGAGATCCAATCTCCCCAACACTGTTCAACATCTGCTTGGAGGGGATCCTCCGACGTCACCTAGAGAGATCGGACGGTCACAAATGCGTCGGAACGACGGTCAAGTGCCTCGCCTTTGCTGACGACTTGGCAATCTTGGCCGACAACAAGGAGCAGCTCCAGGAGCTCATAAAAAAGCTGGATGACGACTGCCGGAGCGTTGGCCTAATCTTCAAGCCAAAGAAGTGCGCATCACTGTTAATCGGCAAAGGACGCGTCGACACAAACTCTCGGATCAGTATCCAGACGGACAAGCTGCGATCCCTAGCCGCGAAGGATACGTACAAGTATCTCGGAGTGGCGACGGGATCAACTGGGAGGACCACGGAAATGCAAAAGTTGGTGGCCACTGTCAAAGACATTGAGATGCTACAAAACACGGATTTGGCACCCCACCAGAAGTTAGACGCACTCAAGTGCTTCATCCTGCCGAGACTGACTTACATGTACCGAAACGCGACGCCGAAGCTCTCTGAAATGAGAGAATTCGAGAATGTGGTGATGAAAGCGTGCAAGGCGATGCATAACATCCCGTTCCGAGGATCGCCAACGGAGTACATCCAGGTTCCGATCAAAGATGGAGGACTTGGAGTTCTGTCGCCAAGGTTCACATGCGTCATAACTTTCCTGTGCTCCATGCTAGCCCGAATATGGCACAAGGATCAAAATATCCGCCAGATGTACAGGAAAGCGCTGGCACGTATCGCCGCAAAACACCTGGAACTGAGGGCACCAGCGACTCTTCAGCAACAATGTGACTACCTGAATGCAAAGAGGATCTCCAAAGGAGGATACAATCTCTTTTTGCGGATGAATGAAGCGGTGCGAACACTAAGTCGAAACCAGGGAGCACCACTGTTCCATCTGGAGTTTATGCCAAAAGACGATGACATCGCCTTGAGCATTCGAGTCACGGAGAACTCCGAGGAAATCCTCCTCACCAAGGCCGACGGAGAGAAGCTGCTTCAACGACTCACGGACATGACGAGGGGCGCCATGCTCAAGAACTTCCTCAACACCAAAGACGTCAAGAGCAGGGTGGTCCAGGTGCTCCAACAGCATCCGCAGTCGAATCGATTTGTCAGAGACGGACGGGACATCAGCATTGCAGCGCAGCGGTTCGTCCACAGGGCGCGGCTGAACCTGCTCCACTGCAATGCGAACACATACGACCCGAAAATGCCGAAGGGCTGCAGAAGATGTCCGGCCACGTTCGAGTCGCCCATCCATATTCTTCAAAACTGCCACTACCAGCTGGCATCGGGAATCACGGAGCGACATGACAAAGTCCTCCAGATGGTTCTCGAAGAGATCAAAGAAGGAACAAAAGCGGAGTACGAAGTCACTGTGGACATGGAGGTCGGCGCAGGAAGAGACCGCCCGGACATTGTGCTGAAAAGTAAGAAGGAAGTGCTCATCGCGGACGTGACAGTCCCCTACGAAAACGGAGAAAATGCGATGAAACGAGCTTGGACCCAGAAAATAGAGAAGTACCAACCACTCGTTAAACACTTCGCAGCCAGCGGAAGGAATGTCAAGATCCTGCCAATCGTGGTGGGAAGCCTGGGTACATACTGGCAACCGACGACCGATTCGCTGAAGGAGCTGGGCCTGAAGACCACGCAAATACGTACTCTGATCCCCGATATGTGTAGGTGCACTCTGGAAATGTCCAAAAACATCTACTGGAAGCACATACTCGGGGACAGGTACAAGATGGTCGACAGGCTGTGCTGGAGAAGTGCCAAAGAAAGAGCCAAAGATGATAAGCGTGCGAAGAAGGCTGCAAAGTTCGCAAAAGAATACGGCGGTGACTGGCAGCCAGAGGCGCAGAACGACATCATGGAAGTCGACGACGACTCAGAAGTGGAAGGAACGAAGAAGGAGAAGAAAGGGAGAAGAAAGACAGGCGAAAGAAGAGGAAAGAGCACTGCGAAAGAAGAAGTCGGAAGAAAGCGGAGAGATGGCAGGAGCAGGAGCAGGAGCAGGAGTACTCGCGAGCCGAAGGAAAGAAGAGGAAGCCAAGCCAGAGGACGCAAGGAGCGGAAGAGCAATCAGGAGGCAAGCAGCAGAAGGACGGCAAGAGAATGGGTGTCTGAAGGTGAGGCTGAAACGAAGAAGATGAGGGAGCAGGTGAGAGGAAGGTGGAGTGATAAAGGATGGAGATCGGAGGCGGAACTGATGGACGAAGAGACGCAAAGAAGACGAGTCAAAGTCAGGTTCAGCGACGACGACAACGACGAGTACAACGCCTGGAGGAGCTGGAAGGAAAGGATGAGGCGAGAGGAGGAGAGGATGGGCGAGTCTGATAGAAGGAGGCGAGAAGGATGGATGGCAGCTTGGCTGGAGACGGAAAGGATGAGGCGAGACGGAGGATGGCCCGATCGTAGGATGCGGCGTGATGGGGACGATCGGGTGGACGAGACGGAATGGAGGATGAGGCGAGATGGAGGTCGGATGGCGGAGGATCGGAGGTCGGATCGAAGGATCGGGATGAGGCGAGATGGACGACGAGACGATGGCCGACGGAGTGCGTGGGACTGTTGAGTCGATCCCAGGGCCACCTAGCAACCATTTAATACACCAAAATGGTCATGCGGGTGGATCAACCCTGCGGTGAGACTCCCCACGTCACTCAACTTTACTAACTACTTCTTTTCATGATTTTCATGTGTAATGACCCTAAGCCTTCTGGCTTCCCTTTGTAATCCCCCTAAAGTGTTTGTTGAATGATTGAATTGTTTAATAAACTACTAACAAAAAAAAAAATCTGCCCAACCTTGGTGTAATCTAGTATTCTTACTATCCCCGTGTTCCCCTTGTGCTCCTGAGTCAGAATAACCTGAAATAGCTGTGATGGGTCTCAAACCAACCCTAAAAACGGCGCAAGTAAGGTGTTCCGGCCTGGCGCGCATCACTGCGGTGACGTCACCCCCCTCACGCCTTCGTCGGCAGCACAGACCACTGTGCGGGGTCAGTGATCTCACTCGCATCCCCTCCGTGCAATCTTCTGCTGTCTCTGCAGCAGTTGAAAGCACAAACCGACGGTTGACCCCAATCGAAGGAGATGACCCCGATGCCTGTAAACCCCAAAAAGTGGGAGCAGTACATGGCTGTAGACCCCAAAAAGAGGGAGCAGTGCTGGAGGAATCAACTCCGGAGAGGAAAGGCAGCCAAAAGAGCGTCGAAGCGCCTTGTGAAGCTGGCTCCTGTATCCCAAATGGCCTCGAGCCGGGATGTCAGGAGATGCGGTGGACAGGCGTGGAGACAAATGGCAATGGCAAAAGTTCCGAAACATCGGAAGGAGCCAACAAAACAAACGGCAAAAGTTCCGAAATATCGGAAGGAGCCAACAAAATAAACGGCAAAAGTTCCGAAATATCGGAAGGAGCCAACAGATCAAACGGCAAAAGTTCCGAAGCATCGGAAAGAGCCAACAACCCACCACTCCTAATCGGAGGTGGTGAGGATAGAGCTATCACCAAACCGAACAAGATGGTGCCCCTTAAGCGAGATGCAAACCAAATCTGGCTGCGGGTGGCATGGCCATCAGAGGTGCGGATGGAGTGTCCTTTGTGTAACGGAGCCACGTCGAAATTGGGTCTTGGCCCAGATGGGGTGAAGTACATGAATACACATATAAAGCAAGTGCATGGCCTTGAAGTAAAGTGGTCATACAAGTGCTCTGTGTGCCGGTCAATGCCACCAGGTGCCCAACAAGTTGCTTGGATAAAGAAACACTTACAAGAGGAGCATGGCTATGAGGCTGGAAAAGTGAAAGCGGCGAAAGAGCCAGTGACAGCAAAAGCAGTCTCTGAACTTGAAAAAGCAGCTCCCTCACTATCCACTCTCAAGAGAACTGTTGTGAAACCAACAACACCAACGAAGGTGCTGCCCGTGAAGGCCAGTGCAGTGATGACGAGGTCAATGACAAAGTCACTGAGCGCCGAGAAAGAAAAGAGAGATGCAGAAGCCCGTCAGTTGGAAAAGAGTCAAAGACCGAAACTTCCAGTGATATCTGAGGAATCTGCACCTCCAAAGACAGCAAGACGCAGTCTCGCCACCACTGTAAAACCATTCTCGTTCGAAAACCGACGACTAAGCACCGGTGCTAAACCATCCGTGTTGCCAATGTCATCAGAGACGAACATGATTGGGATGCGTGTGTGGACGAGAGCTCCAATGAGAGCACCTGTTAGATCGGCGGCAAAGCGAGAAATCCTACTCGCAGCTCCAGAGAAGACGGTGCCAGTGGAGAAAGCGGAACCAGCAAAAGCCAAGACACCTGTGAAATTGCCCGTAAAAAGACGGTTCAACACATGGTGCTTGGATCATGAAACGACCAGAAATGCATGGCTAGATGACTCCACAGTAAAGTACTCCATTGAGAGACTGGTGGAAAAGACAGAAAAGTACAAGCTGATAGATCCATGTCTGTGGCTCATGTACAAAAGCAGAAGAGACCATGAATACATGCAGATGTTGATGGCCGGTGACTCTACTTGCCTCTTTCCAGTGTGCGAGAGGAGTCATTGGGTCCTGATCATCATGAATCAGACATCTGTGTGGTTTGTGGATCCTCAAGGAAAGGAACCAGAAGGGAAAGTCCGAGAATTCATGGAAGACATGAATCGGGACAGAAAATGGTATGATTCTCCGTCGCCTCTTCAAAAAGATTTGGTGAACTGCGGAGTTCATATCTGTCTAGCGGCCAAAGCAATAGTGACCGGGGAGTTCTGGTATACTGAGACAGATGTCCAGATATTCAGAACAAACCTGAAAAAGTCACTCAAAGACACCGAGTACGAGCTCTACTCGGAACCACATGGGCAAATTCCAGAAAAAAGGGAAGACTCGGTGGTTGAAGAAGATGAGATTATCATACTCGAAAGTGTTCAGGAGAGAGATCCTGAGCAGGAGAGGGATGATAGTCCAAAAAGAGAAAGCTGTGAACAGAAACACGGGAAAACATCTGAAACTGAAAGCGGAAAAACGTGGGAAGTTGAACAGAAAGAAACGTGGGTATCTGAACACAGTGAAAAGTGGGAAGCTGAACACCAGAATAAAGGGGAAGCTGAACACGAAAAGACGGCGAGACCGGAAGAGAGAGATAGTGCTCCCACCACAAACCAGGTGGAACCAGTGCATGAAGCTCCTCCGAAGGCAGCCGAGAGGCAAAGAAAGCGAAAGAAATCGAGCAAGATACCAGCCGGAGTCCCGGACACACTGGTGCTGCGCGTCAGGAAATGGTTCGACAAAGAATTCGAGACCTACCTGCAAGAAGGGAGAAGCTTCCAAAGACTGGAATGGCTGGCAGATGTCCTCGCGGCAGCTGTCTTCAAGGCCTCAGTTGGAGATGTACAGGCAATCGAGTTGATCGAGAAGCGCTGTGCACCTCCGGAAGTGGAAGAAGGGTGCATGTCCACCCAAACGGAAAAGAAAAGAAAGGAGCAGGAGAAGCCGAACAAGAAGCCACAAGCGCTCTGCACGGAACCACTCGCCTGTCAGTACGGCAAGAACCGTGCAAAAACCTACAACAGAATAGTAGGACAGGAATCATTGCAATGCGAGATTCCGATAAAGGAACTAGAGGGGTTCTTCAGAGGAACCACTTCCAAAACCAATGTGCCAAAAGAAGTGCTCAAAGAGAAGTCTTCCAAGATCCCAAAAGTGGAGATTGGAGAATGGATCGAGGGTGACTTTACAGCACAGGAAGTGAACCAAGCACTAAAGAAGACCAAAGATACAGCGCCAGGAGTGGATGGTCTAAGATACTACCACTTGGAGTGGTTTGACCCAGAAACCACACTCTTGACGAAACTGTACAACGAGTGCAAAGAACATCGGCGAATTCCAGCACACTGGAAAGAGGCAGAAACCGTACTCCTATACAAAAGCGGAGACGAGAAGAAGCCAGAGAATTGGAGACCAATCAGTCTCATGCCCACCATCTACAAGCTGTACTCCAGCCTGTGGAACAGAAGAATCCGTTCTGTAAAGGGGGTGATGAGCAAATGTCAAAGAGGCTTTCAAGAACGTGAAGGGTGCAACGAGAGTATCGGCATTCTGAGAACGGCCATTGACGCAGCCAAAGGATTCCGGAAGGACCTGTCGGTGGCGTGGCTCGATTTGACGAATGCGTTCGGCTCCGTACCCCACGAACTGATCGAACACACTCTGGAATCGTACGGATTTCCAGGAGTGATAAGAGAAATAGTAATGGACATGTACAGAGGTGCAGCCATTCGAGTCAAAAACAAGACTGAGAAGAGTGAGCCGATCGAGATACAGTCGGGCGTGAAACAAGGCGACCCGATCTCTCCGACCCTCTTCAATATGTGCTTAGAGAACGTGATTCGGAGACACTTGGAATCGGCCGCAGGCCACAAGTGCATGAACACAAGAGTCAAGGTGTTGGCATTCGCGGATGATATGGCTATTCTGGCATCATCCAAGGAACAACTCCAAAAAGAACTCACCAAAATGGACGAGGACTGCACTCCCCTGAATTTGATCTTCAAGCCAGCCAAATGCGCCAGCCTGATCATTGAGAAAGGTATTGTGCAGCCAGAATCCAAAATAGCCCTCAAAGCGCAACCAATCAGAGGCTTGGGTGCAAATGACACTTACAAGTACTTGGGGGTGCTAACTGGAATACAGACGAGAGTGTCTGAAATGGATCTCCTTGCGAGAGTGACAAGAGAAATGGAACTTGTGAATCAGAGCACACTAGCCCCTCACCAGAAGCTAGACTGCCTGAAAACCTTTGTTCTGCCCAAAGTAACGTACATGTATGCGAATACGACCCCACCGCTAAAAGAGTTGGAGGCGTTCGCAAAAATGACGATGAGAGCAGTAAAGGCAATTCATAACATCCCATACAGAGGGTCCCCGTGCCCACCGGGAAAGGAGGACTAGGAGTGGCTTGTCCCAAGACGACCGCCCTGATCACCTTCCTGGTTTCAACAATGAAAAAGCTGTGGTCTACCGACGAATACATTCGGAGACTCTACAACGACTACCTAAATGAGGTGATAATGGACGAGACGGGAGACAAATACATCTACCGCCACGAACTCGCACAGTACCTCTCTGGCGACCTGAAACAAGTGAGCAGGACCTTCGGGTTCAACATATTCACGAGAGTCAGGGAAGCTTGCAGGGGACTTGCAAAGAACAAGGTCTCTCCGCTCCACGCTTGCAAAATAGTGATGGATGACGATGACGAATTCGCAATAATGGTACAAGCCACTGCGACGTCACCGGAAAGAACCTATAGAAAAGAGCATGTCAAGAAGTTGCAACAGCTTCTGAAGGCAGAGGTGAACGAGGCACTGCTCCACCGCTTCTTGAAAGAGAAACCGGTGAAAAGCGCAGTTTGCCAAGTGATCCAACAGCACTCCCAGAGCAACAGCTTCGTGAGAAACGGGGGAAAGATGAGTATTGCTGCCCAAAAATGGGTTCACAAAGCAAGACTCAACCTCCTCTCATGCAACTACAACACCTATGACAAAGACCAACCGAAAGAGTGTCGTCGGTGTCACGCAGAGAACGAAACGCAATGGCACATACTGCAAACATGCACGTATGGTCTACCAAAGATTATAGTCGAAAGACACGACGCCGTGCTTCAAAGAATGACACAAATGATTAAAAAGGGCTCGAAACGTGACTGGAAGATGAAAATTGATAAGACAGTGCACGCGGGTACCCAACTGAGACCAGACATCTATCTGGAAAGTCCCGACGGAAAGGAAGTGATCCTTGCGGACGTGGCAGTGCCATATGAAAATGGCGTAAGGGCAATGACAGCCTCATGGAACGAAAAGGTCAGAAAGTATGAAAAACTGTGCGACCTGTTCCGAAGTCAAGGAAAGAAGGCCTCAATCCATCCGCTGGTGGTAGGTTCACTGGGTACCTGGTGGACACCGACAACGAGTTCACTCGTCCAGCTGGGTGTTGAGAAAACTTCGATCCGAAAGGAAATCCCGCTAATCACGTCTATGGTGGTTGAATACAGTAAGAACTGCTACTGGAACCACATATACGGAGATGGGTACAAGCCGGCTCCGTTTACCTTTGGGGACGACAAACCGAAAGAAAAGGATTGGAGAAGGAAGATGAAGGCTTAGCCGCCCGAACTTTCTCCCAGGACTTGATGACGGTACCCCAGGAAACGGAGCTAAACGAGACAGTCAGTGTAACTCTGTGAAATCTGCAGACAGGGACAAACCAACCCGACTTACAGTTAATCACAAGAGGGAACTGGCGATGATAACGGCAAAACAAAGGCAACGCGTCCTCCCAGAGAGAAAAGGTCGAGAATGAAGTGAACTGACCAGTGCGAAATCAGCACAAAGGCAGCCACTTGTCTTGTCCCACTGGTTGGAGCATAACAGATATCCTGTCGACGAAACTCGATGAAGGCGAAGTTCGGCCCAGTCGTGAAACCTGATATGTCCGTAAAACAGTATAGAAGGTGGATCGAGGACGGTGGGATGAAACCTGAGGGCTAGTCACATGGAGCCACCCTCCTGAGGTCGAAGGGCTGAGGACGGACGGTGCTGGCCGTGAGGCTCAAGGCGGGCAACTCGCATGGTCATGACTAGTGGTCTCCGGACCCGACGGTCATGATTTTAGAGGAATCCTGAGATGGTTAGAAAGAAAGTTGGGCTGGTAATGGCTATAGCCTTAGAAGCAACCACCGACAGCAGTCATTCAAATCAATGACCAAGCGGGTGAAACAGTTGCCAAGAGGTGTTTCCAAAGCTTGACCTATCAGCGGTAGCAAGTAGTCCAGAAGGACAACCGAATCTGATGGCCCATCCCCAATATAACCCCCCTTCAGAGGCTTGGTGGACCCGTGTAGGCGGATCTCCACTGTCTCGCTCAGGCTCGCCTTTGAGACAACGGATTACTGTTGCGAAGTTAGCATCTATTATATAACCAGGCTAATCGAGGCGGCTGACGCCGCCTCTCAGCCTGGGCTCCGTAATTTTGCCTGTTGTCTTTTTTTTAAAATGCTTCAGAAAGATTTTGTTCACACGTCTAAATTCGGCGTGTCGGCATGTGCCCCTTCAAAAATGAAGACGGAAATCAAGCCAAAAAGCAGAAAATGTGCTTCCGAAGGCGTCAAAGTTTACGGATCGCTTAAAAAATTCTTGTGCATCATCGGGCCAACTTTTCTGACCCGCCTGTCCAAAAACGGTCCAAATCGGTCCAGTAGGCGCTGAGAAAAGTCTGTGGACGGACAAACGGACGGACAGACACACAAACTTTGTCCTTTAATAATAGTAAAGATATCAACGATCTTGAAAAGAGAACTGTTTTAATTCTGAACATCCTGCCTGTGTACTAACATTGTTTTCAGTTATTCAGCTAGTCGATGTACAATGCTCTTCTGATCTACAATTTGATAGTCGATTCCGATTTGATCCATTTGTGGAAAGCGCGCCTGAAAGCATTCCAAAGACGCTAAAACGATCGGAAAAATGGCTGTTACTCTGTAAAGCTATCTGGAACAATGTTTCTGTTTCAAATTGAAACCTTCACCTGGACCCCCACGAACACTTTCAATTGGCATTGGAATTGGTCCTTTCGAATTGAAAATTCTTTGTACCACTCGATGAAGGAAACCTTGTCTTTTTTTATCAATTGGGTATGGAAAATGAGACAGCCACCGGTTTTACTTTTGAACTTTTGAACTTTTGTTTTCTTGTGCATACTGTGATCTATGACTGAAAAGGCACATGGAGAGCTGATTTAATTGATTTTATGAATAACGGGAACGAGATTAAAAACACAACATGTTGGCTGTCTCCAAACCCTTCCCAAAGTGACGATGGTTGAAAAAGGCAATTTGTAGACGAACTGAATATCCTTTTGGTGTTTTCTTGTGTATACTGTGATCTATGACTGAAAAGGCACATGGAAAGCTGATTTAATTGATTTCATGAATAACGGGAACGAGATAAGCAGGTGTCAGGGCGCTTTGAATCAACGAGGCCAAACAATGACTCACATTGCGAAACAATGCCAGTCGAATGTGGTGGAAGGGATAGAAACTGGAACGGTGATGTGAACGGCAACGTTTTCCGCGGCGTAGTAGTTATCAAAAAGTGGAACTAGAGGAACATTTGAAATTTCTTCCAGTGTTTCCTCTAGAATGACATGGACCACAACAGCTTGAGATGGTCCTGGAGCTTCCCGTTGATACTTTATTCGAAATCGCCGTTCTTTGTTTCTGCAGAAATGTGTGTCTCCGCATTCTGAGTCATCACCCACATCGCAAGATTTTTTCGAAATATAGACGACACGGTGTTTTGGTCGTCCCATGTGTCCCCAACGTTTCGCTGTCTTGCCGGAGAGACCACCCTCCAAACTTTCTCAATCTCTCGCCGGAGGGGCAGAGTCGCGAAACCAACGGAAAAAGGCGGGGTGTGCGCGTCGCGACTCAGTATATATAGACCACGAGGACGGGAAATCAAGCACTCTAGCCCCCGTCTAGACTCCACTCTCCATCAAACATCGAACACGTACGGCTATGACGTGACAACACTCGTTATCGGCAATGGATCCGGAATGTGCTTGAGAAGTTTCCTCGGTTTCTCTAGCGCCGGCAGGGCGGTCCTCGTCTTCCTTCACTTATGAATCAGCATTGCGTATGGGCACATACATAGAGAGGCCCTCACACATTTTCCCACCTTTCGAATAGGACCGTTTGTCGCTTGCCTTTTCTTTTATCTTTCCCTGGCTCCCCGCTCCTCTTCATCTCTATTCCTCGCTTCTTCTCTATGTTGCAGAATATCTGAGAAGTTGCACCCCCCCCTGGTCTTCTCACTTCATTTCCTGTTCCAATTGACATCTCGTTGAAAAATCTTACATTTACTTCGCTCTCTCAAACAACATTCCAAAATTATTCATTTCATTTTTTCAGATACATTAAAAGTTAATCAAAATGTGTGACGACGAGGTTGTCGCCGTGGTGGTGGACAATGGATCCGGAATGTGTAAGGCCGGATTCGCCGGAGACGACGCTCCACGCGTCGTGTTCCCATCCATCGTCGGAAGACCACGTCACCAGGGAGTCATGGTCGGTATGGGGCAGAAAGACTCGTACGTTGGAGACGAGGCCCAAGCAAAGAGAGGTAATCATTTTGACCAACGTAACCGACAATTAATTTGAGTCTTTCAGGTATCTTGACCCTCAAGTACCCAATTGAGCACGGAATCGTCACCAACTGGGATGACATGGAGAAGATTTGGCACCACACCTTCTACAACGACCTCCGCGTTGCTCCAGAAGAGCACCCAGTCCTCCTCACTGAAGCCCCACTGAACCCGAAGGCTAACCGTGAAAAGATGACCCAAACCATGTTTGAGACGTTCAACGCCCCGGCCGTGTACGTCGCCATTCAGGCCGTACTATCTCTCTACGCCTCCGGACGTACCACCGGAGTCGTTCTCGACTCTGGAGATGGTGTCACCCACACCGTCCCAATCTACGAAGGATATGCCCTCCCGCACGCCATCCTTCGTCTTGACTTGGCCGGACGTGATCTTACTGACAACCTCATGAAGATCCTCACTGAGCGCGGATACTCATTCACCACCACCGCTGAGCGTGAGATCGTCCGTGACATCAAGGAGAAACTCTGCTACGTCGCTCTGGACTTCGAGCAGGAGATGACCACCGCCGCCTCCTCCTCTTCCCTCGAGAAGTCGTACGAACTTCCGGACGGACAGGTCATCACCGTCGGAAACGAGCGCTTCCGTTGCCCAGAGGCTCTTTTCCAGCCATCCTTCTTGGGTAAGGAGTCTGCCGGAATCCACGAGACTTCTTACAACTCGATCATGAAATGCGACATTGATATCCGTAAGGACTTGTACGCCAACACCGTCCTTTCCGGAGGAACCACTATGTACCCAGGAATCGACGATCGCATGCAGAAGGAGATGACCGCTCTGGCTCCGAGGTAAAAACATCCAGTATCATTGTAACATGCTTTAATTTCCAATATTTCAGCACCATGAAGATCAAGATCATCGCCCCGCCAGAGCGCAAGTACTCCGTCTGGATCGGAGGATCCATCCTCGCTTCCCTGTCCACTTTCCAACAGATGTGGATCTCCAAGCAGGAGTACGATGAGTCCGGCCCATCCATCGTCCACCGCAAATGCTTCTAGGCATGTTCTCGTCCTCCACCACCAGCTCAGCAGACATTTGTCTTCCATTACTCCCTCATCGCCCCAATTTTCTTCTCTCTCTCTCTCTTTTACCTTTTACTTGTATGTTGCAATTAGTAGCCTCTTCTTCTTACGCTTGCAGTACCACTTTTTTCCCTCTCTTTCCAGAACTTATTTTGTAAACTGTATTGTATTTGTACTTACTACTTCGGTAGTAATCTAGGCATCTGTAATTAGATTTTTTCGCCGGTTATAAATACGGGGTTTTTCTCGACGACTAGGGTTGATGGCATCCCTCAGTTTTTGCAGTTGGAGAGTACATGCATCCCTTTTTACCGTTTCGCCGCAAACGAGGAGCTCCGATTATTCAGCTGTCAGCGCGGACCATCAAATGCCAATGATCACCTGTCTTGGATAACGTTCATATTTTGGACTTTTGAACATTACCAATCCACTATTTCTCTGGCGCATAGTTAGAATAGTAGACCCAATACTTATGGCCCGTAATCATATCATTCAGTCAAACATGAGTCCTGTGAGAAATTAGAAGCGCCGAACTTGTCCCGACTAATCTATTACTGGCAATGTCATTAAGAGCGTTCAGCAACTATCGCCCTAATTTTCAAAATTTTTCAATAGATGTAAGTTCATGGCCAATACATAGTGGGTTGATTGACCTTAAGAGTGGTCACCATAACACCCTTAGTCTTGAATGAATCTAACTCCACCAACGTTGAGAAAATGTCGAGATAAAAATAGTACTGCTGACATGGAGGCTGCTTATCTTCAAGGCTGCATCCCTCGGGCTCGAATAGTTTCACCCAGAACATTACGGTGCTGTTTGAGGGACTATATCCGTGATACGAATTTATCATTTTCTTGTAAATGTCAGTAACAAAAAAGTCAGAAATAGTCTAAAATAAAAGTATGCTCCGAACGCGAAGTTTGGTAGGAATGCCATCTTGGCAGACAAAGAAGAGGCAATCGACGACTCGCCTAGAGAGACATTCGCGAAATAGTAATGCCTCGCGCGTTGGCATTCAAGACTAGAGCATGCCACAGGAGGAGCAGGAATGCCTCGAGAAATCGGCATTCGATACTGCTGATCCATACTGTATTGCTTAAAATGCCAAAATTCAAAACTTTTCCAAGTCGAAGGCAATGTGCATTGTATCATAAAATGAAACGTTCTCTTAAAATTTTGCTTCATTATTCAAAAAATTTTCAAAAAATTCAACCGAAAGATATCACAAAAAAATCGTAAAAACCCAGTTTTAAGGGGAAGAAGGAAAAGAGAGAGCGAGAGAAAAAGAGAAACTGAGAAAGTTGACCGAAATTTTTGATTTAGAATTTTTAGTGAAAAGTCAAAATTGTTCCGAAAGAGATTTTTAGCTTTGAGACCAAAAGTAAAGTGTTGAAATTAAAGATATTAGACGAACTAAAGATTAAAGATAAGAAAATGTTTTTGGATTTTTAGGTAATTTTTTATTTTTTTTTGCGTTTTCGAAAATTTTTAAATTTTTGGAAAATTTTTGAAAATTGTTACTCTCTCTCTTTTAGGGGTTTTTAGAATTTTTTGACAGGAACGAAAAGAAAGAAAAACGGGGGGGGGGGGGGGCAGTAAACATCAGTGCTCAGCAGGCTCTCTTAACGGGCAAATCGTTGCAGATGTCGTCGCTCGCTGGTCTCTTCATGGCTCTCATCGCCTCCATGACGATTCTCTCGACGCAGTCATTGCCCGACGACGAGACTGGGCTCGGAGTGGTCCCTGGGGTGGAGCCAAGTCCAGATTCGCGGCCGTCGCTCATCGAGTTGGCCGATTGAGGCTCGGTGTTCACGGAGAGGACGGTGGTGCCAGCGGTTTGCACGAGGATGTCCTGGAAAGTCATTTGTAAAATATTCAAACTTTCGGAAAAATTTTTACAGTTTTTAAATTGAACATTTCTGGAAAATCAGGGAAATTTCTAATCGTTTCGTTTCAAAAATACTCACCTTTTCATGGCTCTCCTGAGTCTTCTGCTCTTGGACTCGCTCGACTGTCGCGATTTCCTCTCCCTCGTTATTGTTTCCGATGGAGGAGGAGATGGCCGACAAGACGCCGTCCAATCCAGACGGTTCCGGCGATCCAGCGTTTTCAACTTCCGACGAGGAAGTGGTTGAGGAAGCCGACGAGGTCATCGGGAAGAAGGAGGCGAGGAGTGGGTTCATGGCGAGCAGTTGGTTGATCCACGAGGCTGGAAGTGTCGGAATGGCTGGCACAAGCGATTCTGGCGCCGGAGCAGAAGCACGAGCCGCCGACATCGCGGTGAGATCCAAACCACTAGCAGCGAGCATCTGTCTCGCTAGCGACACGCACAGTTCCTCGCTCGCTTGTGCTTGAGAAGGTGGTGGCGGTGTCTTCTTGGCGGCGGCACGCTTATTGACTCTTGGTTGGCGCTGCTCTCCACGCAGCTCGTGCTGCGAAAGAGATCCCGGAGCAGACGAGCCCTTGGCGATGGCTCTCGCGGTGCCGGGCGCTCCAGTTTTGACCATCGAGCTGTTGTGCTTGTGCAGCTCCTTCTTATCGGGAAACGTCCAATTGCAGCAGCCGCAGGTGAAGACGCGCGAGATTTGATGCGTGGCGGCCATGTGACCGCGGACCGTCTCGTTGGTGGAAATCTTCGTGTTGCACAACAGACACGTCTGATCGTCGCCGTGGTAGGTGAGACGGTGACGGTTGAGCGAGGCCCCGTGACAGAACTTCTGGCCGCAGTGGCCGCAGAAAAACTCGCCCTTGAGGTCGGGACGTTTCAACTCGTGTTTCGGACGGTACGGCATTGTCGCTTGAGCAATCGGTGAGAAGTTTAAGTAGAGGAGGTTCTGAGAAAGAAAAGGAGTTAAAAACATTCCGACGATAGGAGGAGGAGGAGAGGAAGAGGTGGAGAGAGGATAACAGGAGAAACAAGCATCACGACAAAAATAAGACATGGGAATGGGTGTCCGGAAGGGAGAAGCATGAGCTGCCACTGATTTAGCAGACCCAAGCTAGGAGAAGCTGCCACTGATTTAGCAGACCCAAGTATCTAATACAAAGGAAAAACAAATGTGAGAAGCTGCTGGGAGAAACTCACTTGAGAAGCCCACCCGAAAAGAAAGTGTCCGGAAACCGAACCCGGCAGACGGCCTGGTCGCAAAACGCAACATCCCCGCCTCCCGGGAGAGGTCGCATGACCAAGCGCAGACTTTTTCGGCAACACTGACAATAGTTCAAGGTAAGCTTTGAACGACACTTGTGGACAGTGATGGACAAGGTAGGAAAGCAGCGAGAGAGAGAGAGAGAAAGGTAGATCAGAAGATGGGACAATGATAAGATACTGGTGTGGTAGTGCCACTTCGTGGGGTCACAAGCATCCTATCGATATTTCCCTCTCGAGACACAATGATTGATTTCGAGATGACGGCTATTCTTCGAAGCGGTGTATCTTATCTAGATGGCTTTCAAATTTGCCATGTTAGGGGTGCAATCGATAGGTAATCGACTTGGCTTCAACTTTGCAGTTGATCAGTTTTCCGTATCACTTACGATTCGTAAGATAACGATTGATTACTGACAAGCATCATGTTGAACCTTTGGGAAATTTCGATAAGCCGTATCATCTCTAGAAATCAGTTAAATATGGCAAGTTAGAGTAGCAATCGATCGGAAATCACCTTGGCTTCAGTTTCCTAGTTTATAACTTTTCGCAACCTCTTATCATTTCTCAGATATCACCTGATTCCTAGCGAGCACTACTTTTCGTATGGTTCTTCTCGACTCTTGTTGACGAGTCCCGCCAAAATCCCACGCACTCTCCGACGCCTCTAACAAGCCTCCCAGAGCGTCATTGTCACTTGTTCTCGCACCTATCACACCTATTGAAGCGCTAAGTGGCCCCGGGGGAAGTGGATGAGGTGGGAAATGCCTTTTGGCGCCCGGGATGGGCACAGGAAGCGGGTGGGGAAGAAGAGGAGGATGATGATTCCGACCAAAAACATCGTTCAATTAGGACCGATTTTGCGCCGCTCTCTCCCTCTCTCTCGCCCCGACTTGTTGAAAGTCGAGCTCCGAAGCTTCTGTACAAGTACAAAGATGGTCGGAGGAAAAGAAGGAGAAATTGTGGATGGAAAGAAGAACAAAGCGCGGAGAGGAGGAGGAGGCGATTTGATTTGAGAAAAGAACTGGTACGGATAAATGGAGGGGACGCTCAACGGGTCTGCTGAATATGATGCTGCGCTTGCAGAGTGTGACGATGAGTCGCTCACATTGGGTCTGCTAATTCGACGGCGGCGCGGAGAACTTGTGTGTGCAAAATTGACGATAACGCGCAGAACTTGGGTCTCCTAAATCAGCGGCGTTGCGTTGTTAGGTCTGCCAGACTACGCGCACTTGGGTCTGTTAAATTAGTATCAGTGCTCACCTTGGGTCTGCTAAATCGAGAACAGTGCAAACTGGCAGCTACTTCGGTCCTCTGAACGGTTGACAGCGCATTCCTTGGGTCTGCTAGATCAGCAATGCGAAAGGAAGGACGATAAAAGAAAAGAAAATAAGCTCGAATAGCAGCAAGGAGGAAATGATCGAGAGCAAACAGAACCAAGCACAGTGCTTTTATGAGGCTCGTTGATGTCTCAAAGTGGACTGACTGACTGTTGGTAGATGGGTGTCTGTTGGGCGGGTGGGGAGGTTGGATACGTGACGATGCACTCGGACCGCCCCGCCTCTGCACTTCTCCACAAGCGTTTTGTCTGCTGGGAAAGGACAGCAGATGGTGCGGTGAGCGCGCGCGCAAAAACGGTGTGCATGCGAATGGTGTGGCGAAGGGGAACAATGGGTGTGACATTATTGGGGGGATATTAGTGCTTGTGAGATGACAAGTCTGGTACACTAACGAGCCCTATCTGAAGAACGTTTTGAGGATTAAAGAACAACGGAATCTTCAGAAGACGTCACGAAGCGCCAGAATGATATTGACGGATTGTGAAGTTAGCTAACGTTATCCAGATAACGATGAGGATTCCAAAAAGTTAGATTAAAAAAAAACCCCGAATGAGCAAAAATGCTCCAAAATGCATCCGATTATTAATAACTATCCTGAAATGCTCCAAAATGAAACTGACAATGCACAGAGTTTACCAGAATGATCCAAAATGTTACTAGATTACTCGATTTCTCTATCTCTCGTGCCATCTGGCGGAAGGAATATCAGAGTCGATGCGTCACATCCAGGTGTGCTTGCTGGCGCAGGGAGAGAACAGCGGCTCGGCTCATGAGGAATGTAAGAATAAATGACTGGCTTGTGGCCTAATACATATGAATACAGATCTGAAATACTTTGAACCACGGTACCTGCACAT
This sequence comes from Caenorhabditis macrosperma, assembly GCA_963932285.1. Lineage (NCBI taxonomy): Eukaryota > Metazoa > Nematoda > Chromadorea > Rhabditida > Rhabditidae > Caenorhabditis > Caenorhabditis macrosperma. Next base: position 19,021,130 of record OZ010618.1, read on the forward strand.
CTGACCTTCTAAACGACAAAAACTACTGTCTTTCGAATGATCTTTGGGTTCTTTCTTCTCTCGAAGTCCGATCGGCCCGGATTTGGTTTGATTGTGACAGAATAGGTCAGGGACAATGTGAAACGGATAAAAAACGTTCGAAAACACAGAAATAGTGATTTTTTGTGACACTTCCGCGCCAAAAATAGCACTGAAAACTCAAATTTGGTAGGTGGTCCTATCGATATTGACCGCCTGAATATGGACCATTTCGTGAGTGGGGGGGGGGGGTCAGGGGGAATGATCGGAACATGTAAAATTTGGCGCCCGGGGTTATTTTGTATTCTGAGTCGAACTGCGCTTACAGATTTTTTATATCTGTTCTCGTTTTTTCCAGCAGACCTTAAAAAGGGGGTGGTCCTATCGACATTGACCGCACTGTATAGCATCCTAGTAACTAGAAGAACTATTTTTAGTAACTAAGGGATCTCAGAGTTAAATGAAGTTAACTAGAGAAAACCGACAAAGTACTTCACCTGGCGATGGCATGGCACGTGCGCATCCTTGGGAACGTGATCCGGTTGTTCTCGGATGAGGCTGCAATCCTCATAACAGTCCGGAGAGGATATCAGTCTGCGACTCCGTTAAGCTCGACGCGATCGTGTTTCGTTGAAAATTGGGACGAGTCAACTATTGTTGAATATGATTGGAATAGTTGAAACTAATAAGAATGAAAACAGAACAATAATATGAATGCTGATTGTCAGTGAGTCTTGCGCATGTTCAAAGGTGGGACTTCCATGATATAGATGACGTTGATCTTTCTGTATGGTAGAGCAGTCTTCTTAGTTAACACGGTTTATTTACAACTAGGCGCTACTCGCCATACTCGTGAGACTCCCTTATCAGTACTTCTATGTGTTTATAAATGCTATGAATATGCGCGGAAAAAATCGGAAAAACCGGAACTTTTCGGAACTGTCGGGATTTTTGAAATATTTAATAATTCATGACCAAATATTAGGTTGGTGCTTAAGTTTCGATCACTTCTGGAGTCTCATCTTTCGGAGTTTTTTCTGGCCGCAGGATTGTTCTCCAAGGCTGTTATCTTGGCAAGTAACACACCATATTCAGTACTGTTAGGCCGCTTTTCCTTTCATTGCCAGCGTCCAAAGTCGTCGAGAATTATTCCTGTCTTTTCACCTAACAAACTTCGCGTTCGGAGCATACTTTTATTTTAGACTATTTCTGACTTACTGACATTTACAAGAAAATGATGAATTCGCATCACGGATAGAGTCCCTCAAACAGCACCGTAATGTTCTGGGTGAAACTATTCGAGCCCGAGGGATGCAGCCTTGAAGATAAGCAGCCTCCATGTCAGCAGTACTATTTTTATCTCATTTTCTCAAACGTTGGTGGAGTTAGATTCATTCAAGACTAAGGGTGTTATGGTGACCAGTTAGCGGGAGTGCTACTGCCCGCCGGTCGTTCACATCGCTGTCGCCGCGCCAATACGACTCTCCGCCGCGTACGCCTGCGCGCGTTGTTTAGCGTTTGATTGTTGAAGCGATTTAATTCTTGTTTTTGAGAGTTATTGTTGTTTTTGCTACCTCCGAACCGCTAGGCGCGGGTTCGTGAGACTTTTTAGTGTTAAACCAGATTTAGTGTTGAGTCTAGTGTATTTCGTGTTTGTATTTCCGTCTAGGTGAGATTGTAGTCGTATCTTACTAGTTTGTCTGTTCTATTTTGATTTTATTGCATTCTTTTTGAGTTAATCCGAGATAAACCGTATATCTTGGGGCTTCTCTTTTATTTTATCTTTATTGGACCTATACATGCCAAGTCGCTAGACTTTCCGTGTTACTTGGGGGCCGAACGAATTTCATTATCGATTTTTCCGAGAATTTGGAACCAAGTACGTTTCCGAAGTAGGAAGTGAGCCGTAAGGACACTACTGAAAGGAAGTTGAACAGTACAAAGGAGGAAATATTGATTTTTCAGTAAAAGAAGAAAGAAGAATCAGACAATGGCAGATGCGACGAAGAAGCCGATGAAAATGCAGCAAAGCGACGCCGACGGTGGCGAAGTGAAGAACAATGGGCGAGACATGAAGGTTGTGGAAGAAAAGAAGGCAGAAGAGCTGAGCGAGACGGAGTCAGGATCAGGAATGTCGGATGCCGAGGATGTGGTGGGGGTGGCGGAAGAAAGAAGGCGACGCCGAAGGGAGCAGAGAATGGTCCGACGAGGGCGAATTCTGTGGAAGAGGCGAAGAGTCGGAAGAATTTGTTGCAAGAAGTGCAGGTGAGCGTTGAAAATAAGCGGAAGATCATCAAAAAGTTCTCGGCAGAAGTGAAAAATAAAGAAAAAGTGTTGAGCGAGACGCAAAGGTGCCTGAAAACTATGACGAAATGTTCGGAGCAGCATAGAGAAGCCATTATGAAGCCGTGTCGAGACTATTTGCAGTCGTTAGAGAAACTGTGGGATAGTATGGAGGTTAGAGACTGGCTAATACCACTTCTCGATGTGTGTGAGCAGACGAAAATAGAATCAGCAGGAGACTTAGTGGAGGTGTTTGAAGATGCGGGAGCCGAGTCTCAGAGAGGTGATAGGCTGGAAACAGAATGTGAAGACTTGAGAATGAAAGAGAAAATGTTGCAGGATGAACTGGAGGAAGCCAGGAAGAAGGAACAAGAGCTGATCGCCGAGAGCAATGGCTGGAAAGAAGAAGTGGAACGATGGAAAGAGAAGCTGAGAGAAGAGATTTTCAAAGGGAAGCAGGATCGAAAGCAAATGGTGGCTGCTGAAAGAGAAAAAATGGATAATTGGGAGCAACGATATATGATTGGACCTAATGCGACGTATTGGCTTCAAAAGAGACAATTCGGATGTTCCGGAGAATCGCTATCCAACAGAGCACGGACAAGCATGAGGGTAAAGGATAAGGAAAGAGAAGCGAGTGAGTCGATTCGAAATGAAACACTCAGATGGAAAGAGAAAGAAGAAAATGCTCAGTATGCACAAGAAAACACCAAAAGGATATTCAGTTCGTCTACAAATTGCCTTTTTCAACCATCGTCACTTTGGGAAAGGATTGGAGACAGCCAACATGTTGTGTTTTTTTATCTCGTTCCGGTTATTCATGAAATCAATTAAATCAGCTTTCCAAGGGCCTTTTCAGTCATAGATCACAGTATGCACAAGAAAACACCAATAGGATATTCAGTTCGTCTACAAATTGCCTTTTTCAACCATCGTCACTTTGGGAAAGGATTGGAGACAGCCAACATGTTGTGTTTTTTTTCTCGTTCCCGTTATTCATGAAATCAATTAAATCAGCTTTCCATGTGCCTTTTCAGTTGAAGATCACAGTATGCACAAGAAAACACCAATAGGATATTCAGTTCGTCTACAAATTGCCTTTTTCAACCATCGTCACTTTGGGAAAGGATTGGAGACAGCCAACATGTTGTGTTTTTTTTCTCGTTCCCGTTATTCATGAAATCAATTAAATCAGCTTTCCATGTGCCTTTTCAGTCATAGATCACAGTATGCACAAGAAAACACCAAAAGGATATTCAGTTCGTCTACAAATTGCCTTTTTCAACCATCGTCACTTTGGGAAAGGATTGGAGACAGCCAACATGTTGTGTTTTTTTTCTCGTTCCCGTTATTCATGAAATCAATTAAATCAGCTTTCCATGTGCCTTTTCAGTCATAGATCACAGAATGCACAAGAAAACACCAATAGGATATTCAGTTCGTCTACAAATTGCCTTTTTCAACCATCGTCACTTTGGGAAAGGATTGGAGTGAGCCAACATGTTGTGTTTTTTTATCTCGTTCCCGTTATTCATGAAATCAATTAAATCAGCTTTCCATGTGCCTTTTCAGTTAAAGATCACAGTATGCACAAGAAAACACCAAAAGGATATTCAGTTCGTCTACAAATTGCCTTTTTCAACCATCGTCACTTTGGGAAAGGATTGGAGTGAGCCAACATGTTGTGTTTTTTTATCTCGTTCCCGTTATTCATGAAATCAATTAAATCAGCTTTCCATGTGCCTTTTCAGTCATAGATCACAGTATGCACAAGAAAACACCAAAAGGATATTCAGTTCGTCTACAAATTGCCTTTTTCAACCATCGTCACTTTGGGAAAGGATTGGAGACAGTCAAAATGTTGTGTTTTTTATCTCGTTCCCGTTATTCATGAAATCAATTAAATCAGCTTTCCATGTGCCTTTTCAGTCATAGATCACAGTATGCACAAGAAAACACCAAAAGGATATTCAGTTCGTCTACAAATTGCCTTTTTCAACCATCGTCACTTTGGGAAAGGATTGGAGACAGTCAAAATGTTGTGTTTTTTATCTCGTTCCCGTTATTCATGAAATCAATTAAATCAGCTTTCCATGTGCCTTTTCAGTCATAGATCACAGTATGCACAAGAAAACACCAAAAGGATATTCAGTTCGTCTACAAATTGCCTTTTTCAACCATCGTCACTTTGGGAAAGGATTGGAGACAGTCAAAATGTTGTGTTTTTTATCTCGTTCCCGTTATTCATGAAATCAATTAAATCAGCTTTCCATGTGCCTTTTCAGTCATAGATCACAGAATGCCCAAGAAAACACCAATAGGATATTCAGTTCGTCTACAAATTGCCTTTTTCAACCATCGTCACTTTGGGAAAGGATTGGAGACAGTCAAAATGTTGTGTTTTTTATCTCGTTCCCGTTATTCATGAAATCAATCAAATCAGCTTTCCATGTGCCTTTTCAGTCATAGATCACAGTATGCACAAGAAAACACCAAAAGGATATTCAGTTCGTCTACAAATTGCCTTTTTCAACCATCGTCACTTTGGGAAAGGATTGGAGTGAGCCAACATGTTGTGTTTTTTTATCTCGTTCCCGTTATTCATGAAATCAATTAAATCAGCTTTCCATGTGCCTTTTCAGTCATAGATCACAGTATGCACAAGAAAACACCAAAAGGATATTCAGTTCGTCTACAAATTGCCTTTTTCAACCATCGTCACTTTGGGAAAGGATTGGAGACAGTCAAAATGTTGTGTTTTTTATCTCGTTCCCGTTATTCATGAAATCAATTAAATCAGCTTTCCATGTGCTTTTTCAGTTAAAGATCACAGTATGCACAAGAAAACACCAAAAGGATATTCAGTTCGTCTACAAATTGCCTTTTTCAACCATCGTCACTTTGGGAAAGGATTGGAGACAGTCAAAATGTTGTGTTTTTTATCTCGTTCCCGTTATTCATGAAATCAATTAAATCAGCTTTCCATGTGCCTTTTCAGTCATAGATCACAGTATGCACAAGAAAACACCAAAAGGATATTCAGTTCGTCTACAAATTGCCTTTTTCAACCATCGTCACTTTGGGAAAGGATTGGAGACAGCCAACATGTTGTGTTTTTTTATCTCGTTCCCGTTATTCATGAAATCAATTAAATCAGCTTTCCATGTGCTTTTTCAGTTAAAGATCACAGTATGCACAAAAAAACACCAATAGGATATTCAGTTCGTCTACAAATTGCCTTTTTCAACCATCGTCACTTTGGGAAAGGATTGGAGACAGCCAACATGTTGTGTTTTTTTATCTCGTTCCCGTTATTCATGAAATCAATTAAATCAGCTTTCCATGTGCTTTTTCAGTTAAAGATCACAGTATGCACAAAAAAACACCAATAGGATATTCAGTTCGTCTACAAATTGCCTTTTTCAACCATCGTCACTTTGGGAAAGGATTGGAGACAGCCAACATGTTGTGTTTTTTTATCTCGTTCCCGTTATTCATGAAATCAATTAAATCAGCTTTCCATGTGCTTTTTCAGTTAAAGATCACAGTATGCACAAAAAACACCAAAAGGATATTCAGTTCGTCTACAAATTGCCTTTTTCAACCATCGTCACTTTGGGAAAGGATTGGAGACAGCCAACATGTTGTGTTTTTTTATCTCGTTCCCGTTATTCATGAAATCAATTAAATCAGCTTTCCATGTGCTTTTTCAGTTAAAGATCACAGTATGCACAAAAAACACCAATAGGATATTCAGTTCGTCTACAAATTGCCTTTTTCAACCATCGTCACTTTGGGAAAGGATTGGAGACAGCCAACATGTTGTGTTTTTTTATCTCGTTCCCGTTATTCATGAAATCAATTAAATCAGCTTTCCATGTGCCTTTTCAGTTAAAGATCACAGTATGCACAAGAAAACACCAATAGGATATTCAGTTCGTCTACAAATTGCCTTTTTCAACCATCGTCACTTTGGGAAAGGATTGGAGACAGTCAAAATGTTGTGTTTTTTATCTCGTTCCCGTTATTCATGAAATCAATTAAATCAGCTTTCCATGTGCCTTTTCAGTCATAGATCACAGTATGCACAAGAAAACACCAAAAGGATATTCAGTTCGTCTACAAATTGCCTTTTTCAACCATCGTCACTTTGGGAAAGGATTGGAGACAGCCAACATGTTGTGTTTTTTTATCTCGTTCCCGTTATTCATGAAATCAATTAAATCAGCTTTCCATGTGCTTTTTCAGTTAAAGATCACAGTATGCACAAAAAAACACCAATAGGATATTCAGTTCGTCTACAAATTGCCTTTTTCAACCATCGTCACTTTGGGAAAGGATTGGAGACAGTCAAAATGTTGTGTTTTTTATCTCGTTCCCGTTATTCATGAAATCAATTAAATCAGCTTTCCATGTGCCTTTTCAGTCATAGATCACAGTATGCACAAGAAAACACCAAAAGGATATTCAGTTCGTCTACAAATTGCCTTTTTCAACCATCGTCACTTTGGGAAAGGATTGGAGACAGTCAACATGTTGTGTTTTTTTTCTCGTTCCCGTTATTCATGAAATCAATTAAATCAGCTTCCCATGTGCCTTCAAAAGGAAGTTTTGTCCATACCTCTCATAAGTAAATGCAGTTGGAATATCATTACATTCAAGATCTCGCCGCATCAGTTTACTCATGTGTCACCACACCCCATTCTCTTCTTTTCCTTATTCACTTCTTCGTGAAGTATCTATAAATTTAAAAAAATTAAAAAAAATTACAACGTTGTATCAGTGATGTTTTTTGAATAAAGCTAAAGAGTTGGCGGAAAGAACTTTGCCCGTCCGGGGAGAAGTAGCTACAATCCACTGGAACGTTGTCTGCAAAGATTTCTGCCGACAAACAAGTGCAAATGCTTTTATTCGCATTTCAGAACTTATAGACCACCGAAGGAAATATTCCGAAACGCCAAGAGGGATCGATGACAACGTTGATGGTTGGTGCATTTTCAACAGAAAACGTTCATTCGGTTAAATGGACCCGCGCAATGTTCATCTCTTGTGGAGCAGATCGACTTACTAGCTCTCATAGTCAGATTGCATTATTTTCTGACAAACAAAATTGAGCCCGAAACATTTTATTTTCTAAATTTTGTGTATAGCAAGTGGCAATTATAAACAAATATGCACAAAAGAAGAAGGGACCATAAAAATTTGGTTACAATTGAAAAATGAAGGTGAAAAGGGAAAATAGAGAGAACCAATTGCGGCAAAGTACTTAGAAGCACTTGCGATGGACGATGGATGGGCCGGACTCGTCGTACTCCTGCTTAGAGATCCACATCTGTTGGAAAGTGGAGAGGGAAGCAAGGATGGATCCTCCGATCCAGACGGAGTACTTGCGCTCTGGCGGGGCGATGATCTTGATCTTCATGGTGCTGAAATATTGGAAATTAAAGCATGTTACAATGATACTGGATGTTTTTACCTCGGAGCCAGAGCGGTCATCTCCTTCTGCATGCGATCGTCGATTCCTGGGTACATAGTGGTTCCTCCGGAAAGGACGGTGTTGGCGTACAAGTCCTTACGGATATCAATGTCGCATTTCATGATCGAGTTGTAAGAAGTCTCGTGGATTCCGGCAGACTCCTTACCCAAGAAGGATGGCTGGAAAAGAGCCTCTGGGCAACGGAAGCGCTCGTTTCCGACGGTGATGACCTGTCCGTCCGGAAGTTCGTACGACTTCTCGAGGGAAGAGGAGGAGGCGGCGGTGGCCATCTCCTGCTCGAAGTCCAGAGCGACGTAGCAGAGTTTCTCCTTGATGTCACGGACGATCTCACGCTCAGCGGTGGTGGTGAATGAGTATCCGCGCTCAGTGAGGATCTTCATGAGGTAGTCAGTAAGATCACGTCCGGCCAAGTCAAGACGAAGGATGGCGTGCGGGAGGGCATATCCTTCGTAGATTGGGACGGTGTGGGTGACACCATCTCCAGAGTCGAGAACGACTCCGGTGGTACGTCCGGAGGCGTAGAGAGATAGTACGGCCTGAATGGCGACGTACACGGCCGGGGCGTTGAACGTCTCAAACATGGTTTGGGTCATCTTTTCACGGTTAGCCTTCGGGTTGAGTGGGGCTTCAGTGAGGAGGACTGGGTGCTCTTCTGGAGCAACGCGGAGGTCGTTGTAGAAGGTGTGGTGCCAAATCTTCTCCATGTCATCCCAGTTGGTGACGATTCCGTGCTCAATTGGGTACTTGAGGGTCAAGATACCTGAAAGACTCAAATTAATTGTCGGTTACGTTGGTCAAAATGATTACCTCTCTTTGACTGGGCCTCGTCCCCAACGTACGAGTCCTTCTGCCCCATACCGACCATGACTCCCTGGTGACGTGGTCTTCCGACGATGGATGGGAACACGACGCGTGGAGCGTCGTCTCCGGCGAATCCGGCCTTGCACATTCCGGATCCATTGTCCATAACAATAGCGGCAACCTCGTCGTCACACATTTCGATTAATTTTTAATTTACCTGAAAAAATGAAATGAATAATTTTGGAATGTTGTTTGAGAGAGCGAAGTAAATGTAAGATTTTTCAACGAGATGTCAATTGGAACAGGAAATGAAGTGAGAAGACCAGGGGGAGGGTGCAACTTCTCAGATATTCTGCAACATAGAGAAGAAGCGAGGAATAGAGATGAAGAGGAGCGGGGAGCCAGGGAAAGATAAAAGAGAAGGCGCGCGACAAACGGTCCTATTCGAAAGACGGGAAAATGTGTGAGGGCCTCTCTATGTATGTGCCCATACGCAATGCTGATTCATAAGTGAAGGAAGACGAGGACCGCCCTGCCGGCGCTAGAGAAACCGAGGAAACTTCTCAAGCACATTCCGGATCCATTGCCGATAACGAGTGTAGTCACGTCATAGCCGTACGTGTTCGACGTTTGATGGAGAGTGGAGTCTAGACGGGGGCTACAGTGCTTGATTTCCCGTCCTCGTGGTCTATATATACTGAGTCGCGACGCGCACGCCCCGCCTTTTTCCGTTGGTTCCGCGACTCAGCCCCTCGGCGAGAGATTGAGAAAGTTTGGAGGGTGGTCTCTCCGGCAAGACAGCGAAACGTTGGGGACACATGGGACGGCCAAAACACCTCTATTTCGAAACAATCTTGCGATGTGGGTGATGACTCAGAATGCGGAGACACACATTTCTAGAGAAACAAAGAACGGCGATTTCGAATAAAGTATCAACGGGAAGTTCCTAGACCATCACAAGCTGTTATGGTCCATGTCATTTTAGAGGAAACACTGGAAGGACATGTAGAAACAGCTCCGCTCAAAGTCTCGCTTGGCTTCCGTGATGACTCCGTGCAGTGTTCCGTTGGAAAGAGAACATTCTCTGGTCGATCAAAAATGTTCTTCTTCTCTCGGTTCATAGTTACTTATCCCAGAATTCTATTAGGGTGTTCCAGTGTTCGTACTATCGGATGCCATCGAAATGGCCCCGCGACCGAGGAATGTTCTGTCGGAGAATGATTATACAGTACCGGAAAAAAAGCTATCATATTTTGGTTTTTGGAGCATATCTTGAGTCAGAGGTTTCCGATCGCCATGAAACTTTACCAGATTGTTTCTCGCGTGTTTGAAAACTTATGTAGAAGTTGGGAGCACGAAGAAGCTCAAAATGTTCGGTTGCACGATCATTTCGATGACATCCCATAGTTTTTCCATTTTTCAAACTTCGCAAACCGAAATGGCTCATAAACCGAAGAGGACCTACAATAGAATCCATATGACTCGAGATTAGTAACAGAGAGCGAAAAAGTGTCAACAGCATTATTATAGCACTAGTTATGTTCTACAAGTTCGTAGTTGACAACTTTCTGATATCTCTTATCAATCTCGAGATTTTATCATTCTCCCGCAGAACATTTCCTCGGTGAAAAATGTAAAAACTATGGGATGTCATCGAAATGACCGTGCAACCGAGGAATATTCTGCAGGAGAATGATAAAATCTCGAAATTGATAAGAGATATCAGAAAGTAGTCAACTACGAACTTGTTGAACATAACTAGTGCTATAGAAGTATTGAGGGTTCAATTTCAGAACACCGGGTGTGTTTGACAAAGCAAAAATCGACTCGAAAAAAGAACATGAAAGTGGTCAGCTCAAGTCCGCAGAAGAATTCGGAAAAATAACGAAGCATCTCTCTCTCTCTCTCTCTCTCTCTCTCTCTCTCTCTCTCTCTCTCTCTTTCTCTCACAAGAAAACACCAAAAGGATATTCAGTTCGTCTACAAATTGCCTTTTTCAACCATCGTCACTTTGGGAAAGGATTGGAGACAGCCAACATGTTGTGTTTTTTATCTCGTTCCCGATATTCATGAAATCAATTAAATCAGCTTTCCATGTGCTTTTTCAGTTAAAGATCACAGTATGCACAAGAAAACACCAAAAGGATATTCAGTTCGTCTACAAATTGCCTTTTTCAACCATCGTCACTTTGGGAAAGGATTGGAGACAGCCAACATGTTGTGTTTTTTATCTCGTTCCCGATATTCATGAAATCAATTAAATCAGCTTTCCATGTGCCTTTTCAGTCATAGATCACAGTATGCACAAGAAAACACCAAAAGGATATTCAGTTCGTCTACAAATTGCCTTTTTCAACCATCGTCACTTTGGGAAAGGATTGGAGACAGCCAACATGTTGTGTTTTTTATCTCGTTCCCGATATTCATGAAATCAATTAAATCAGCTTACCATGTGCCTTTTCAGTCATAGATCACAGTATGCACAAGAAAACACCAAAAGGATATTCAGTTCGTCTACAAATTGCCTTTTTCAACCATCGTCACTTTGGGAAAGGATTGGAGACAGCCAACATGTTGTGTTTTTTATCTCGTTCCCGATATTCATGAAATCAATTAAATCAGCTTACCATGTGCCTTTTCAGTCATAGATCACAGTATGCACAAGAAAACACCAAAAGGATATTCAGTTCGTCTACAAATTGCCTTTTTCAACCATCGTCACTTTGGGAAAGGATTGGAGACAGCCAACATGTTGTGTTTTTTATCTCGTTCCCGATATTCATGAAATCAATTAAATCAGCTTTCCATGTGCTTTTTCAGTTAAAGATCACAGTATGCACAAGAAAACACCAAAAGGATATTCAGTTCGTCTACAAATTGCCTTTTTCAACCATCGTCACTTTGGGAAAGGATTGGAGACAGCCAACATGTTGTGTTTTTTATCTCGTTCCCGATATTCATGAAATCAATTAAATCAGCTTTCCATGTGCTTTTTCAGTTAAAGATCACAGTATGCACAAGAAAACACCAAAAGGATATTCAGTTCGTCTACAAATTGCCTTTTTCAACCATCGTCACTTTGGGAAAGGATTGGAGACAGCCAACATGTTGTGTTTTTTATCTCGTTCCCTATATTCATGAAATCAATTAAATCAGCTTTCCATGTGCTTTTTCAGTTAAAGATCACAGTATGCACAAGAAAACACCAAAAGGATATTCAGTTCGTCTACAAATTGCCTTTTTCAACCATCGTCACTTTGGGAAAGGATTGGAGACAGCCAACATGTTGTGTTTTTTATCTCGTTCCCGATATTCATGAAATCAATTAAATCAGCTTTCCATGTGCTTTCTCAGTTAAAGATCACAGTATGCACAAGAAAACACCAAAAGGATATTCAGTTCGTCTACAAATTGCCTTTTTCAACCATCGTCACTTTGGGAAAGGATTGGAGACAGCCAACATGTTGTGTTTTTTATCTCGTTCCCGATATTCATGAAATCAATTAAATCAGCTTTCCATGTGCTTTTTCAGTTAAAGATCACAGTATGCACAAGAAAACACCAAAAGGATATTCAGTTCGTCTACAAATTGCCTTTTTCAACCATCGTCACTTTGGGAAAGGATTGGAGACAGCCAACATGTTGTGTTTTTTATCTCGTTCCCGATATTCATGAAATCAATTAAATCAGCTTACCATGTGACTTTTCAGTCATAGATCACAGAATGCACAAGAAAACACCAAAAGGATATTCAGTTCGTCTACAAATTGCCTTTTTCAACCATCGTCACTTTGGGAAAGGATTGGAGACAGCCAACATGTTGTGTTTTTTATCTCGTTCCCGATATTCATGAAATCAATTAAATCAGCTTTCCATGTGCTTTTTCAGTTAAAGATCACAGTATGCACAAGAAAACACCAAAAGGATATTCAGTTCGTCTACAAATTGCCTTTTTCAACCATCGTCACTTTGGGAAAGGATTGGAGACAGCCAACATGTTGTGTTTTTTATCTCGTTCCCGATATTCATGAAATCAATTAAATCAGCTTTCCATGTGCTTTTTCAGTTAAAGATCACAGTATGCACAAGAAAACACCAAAAGGATATTCAGTTCGTCTACAAATTGCCTTTTTCAACCATCGTCACTTTGGGAAAGGATTGGAGACAGCCAACATGTTGTGTTTTTTATCTTGTTCCCGATATTCATGAAATCAATTAAATCAGCTTTCCATGTGCTTTTTCAGTTAAAGATCACAGTATGCACAAGAAAACACCAAAAGGATATTCAGTTCGTCTACAAATTGCCTTTTTCAACCATCGTCACTTTGGGAAAGGATTGGAGACAGCCAACATGTTGTGTTTTTTATCTCGTTCCCGATATTCATGAAATCAATTAAATCAGCTTTCCATGTGCTTTTTCAGTTAAAGATCACAGTATGCACAAGAAAACACCAAAAGGATATTCAGTTCGTCTACAAATTGCCTTTTTCAACCATCGTCACTTTGGGAAAGGATTGGAGACAGCCAACATGTTGTGTTTTTTATCTTGTTCCCGATATTCATGAAATCAATTAAATCAGCTTTCCATGTGCTTTTTCAGTCATAGATCACAGTATGCACAAGAAAACACCAAAAGGATATTCAGTTCGTCTACAAATTGCCTTTTTCAACCATCGTCACTTTGGGAAAGGATTGGAGACAGCCAACATGTTGTGTTTTTTATCTCGTTCCCGATATTCATGAAATCAATTAAATCAGCTTTCCATGTGCTTTTTCAGTTAAAGATCACAGTATGCACAAGAAAACACCAAAAGGATATTCAGTTCGTCTACAAATTGCCTTTTTCAACCATCGTCACTTTGGGAAAGGATTGGAGACAGCCAACATGTTGTGTTTTTTATCTCGTTCCCGATATTCATGAAATCAATTAAATCAGCTTTCCATGTGCCTTTTCAGTCATAGATCACAGTATGCACAAGAAAACACCAAAAGGATATTCAGTTCGTCTACAAATTGCCTTTTTCAACCATCGTCACTTTGGGAAAGGATTGGAGACAGCCAACATGTTGTGTTTTTTATCTCGTTCCCGATATTCATGAAATCAATTAAATCAGCTTACCATGTGCCTTTTCAGTCATAGATCACAGTATGCACAAGAAAACACCAAAAGGATATTCAGTTCGTCTACAAATTGCCTTTTTCAACCATCGTCACTTTGGGAAAGGATTGGAGACAGCCAACATGTTGTGTTTTTTATCTCGTTCCCGATATTCATGAAATCAATTAAATCAGCTTTCCATGTGCTTTTTCAGTTAAAGATCACAGTATGCACAAGAAAACACCAAAAGGATATTCAGTTCGTCTACAAATTGCCTTTTTCAACCATCGTCACTTTGGGAAAGGATTGGAGACAGCCAACATGTTGTGTTTTTTATCTCGTTCCCGATATTCATGAAATCAATTAAATCAGCTTTCCATGTGCTTTTTCAGTTAAAGATCACAGTATGCACAAGAAAACACCAAAAGGATATTCAGTTCGTCTACAAATTGCCTTTTTCAACCATCGTCACTTTGGGAAAGGATTGGAGACAGCCAACATGTTGTGTTTTTTATCTCGTTCCCGATATTCATGAAATCAATTAAATCAGCTTTCCATGTGCTTTTTCAGTTAAAGATCACAGTATGCACAAGAAAACACCAAAAGGATATTCAGTTCGTCTACAAATTGCCTTTTTCAACCATCGTCACTTTGGGAAAGGATTGGAGACAGCCAACATGTTGTGTTTTTTATCTCGTTCCCGATATTCATGAAATCAATTAAATCAGCTTACCATGTGCCTTTTCAGTCATAGATCACAGTATGCACAAGAAAACACCAAAAGGATATTCAGTTCGTCTACAAATTGCCTTTTTCAACCATCTTCACTTTGGGAAAGGATTGGAGACAGCCAACATGTTGTGTTTTTTATCTCGTTCCCGATATTCATGAAATCAATTAAATCAGCTTTCCATGTGCCTTTTCAGTCATAGATCACAGTATGCACAAGAAAACACCAAAAGGATATTCAGTTCGTCTACAAATTGCCTTTTTCAACCATCGTCACTTTGGGAAAGGATTGGAGACAGCCAACATGTTGTGTTTTTTATCTCGTTCCCGATATTCATGAAATCAATTAAATCAGCTTTCCATGTGCTTTTTCAGTTAAAGATCACAGTATGCACAAGAAAACACCAAAAGGATATTCAGTTCGTCTACAAATTGCCTTTTTCAACCATCGTCACTTTGGGAAAGGATTGGAGACAGCCAACATGTTGTGTTTTTTATCTCGTTCCCGATATTCATGAAATCAATTAAATCAGCTTTCCATGTGCTTTTTCAGTTAAAGATCACAGTATGCACAAGAAAACACCAAAAGGATATTCAGTTCGTCTACAAATTGCCTTTTTCAACCATCGTCACTTTGGGAAAGGATTGGAGACAGCCAACATGTTGTGTTTTTTATCTCGTTCCCTATATTCATGAAATCAATTAAATCAGCTTTCCATGTGCTTTTTCAGTTAAAGATCACAGTATGCACAAGAAAACACCAAAAGGATATTCAGTTCGTCTACAAATTGCCTTTTTCAACCATCGTCACTTTGGGAAAGGATTGGAGACAGCCAACATGTTGTGTTTTTTATCTCGTTCCCGATATTCATGAAATCAATTAAATCAGCTTTCCATGTGCTTTTTCAGTTAAAGATCACAGTATGCACAAGAAAACACCAAAAGGATATTCAGTTCGTCTACAAATTGCCTTTTTCAACCATCGTCACTTTGGGAAAGGATTGGAGACAGCCAACATGTTGTGTTTTTTATCTCGTTCCCGATATTCATGAAATCAATTAAATCAGCTTTCCATGTGCTTTTTCAGTTAAAGATCACAGTATGCACAAGAAAACACCAAAAGGATATTCAGTTCGTCTACAAATTGCCTTTTTCAACCATCGTCACTTTGGGAAAGGATTGGAGACAGCCAACATGTTGTGTTTTTTATCTCGTTCCCGATTTTCATGAAATCAATTAAATCAGCTTTCCATGTGCTTTTTCAGTTAAAGATCACAGTATGCACAAGAAAACACCAAAAGGATATTCAGTTCGTCTACAAATTGCCTTTTTCAACCATCGTCACTTTGGGAAAGGATTGGAGACAGCCAACATGTTGTGTTTTTTATCTCGTTCCCGATATTCATGAAATCAATTAAATCAGCTTTCCATGTGCTTTTTCAGTTAAAGATCACAGTATGCACAAGAAAACACCAAAAGGATATTCAGTTCGTCTACAAATTGCCTTTTTCAACCATCGTCACTTTGGGAAAGGATTGGAGACAGCCAACATGTTGTGTTTTTTATCTCGTTCCCGATATTCATGAAATCAATTAAATCAGCTTTCCATGTGCTTTTTCAGTTAAAGATCACAGTATGCACAAGAAAACACCAAAAGGATATTCAGTTCGTCTACAAATTGCCTTTTTCAACCATCGTCACTTTGGGAAAGGATTGGAGACAGCCAACATGTTGTGTTTTTTATCTCGTTCCCGATATTCATGAAATCAATTAAATCAGCTTTCCATGTGCTTTTTCAGTTAAAGATCACAGTATGCACAAGAAAACACCAAAAGGATATTCAGTTCGTCTACAAATTGCCTTTTTCAACCATCGTCACTTTGGGAAAGGATTGGAGACAGCCAACATGTTGTGTTTTTTATCTCGTTCCCGATATTCATGAAATCAATTAAATCAGCTTTCCATGTGCTTTTTCAGTTAAAGATCACAGTATGCACAAGAAAACACCAAAAGGATATTCAGTTCGTCTACAAATTGCCTTTTTCAACCATCGTCACTTTGGGAAAGGATTGGAGACAGCCAACATGTTGTGTTTTTTATCTCGTTCCCGATATTCATGAAATCAATTAAATCAGCTTTCCATGTGCTTTTTCAGTTAAAGATCACAGTATGCACAAGAAAACACCAAAAGGATATTCAGTTCGTCTACAAATTGCCTTTTTCAACCATCGTCACTTTGGGAAAGGATTGGAGACAGCCAACATGTTGTGTTTTTTATCTCGTTCCCGATATTCATGAAATCAATTAAATCAGCTTTCCATGTGCCTTTTCAGTCATAGATCACAGTATGCACAAGAAAACACCAAAAGGATATTCAGTTCGTCTACAAATTGCCTTTTTCAACCATCGTCACTTTGGGAAAGGATTGGAGACAGCCAACATGTTGTGTTTTTTATCTCGTTCCCGATATTCATGAAATCAATTAAATCAGCTTTCCATGTGCTTTTTCAGTTAAAGATCACAGTATGCACAAGAAAACACCAAAAGGATATTCAGTTCGTCTACAAATTGCCTTTTTCAACCATCGTCACTTTGGGAAAGGATTGGAGACAGCCAACATGTTGTGTTTTTTATCTCGTTCCCGATATTCATGAAATCAATTAAATCAGCTTTCCATGTGCTTTTTCAGTTAAAGATCACAGTATGCACAAGAAAACACCAAAAGGATATTCAGTTCGTCTACAAATTGCCTTTTTCAACCATCGTCACTTTGGGAAAGGATTGGAGACAGCCAACATGTTGTGTTTTTTATCTCGTTCCCGATATTCATGAAATCAATTAAATCAGCTTTCCATGTGCTTTTTCAGTTAAAGATCACAGTATGCACAAGAAAACACCAAAAGGATATTCAGTTCGTCTACAAATTGCCTTTTTCAACCATCGTCACTTTGGGAAAGGATTGGAGACAGCCAACATGTTGTGTTTTTTATCTCGTTCCCGATATTCATGAAATCAATTAAATCAGCTTTCCATGTGCTTTTTCAGTTAAAGATCACAGTATGCACAAGAAAACACCAAAAGGATATTCAGTTCGTCTACAAATTGCCTTTTTCAACCATCGTCACTTTGGGAAAGGATTGGAGACAGCCAACATGTTGTGTTTTTTATCTCGTTCCCGATATTCATGAAATCAATTAAATCAGCTTTCCATGTGCCTTTTCAGTCATAGATCACAGTATGCACAAGAAAACACCAAAAGGATATTCAGTTCGTCTACAAATTGCCTTTTTCAACCATCGTCACTTTGGGAAAGGATTGGAGACAGCCAACATGTTGTGTTTTTTATCTCGTTCCCGATATTCATGAAATCAATTAAATCAGCTTTCCATGTGCTTTTTCAGTTAAAGATCACAGTATGCACAAGAAAACACCAAAAGGATATTCAGTTCGTCTACAAATTGCCTTTTTCAACCATCGTCACTTTGGGAAAGGATTGGAGACAGCCAACATGTTGTGTTTTTTATCTCGTTCCCGATATTCATGAAATCAATTAAATCAGCTTACCATGTGCCTTTTCAGTCATAGATCACAGTATGCACAAGAAAACACCAAAAGGATATTCAGTTCGTCTACAAATTGCCTTTTTCAACCATCGTCACTTTGGGAAAGGATTGGAGACAGCCAACATGTTGTGTTTTTTATCTCGTTCCCGATATTCATGAAATCAATTAAATCAGCTTTCCATGTGCCTTTTCAGTCATAGATCACAGTATGCACAAGAAAACACCAAAAGGATATTCAGTTCGTCTACAAATTGCCTTTTTCAACCATCGTCACTTTGGGAAAGGATTGGAGACAGCCAACATGTTGTGTTTTTTATCTCGTTCCCGATATTCATGAAATCAATTAAATCAGCTTTCCATGTGCCTTTTCAGTTAAAGATCACAGTATGCACAAGAAAACACCAAAAGGATATTCAGTTCGTCTACAAATTGCCTTTTTCAACCATCGTCACTTTGGGAAAGGATTGGAGACAGCCAACATGTTGTGTTTTTTATCTCGTTCCCGATATTCATGAAATCAATTAAATCAGCTTACCATGTGCCTTTTCAGTCATAGATCACAGTATGCACAAGAAAACACCAAAAGGATATTCAGTTCGTCTACAAATTGCCTTTTTCAACCATCGTCACTTTGGGAAAGGATTGGAGACAGCCAACATGTTGTGTTTTTTATCTCGTTCCGGTTATTCATGAAATCAATTAAATCAGCTTACCATGTGCCTTTTCAGTCATAGATCACAGTATGCACAAGAAAACACCAAAAGGATATTCAGTTCGTCTACAAATTGCCTTTTTCAACCATCGTCACTTTGGGAAAGGATTGGAGACAGCCAACATGTTGTGTTTTTTATCTCGTTCCCGATATTCATGAAATCAATTAAATCAGCTTTCCATGTGCTTTTTCAGTTAAAGATCACAGTATGCACAAGAAAACACCAAAAGGATATTCAGTTCGTCTACAAATTGCCTTTTTCAACCATCGTCACTTTGGGAAAGGATTGGAGACAGCCAACATGTTGTGTTTTTTATCTCGTTCCCGATATTCATGAAATCAATTAAATCAGCTTTCCATGTGCTTTTTCAGTTAAAGATCACAGTATGCACAAGAAAACACCAAAAGGATATTCAGTTCGTCTACAAATTGCCTTTTTCAACCATCGTCACTTTGGGAAAGGATTGGAGACAGCCAACATGTTGTGTTTTTTATCTCGTTCCCGATATTCATGAAATCAATTAAATCAGCTTTCCATGTGCTTTTTCAGTTAAAGATCACAGTATGCACAAGAAAACACCAAAAGGATATTCAGTTCGTCTACAAATTGCCTTTTTCAACCATCGTCACTTTGGGAAAGGATTGGAGACAGCCAACATGTTGTGTTTTTTATCTCGTTCCCGATATTCATGAAATCAATTAAATCAGCTTTCCATGTGCCTTTTCAGTCATAGATCACAGTATGCACAAGAAAACACCAAAAGGATATTCAGTTCGTCTACAAATTGCCTTTTTCAACCATCGTCACTTTGGGAAAGGATTGGAGACAGCCAACATGTTGTGTTTTTTATCTCGTTCCCGATATTCATGAAATCAATTAAATCAGCTTACCATGTGCCTTTTCAGTCATAGATCACAGTATGCACAAGAAAACACCAAAAGGATATTCAGTTCGTCTACAAATTGCCTTTTTCAACCATCGTCACTTTGGGAAAGGATTGGAGACAGCCAACATGTTGTGTTTTTTATCTCGTTCCCGATATTCATGAAATCAATTAAATCAGCTTACCATGTGCCTTTTCAGTCATAGATCACAGTATGCACAAGAAAACACCAAAAGGATATTCAGTTCGTCTACAAATTGCCTTTTTCAACCATCGTCACTTTGGGAAAGGATTGGAGACAGCCAACATGTTGTGTTTTTTATCTCGTTCCGGTTATTCATGAAATCAATTAAATCAGCTTACCATGTGCCTTTTCAGTCATAGATCACAGTATGCACAAGAAAACACCAAAAGGATATTCAGTTCGTCTACAAATTGCCTTTTTCAACCATCGTCACTTTGGGAAAGGATTGGAGACAGCCAACATGTGGTGTTTTTTATCTCGTTCCCGATATTCATGAAATCAATTAAATCAGCTTTCCATGTGCTTTTTCAGTTAAAGATCACAGTATGCACAAGAAAACACCAAAAGGATATTCAGTTCGTCTACAAATTGCCTTTTTCAACCATCGTCACTTTGGGAAAGGATTGGAGACAGCCAACATGTTGTGTTTTTTATCTCGTTCCCGATATTCATGAAATCAATTAAATCAGCTTTCCATGTGCTTTTTCAGTTAAAGATCACAGTATGCACAAGAAAACACCAAAAGGATATTCAGTTCGTCTACAAATTGCCTTTTTCAACCATCGTCACTTTGGGAAAGGATTGGAGACAGCCAACATGTTGTGTTTTTTATCTCGTTCCCGATATTCATGAAATCAATTAAATCAGCTTTCCATGTGCTTTTTCAGTTAAAGATCACAGTATGCACAAGAAAACACCAAAAGGATATTCAGTTCGTCTACAAATTGCCTTTTTCAACCATCGTCACTTTGGGAAAGGATTGGAGACAGCCAACATGTTGTGTTTTTTATCTCGTTCCCGATATTCATGAAATCAATTAAATCAGCTTTCCATGTGCTTTTTCAGTTAAAGATCACAGTATGCACAAGAAAACACCAAAAGGATATTCAGTTCGTCTACAAATTGCCTTTTTCAACCATCGTCACTTTGGGAAAGGATTGGAGACAGCCAACATGTTGTGTTTTTTATCTCGTTCCCGATATTCATGAAATCAATTAAATCAGCTTTCCATGTGCCTTTTCAGTCATAGATCACAGTATGCACAAGAAAACACCAAAAGGATATTCAGTTCGTCTACAAATTGCCTTTTTCAACCATCGTCACTTTGGGAAAGGATTGGAGACAGCCAACATGTTGTGTTTTTTATCTCGTTCCCGATATTCATGAAATCAATTAAATCAGCTTACCATGTGCCTTTTCAGTCATAGATCACAGTATGCACAAGAAAACACCAAAAGGATATTCAGTTCGTCTACAAATTGCCTTTTTCAACCATCGTCACTTTGGGAAAGGATTGGAGACAGCCAACATGTTGTGTTTTTTATCTCGTTCCCGATATTCATGAAATCAATTAAATCAGCTTACCATGTGCCTTTTCAGTCATAGATCACAGTATGCACAAGAAAACACCAAAAGGATATTCAGTTCGTCTACAAATTGCCTTTTTCAACCATCGTCACTTTGGGAAAGGATTGGAGACAGCCAACATGTTGTGTTTTTTATCTCGTTCCGGTTATTCATGAAATCAATTAAATCAGCTTACCATGTGCCTTTTCAGTCATAGATCACAGTATGCACAAGAAAACACCAAAAGGATATTCAGTTCGTCTACAAATTGCCTTTTTCAACCATCGTCACTTTGGGAAAGGATTGGAGACAGCCAACATGTTGTGTTTTTTATCTCGTTCCCGATATTCATGAAATCAATTAAATCAGCTTTCCATGTGCTTTTTCAGTTAAAGATCACAGTATGCACAAGAAAACACCAAAAGGATATTCAGTTCGTCTACAAATTGCCTTTTTCAACCATCGTCACTTTGGGAAAGGATTGGAGACAGCCAACATGTTGTGTTTTTTATCTCGTTCCCGATATTCATGAAATCAATTAAATCAGCTTTCCATGTGCCTTTTCAGTCATAGATCACAGTATGCACAAGAAAACACCAAAAGGATATTCAGTTCGTCTACAAATTGCCTTTTTCAACCATCGTCACTTTGGGAAAGGATTGGAGACAGCCAACATGTTGTGTTTTTTATCTCGTTCCTGATATTCATGAAATCAATTAAATCAGCTTTCCATGTGCTTTTTCAGTTAAAGATCACAGTATGCACAAGAAAACACCAAAAGGATATTCAGTTCGTCTACAAATTGCCTTTTTCAACCATCGTCACTTTGGGAAAGGATTGGAGACAGCCAACATGTTGTGTTTTTTATCTCGTTCCCGATATTCATGAAATCAATTAAATCAGCTTTCCATGTGCTTTTTCAGTTAAAGATCACAGTATGCACAAGAAAACACCAAAAGGATATTCAGTTCGTCTACAAATTGCCTTTTTCAACCATCGTCACTTTGGGAAAGGATTGGAGACAGCCAACATGTTGTGTTTTTTTATCTCGTTCCCGATATTCATGAAATCAATTAAATCAGCTTTCCATGTGCTTTTTCAGTTAAAGATCACAGTATGCACAAGAAAACACCAAAAGGATATTCAGTTCGTCTACAAATTGCCTTTTTCAACCATCGTCACTTTGGGAAAGGATTGGAGACAGTCAACATGTTGTGTTTTTTATCTCGTTCCCGATATTCATGAAATCAATTAAATCAGCTTTCCATGTGCCTTCAAAAGGAAGTTTTGTCCATACCTCTCATAAGTAAATGCAGTTGGAATATCATTACATTCAAGATCTCGCCGCATCAGTTTACTCATGTGTCACCACACCCCATTCTCTTCTTTTCCTTATTCACTTCTTCGTGAAGTATCTATAAATTTAAAAAAATTTAAAAAAATTACAACGTTGTATCAGTGATGTTTTTTGAATAAAGCCAAAGAGTTGGCGGAAAGAACTTTGCCCGTCCGGGGAGAAGTAGCTACAATCCACTGGAACGTTGTCTGCAAAGATTTCTGCCGACAAACAAGTGCAAATGCTTTTATTCGCATTTCAGAACTTATAGACCACCGAAGGAAATATTCTGAAACGCCAAGAGGGATCGATGACAACGTTGATGGTTGGTGCATTTTCAACAGAAAACGTTCATTCGGTTAAATGGACCCGCGCAATGTTCATCTCTTGTGGAGCAGATCGACTTACTAGCTCTCATAGTCAGATTGCATTATTTTCTGACAAACAAAATTGAGCCCGAAACATTTTATTTTATAAATTTTGTGTATAGCAAGTGGCAATTATAAACAAATATGCACAAAAGAAGAAGGGACCATAAAAATTTGGTTACAATTGAAAAATGAAGGTGAAAAGGGAAAATAGAGAGAACCAATTGCGGCAAAGTACTTAGAAGCACTTGCGATGGACGATGGATGGGCCGGACTCGTCGTACTCCTGCTTAGTGATCCACATCTGTTGGAAAGTGGACAGGGAAGCAAGGATGGATCCTCCGATCCAGACGGAGTACTTGCGCTCTGGCGGGGCGATGATCTTGATCTTCATGGTGCTGAAATATTGGAAATTAAAGCATGTTACAATGATACTGGATGTTTTTACCTCGGAGCCAGAGCGGTCATCTCCTTCTGCATGCGATCGTCGATTCCTGGGTACATAGTGGTTCCTCCGGAAAGGACGGTGTTGGCGTACAAGTCCTTACGGATATCAATGTCGCATTTCATGATCGAGTTGTAAGAAGTCTCGTGGATTCCGGCAGACTCCTTACCCAAGAAGGATGGCTGGAAAAGAGCCTCTGGGCAACGGAAGCGCTCGTTTCCGACGGTGATGACCTGTCCGTCCGGAAGTTCGTACGACTTCTCGAGGGAAGAGGAGGAGGCGGCGGTGGCCATCTCCTGCTCGAAGTCCAGAGCGACGTAGCAGAGTTTCTCCTTGATGTCACGGACGATCTCACGCTCAGCGGTGGTGGTGAATGAGTATCCGCGCTCAGTGAGGATCTTCATGAGGTAGTCAGTAAGATCACGTCCGGCCAAGTCAAGACGAAGGATGGCGTGCGGGAGGGCATATCCTTCGTAGATTGGGACGGTGTGGGTGACACCATCTCCAGAGTCGAGAACGACTCCGGTGGTACGTCCGGAGGCGTAGAGAGATAGTACGGCCTGAATGGCGACGTACACGGCCGGGGCGTTGAACGTCTCAAACATGGTTTGGGTCATCTTTTCACGGTTAGCCTTCGGGTTGAGTGGGGCTTCAGTGAGGAGGACTGGGTGCTCTTCTGGAGCAACGCGGAGGTCGTTGTAGAAGGTGTGGTGCCAAATCTTCTCCATGTCATCCCAGTTGGTGACGATTCCGTGCTCAATTGGGTACTTGAGGGTCAAGATACCTGAAAGACTCAAATTAATTGTCGGTTACGTTGGTCAAAATGATTACCTCTCTTTGACTGGGCCTCGTCCCCAACGTACGAGTCCTTCTGCCCCATACCGACCATGACTCCCTGGTGACGTGGTCTTCCGACGATGGATGGGAACACGACGCGTGGAGCGTCGTCTCCGGCGAATCCGGCCTTGCACATTCCGGATCCATTGTCCATAACAATAGCGGCAACCTCGTCGTCACACATTTCGATTAATTTTTAATTTACCTGAAAAAATGAAATGAATAATTTTGGAATGTTGTTTGAGAGAGCGAAGTAAATGTAAGATTTTTCAACGAGATGTCAATTGGAACAGGAAATGAAGTGAGAAGACCAGGGGGAGGGTGCAACTTCTCAGATATTCTGCAACATAGAGAAGAAGCGAGGAATAGAGATGAAGAGGAGCGGGGAGCCAGGGAAAGATAAAAGAGAAGGCGCGCGACAAACGGTCCTATTCGAAAGGTGGGAAAATGTGTGAGGGCCTCTCTATGAATGTGCCCATACGCAATGCTGATTCATAAGTGAAGGAAGACGAGGACCGCCCTGCCGGCGCTAGAGAAACCGAGGAAACTTCTCAAGCACATTCCGGATCCATTGCCGATAACGAGTGTAGTCACGTCATAGCCGTACGTGTTCGACGTTTGATGGAGAGTGGAGTCTAGACGGGGGCTACAGTGCTTGATTTCCCGTCCTCGTGGTCTATATATACTGAGTCGCGACGCGCACGCCCCGCCTTTTTCCGTTGGTTCCGCGACTCAGCCCCTCGGCGAGAGATTGAGAAAGTTTGGAGGGTGGTCTCTCCGGCAAGACAGCGAAACGTTGGGGACACATAAGACGGCCAAAACACCTCTATTTCGAAACAATCTTGCGATGTGGGTGATGACTCAGAATGCGGAGACACACATTTCTAGAGAAACAAAGAACGGCGATTTCGAATAAAGTATCAACGGGAAGTTCCTAGACCATCACAAGCTGTTATGGTCCATGTCATTTTAGAGGAAACACTGGAAGGACATGTAGAAACAGCTCCGCTCAAAGTCTCGCTTGGCTTCCGTGATGACTCCGTGCAGTGTTCCGTTGGAAAGAGAACATTCTCTGGTCGATCAAAAATGTTCTTCTTCTCTCGGTTCATAGTTACTTATCCCAGAATTCTATTAGGGTGTTCCAGTGTTCGTACTATCGGATGCCATCGAAATGGCCCCGCGACCGAGGAATGTTCTGTCGGAGAATGATTATACAGTACCGGAAAAAAAGCTATCATATTTTGGTTTTTGGAGCATATCTTGAGTCAGAGGTTTCCGATCGCCATGAAACTTTACCAGATTGTTTCTAGCGTGTTTGAAAACTTATGTAGAAGTTGGGAGCACGAAGAAGCTCAAAATGTTCGGTTGCACGATCATTTCGATGACATCCCATAGTTTTTCCATTTTTCAAACTTCGCAAACCGAAATGGCTCATAAACCGAAGAGGACCTACAATAGAATCCATATAACGCGTTCTCTTTAAGGATCGAGTATGGCCATAAGGGGGTGTGCCTTAGGGTGTTCTAGATGAGTTAGAGTCGAGAATTTCTGGGAGTATGTTCATTGGGACTATCACTACCCATCTGCACCGACTTAGCCTCCGAGCTCCACCTAGAGGAGTACGGTAGGTGCTCAAAGAGCACAAAATCGACTTTTTTGTCTGTGCTCCAAAAAATCTGAAAAAATTCTCAGATATCAAGGACACTTATTTGTACGTTTTCTCAAAATGTCGAGTTTGGGAACTGTCTAATTCTCGAGAAAAAATTCGAAATGTTGATTTTTAGCTAATTTTTAAGAAACATGTAAAATTTTTGGGTCTTAGTAAGAGTTACCGGCAATAGTTATTAACTGCGAAACATACCCATATGCCATGCCTTTAAAGTCCACAAGACGTGGTTCCAAAAGATTTCCGACTTTATAGTTTTTCTGACCATTTTTTGAGATGACGTTCACAGAACCGAAATACTTTTTCTTGCTCTGGACCTCTCCGAAGGCTGTAAATTCGTCTAATGGTGCCTTCATGCTTCTAAAACAAGTATCCACTCTTGAATCGCCAAAAATTTTTTTTTCGGATTTCTTATGATTCCGAATGCGTCTGGTGTTATGGTTTTTTGAAAATCATAACTTGGCTCAAAATGTACAGATCCGGCTGTGAATTCTTGAAAAAACACGCCATTGTGGTCCCTTTCGATTCCACTCTCAGTTTCGACAAAATTGAAAAAAAAAATTTTCTACAATTCTGGGGGTCTCAACCATGGAAAAATTTTGAGCCAAAAATTTTTTTTTTTCAATTCGAAAAAAACTAAAAGTGCAATCAATGAATGTCACTGTGGCACGGGTTTTCTGAAAATTTCAGCATGAATCAGGCATATTCAGATAAGTTATGACCGCCGGAGATACTTTTGGTACAAAAAATTTGGAAAAAATTGAAAATTATATTTTCAATGATTTGAAGACAGGAATTGTTTAAACTCGCTTTGAGGCACTTTTGGTCGAAATAAGAACAAGAAAAGTCTACAATCCATCCAAAAATACGGCTTTTAGTGAATTTCACAACAAAAAATGATCAGAAAAACTATGAAGTCGGAAATCTTTTGGAACCACTCCTTATGGACTTTAAAGCTATGGTATATGGGTATGTTTCGCAACAAATAACTATTGCCGGTAACTCTTACTAAGACCCGAAAAGTCCACATTTCTTCCCAAAATCGACAAAAAATGAACATTTTGACATTTTTCTCAAAGATCAGGACGTTCCCGGTCTTGAAATTTTGGGAAGACATATACATTAGTGTCCTTGATATCTGAGAATTTTTTCGGATTTTTTGGAGCACAAACAAAAAAGTCGATTTTTTGCTCTTTGAGCACCTACCGTACTCCTCCAGGTGGAGCCCGGAGGCTAAGTCGGTGCAGATGGGTCATACTAGTCCCAATGAACATACCCACATAAAAATTAGCCCCTAAGGCACACCATACACGAGTCTTACAGAGAACATGTTATATGACTCGAGATTAGTAACAGAGAGCGAAAAAGTGTCAACAGCATTATTATAGCACTAGTTATGTTCTACAAGTTCGTAGTTGACAACTTTCTGATATCTCTTATCAATCTCGAGATTTTATCATTCTCCCGCAGAACATTTCCTCGGTGAAAAATGTAAAAACTATGGGATGTCATCGAAATGACCGTGCAACCGAGGAATATTCTGCAGGAGAATGATAAAATCTCGAAATTGATAAGAGATATCAGAAAGTAGTCAACTACGAACTTGTAGAACATAACTAGTGCTATAGAAGTATTGAGGGTTCAATTTCAGAACACCGGGTGTGTTTGACAAAGCAAAAATCGACTCGAAAAAAGAACATGAAAGTGGTCAGCTCAAGTCCGCAGAAGAATTCGGAAAAATAACGAAGCATCTCTCTCTCTCTCTCTCTCTCTCTCTCTCTCTCTCTCTCTCTCTCTCTCTCTCTCTCTCTCTCTCTCTTTCTCTCTCTCTTTCTCTCTCTCTTTCTCTCTCTCTTTCTCTCTCTCTCTCTCTCTCTCTCTCTCTCTCTCTCTCTCTCTCTCTCTCTCTCTCTCTCTTTCTCTCACAAGAAAACACCAAAAGGATATTCAGTTCGTCTACAAATTGCCTTTTTCAACCATCGTCACTTTGGGAAAGGATTGGAGACAGCCAACATGTTGTGTTTTTTATCTCGTTCCCGATATTAGTTGCAATCAGAAATCACTTCCGATTGGGTCCACGGGGTTAAAAGAGAAGAAAACAAGCGATTTCGAGGTGTATCACGGTTTATTCAGCTTAAGCAAGCTAAATTACACACGAGAAACCAACAAAATGACCCGAATGAGTCTGCAGTCCGCAGCACTGTCGGATCACCCTCCAGCACCGCTCGCTAACACCAGACTGATTCGAAACCGGGATTTAAGGCAGTTGAGGCGCGTTCGCGCCACACGCTAAACACAGCGCTTGTGGAGTGTCGTTAGCGAGAGAGAGCGCGGCGCAGCAGAGACGCAGGCAGGCGGGGTTCGCGGGCACCGAAGACCCAACTTCCCCCCCTCCTCCAAGATGGCTGTCCCCAGCCATGACATCTCGACCGCAACTCTATACCAGCACGAACACTAGCACAACTCAGCACTACAACTAAAAACTCATACAATAGTACCTAACACTACTCAAACTAGAAATGATAGGGGGTTAAAAAGTAAAATACGAACACTAAACAATAATTAGATTATATTCACCCTCGCATGGGCTCGCTTTCCGGCGCTGCTTCGCTGCTTCCCTCCGTCGAGACGCCACATGCTTCCTTGATTTTGACTTCGTCCTTGTCCAGGGCGTCGATCAAGTAGTTTGCCAGTTCTTTACTGGACTTCACACTGCTGTTTAGAATCAGTGGGAGATTCTGCTCGCCACTGCTCTTCAACGGGTTCACGATCGAGACGTTCGGGAATCTCTCCCTCCAGCTCTCGTAGATCTTCTGTACCTCTTGGAACTCGCAGTCCATAGGTCCAGGTACGATCGTTACCTCCTTCCTATGTTCCCGGAATTCGGTGATCATCGATCCAGCCGCTTCGTTGTACTTCCGGTCTTGTGTGATCCTCACAACCACCACGACCTTCGTCACCTTTGCATCATCGTATTTCTGGTGGAAGATCGGCAAGACTGCTCGCCGAACTTCATAAATCGCTGTCGCTCGGATTCCCATTCGCGGAACCACGATCACCAGTCTCTGCTTCATGCTCACCTTCCTCGGTTTACACTCAGCTTCATCTTTTTCACGAGCGCTTTTCTTCGCGTCGCTTCCCTCTTTCTTCTGCTTCAGGCGATATGCAGACTTCTGCTCCGTCTGGTTATTCACCCTAGGAAATTCTTTCTGCTCGACCGTCAGCTTCTTGTTGTTCACGTTCTTGTGGACCTTTCTCGATGTACACTCGTACTTCCTGTGACCTATCCCGCCACAATTGAAGCACGTGAGACATCTTCTGTCACGCGTTTCCTCGACTTTCCTGTCACGAACATGGTTCGCGAAGCGTTCCTGCTCCACACGTTCCATCTCGTCCGCCCATGAGTCCTTGATTCGTTCCACAGGTTCCTTGAGCTGCCTGATGTCCTTCACGCCTTGCTCTTGCGATTTATTGACATGAACACTCAACTCTGTGAGCTGTTCATTCTCGCTTCTCGGCTGGATCATCTGCCAGGCCACCTCTCTCGGTGCTTTCAACTCCTCCTGCAACTTCTCAAGCTCATTCAGCAACGATCTGTTCACGTTGTGAGCCTGCAACACTCCTTTTCCCATTGTCTTGAGACATTCCGCCAATTCTGCGCCTGATTCAATGCCGTATTGAGCCATTACGCCCAGCACGTCATCCCACCATTCGTACATATCGATGTTTCGCCAACCTTCCCGCAGTTTCTCTCGGAAATTATCGATTGGTTTCACAATGACATTTCTTTGGTTCGAAGTACACTTCGAATACGCATACAATTGTCTGCGCACTTCTTCCTGCAGATTTTCTGCCTCATCAGTCACAATTCTGTGCATTTGTTTCAGTCGCTCTCGCTTTTGCTGCACGCTAATGCCATCTTTTGCGCTGTTCGTTCTTTTTTCATCGGTCCGAGCACTGTTCACGTTTCGTCCATCGAAACCAGCACTTTTCCCGCTTTCCTGATCTCCGGCCGTCGTCAGCACAATCTTTTGTTCACTGGACACCTTCTGATCACTCGATCGCTCTGAATCTGCGGTGGCCTTTTCGCTATTGCACTCCCCGATCACCGGTTTGCTGCTCACGTCATTCACCAACTCATCTTGCACGATCCTCGAAGAATTCCTGGTCGCCAGCACGACATTTCCGACTAGCATCACGCTGTCACACTGAAAATCGCCCGAACGCACCAATTCTTCCGTCATTTGCTAATCAACTCGAGTGCTCCGTTTCTCCTCCGAATGCTTGTTGGATTTATCGATTTTTCCGGCGATCGCCCGAAAATTTCCAATAAACGCACGAAAATCGCTATCAATCAGTCACCGCACTTGCTTTGGGCTGTTCCCCAGAGTACAAGCGTGTACACCGGCAAAAATCAATAATGACCGTCGAAAACACGAAATTCCAGTGATTTCACTCCGTTTCACTCGATCTCGAGCAAAATATGCGAAAAACACGAAAAATCGGCTCGATTATCGGCAACCTGCACGAAAAATCGATAAAAATCGAGAGTATTCCAATGAAAAGCTGCACGCGAAATGTACTCAATTCACGTGTCAGCGGATTATCAATATTTCTTGCAATCCGGCAAGAAAATTGATATTCCCAAAGAAATACAACCAGCCGCACGAGAAATGTACTCAATTCCCGTGTCAGCGGTTTATCGATACTTCTTGCGCACGAGAAATGTACTCAATTCACGTGTCGGCAAGAAAATCGATATAAAAATCGGTTCGGCCCCCAAGTTGCAATCAGAAATCACTTCCGATTGGGTCCACGGGGTTAAAAGAGAAGAAAACAAGCGATTTCGAGGTGTATCACGGTTTATTCAGCTTAAGCAAGCTAAATTACACACGAGAAACCAACAAAATGACCCGAATGAGTCTGCAGTCCGCAGCACTGTCGGATCACCCTCCAGCACCGCTCGCTAACACCAGACTGATTCGAAACCGGGATTTAAGGCAGTTGAGGCGCGTTCGCGCCACACGCTAAACACAGCGCTTGTGGAGTGTCGTTAGCGAGAGAGAGCGCGGCGCAGCAGAGACGCAGGCAGGCGGGGTTCGCGGGCACCGAAGACCCAACTTATTCATGAAATCAATTAAATCAGCTTTCCATGTGCCTTTTCAGTCATAGATCACAGTATGCACAAGAAAACACCAAAAGGATATTCAGTTCGTCTACAAATTGCCTTTTTCAACCATCGTCACTTTGGGAAAGGATTGGAGACAGCCAACATGTTGTGTTTTTTATCTCGTTCCCGATATTCATGAAATCAATTAAATCAGCTTTCCATGTGCCTTTTCAGTCATAGATCACAGTATGCACAAGAAAACACCAAAAGGATATTCAGTTCGTCTACAAATTGCCTTTTTCAACCATCGTCACTTTGGGAAAGGATTGGAGACAGCCAACATGTTGTGTTTTTTATCTCGTTCCCGATATTCATGAAATCAATTAAATCAGCTTACCATGTGCCTTTTCAGTCATAGATCACAGTATGCACAAGAAAACACCAAAAGGATATTCAGTTCGTCTACAAATTGCCTTTTTCAACCATCGTCACTTTGGGAAAGGATTGGAGACAGCCAACATGTTGTGTTTTTTATCTCGTTCCTGATATTCATGAAATCAATTAAATCAGCTTTCCATGTGCCTTTTCAGTTAAAGATCACAGTATGCACAAGAAAACACCAAAAGGATATTCAGTTCGTCTACAAATTGCCTTTTTCAACCATCGTCACTTTGGGAAAGGATTGGAGACAGCCAACATGTTGTGTTTTTTTATCTCGTTCCCGATATTCATGAAATCAATTAAATCAGCTTACCATGTGCCTTTTCAGTCATAGATCACAGTATGCACAAGAAAACACCAAAAGGATATTCAGTTCGTCTACAAATTGCCTTTTTCAACCATCGTCACTTTGGGAAAGGATTGGAGACAGTCAACATGTTGTGTTTTTTATCTCGTTCCTGATATTCATGAAATCAATTAAATCAGCTTTCCATGTGCCTTTTCAGTCATAGATCACAGTATGCACAAGAAAACACCAAAAGGATATTCAGTTCGTCTACAAATTGCCTTTTTCAACCATCGTCACTTTGGGAAAGGATTGGAGACAGCCAACATGTTGTGTTTTTTATCTCGTTCCTGATATTCATGAAATCAATTAAATCAGCTTTCCATGTGCCTTTTCAGTTAAAGATCACAGTATGCACAAGAAAACACCAAAAGGATATTCAGTTCGTCTACAAATTGCCTTTTTCAACCATCGTCACTTTGGGAAAGTATTGGAGACAGCCAACATGTTGTGTTTTTTTATCTCGTTCCCGATATTCATGAAATCAATTAAATCAGCTTTCCATGTGCCTTTTCAGTTATAGATCACAGTATGCACAAGAAAACACCAAAAGGATATTCAGTTCGTCTACAAATTGCCTTTTTCAACCATCGTCACTTTGGGAAAGGATTGGAGACAGCCAACATGTTGTGTTTTTTATCTCGTTCCCGATATTCATGAAATCAATTAAATCAGCTTTCCATGTGCCTTTTCAGTCATAGATCACAGTATGCACAAGAAAACACCAAAAGGATATTCAGTTCGTCTACAAATTGCCTTTTTCAACCATCGTCACTTTGGGAAAGTATTGGAGACAGCCAACATGTTGTGTTTTTTTATCTCGTTCCCGATATTCATGAAATCAATTAAATCAGCTTTCCATGTGCCTTTTCAGTTAAAGATCACAGTATGCACAAGAAAACACCAAAAGGATATTCAGTTCGTCTACAAATTGCCTTTTTCAACCATCGTCACTTTGGGAAAGGATTGGAGACAGCCAACATGTTGTGTTTTTTATCTCGTTCCCGATATTCATGAAATCAATTAAATCAGCTTTCCATGTGCCTTTTCAGTCATAGATCACAGTATGCACAAGAAAACACCAAAAGGATATTCAGTTCGTCTACAAATTGCCTTTTTCAACCATCGTCACTTTGGGAAAGTATTGGAGACAGCCAACATGTTGTGTTTTTTTATCTCGTTCCCGATATTCATGAAATCAATTAAATCAGCTTTCCATGTGCCTTTTCAGTTATAGATCACAGTATGCACAAGAAAACACCAAAAGGATATTCAGTTCGTCTACAAATTGCCTTTTTCAACCATCGTCACTTTGGGAAAGGATTGGAGACAGCCAACATGTTGTGTTTTTTATCTCGTTCCCGATATTCATGAAATCAATTAAATCAGCTTTCCATGTGCCTTTTCAGTTAAAGATCACAGTATGCACAAGAAAACACCAAAAGGATATTCAGTTCGTCTACAAATTGCCTTTTTCAACCATCGTCACTTTGGGAAAGTATTGGAGACAGCCAACATGTTGTGTTTTTTTATCTCGTTCCCGATATTCATGAAATCAATTAAATCAGCTTTCCATGTGCCTTTTCAGTTATAGATCACAGTATGCACAAGAAAACACCAAAAGGATATTCAGTTCGTCTACAAATTGCCTTTTTCAACCATCGTCACTTTGGGAAAGTATTGGAGACAGCCAACATGTTGTGTTTTTTTATCTCGTTCCCGATATTCATGAAATCAATTAAATCAGCTTTCCATGTGCCTTTTCAGTCATAGATCACAGTATGCACAAGAAAACACCAAAAGGATATTCAGTTCGTCTACAAATTGCCTTTTTCAACCATCGTCACTTTGGGAAAGGATTGGAGACAGCCAACATGTTGTGTTTTTTTATCTCGTTCCCGATATTCATGAAATCAATTAAATCAGCTTTCCATGTGCCTTTTCAGTTATAGATCACAGTATGCACAAGAAAACACCAAAAGGATATTCAGTTCGTCTACAAATTGCCTTTTTCAACCATCGTCACTTTGGGAAAGGATTGGAGACAGCCAACATGTTGTGTTTTTTATCTCGTTCCTGATATTCATGAAATCAATTAAATCAGCTTTCCATGTGCCTTTTCAGTCATAGATCACAGTATGCACAAGAAAACACCAATAGGATATTCAGTTCGTCTACAAATTGCCTTTTTCAACCATCGTCACTTTGGGAAAGGATTGGAGACAGCCAACATGTTGTGTTTTTTTTTCTCGTTCCCGATATTCATGAAATTAATTAAATCAGCTTCCCATGTGCCTTTTCAGTTAAAGATCACAGTATGCACAAGAAAACACCAAAAGGATATTCAGTTCGTCTACAAATTGCCTTTTTCAACCATCGTCACTTTGGGAAAGGATTGGAGACAGCCAACATGTTGTGTTTTTTATCTCGTTCCTGATATTCATGAAATCAATTAAATCAGCTTTCCATGTGCCTTTTCAGTTAAAGATCACAGTATGCACAAGAAAACACCAAAAGGATATTCAGTTCGTCTACAAATTGCCTTTTTCAACCATCGTCACTTTGGGAAAGGATTGGAAACAGCCAACATGTTGTGTTTTTTTATCTCGTTCCCGATATTCATGAAATCAATTAAATCAGCTTTCCATGTGCCTTTTCAGTTATAGATCACAGTATGCACAAGAAAACACCAAAAGGATATTCAGTTCGTCTACAAATTGCCTTTTTCAACCATCGTCACTTTGGGAAAGGATTGGAGACAGCCAACATGTTGTGTTTTTTATCTCGTTCCTGATATTCATGAAATCAATTAAATCAGCTTTCCATGTGCCTTTTCAGTCATAGATCACAGTATGCACAAGAAAACACCAAAAGGATATTCAGTTCGTCTACAAATTGCCTTTTTCAACCATCGTCACTTTGGGAAAGGATTGGAGACAGCCAACATGTTGTGTTTTTTTTTCTCGTTCCCGATATTCATGAAATTAATTAAATCAGCTTCCCATGTGCCTTTTCAGTTAAAGATCACAGTATGCACAAGAAAACACCAAAAGGATATTCAGTTCGTCTACAAATTGCCTTTTTCAACCATCGTCACTTTGGGAAAGGATTGGAGACAGCCAACATGTTGTGTTTTTTATCTCGTTCCTGATATTCATGAAATCAATTAAATCAGCTTTCCATGTGCCTTTTCAGTTAAAGATCACAGTATGCACAAGAAAACACCAAAAGGATATTCAGTTCGTCTACAAATTGCCTTTTTCAACCATCGTCACTTTGGGAAAGGATTGGAAACAGCCAACATGTTGTGTTTTTTTATCTCGTTCCCGATATTCATGAAATCAATTAAATCAGCTTACCATGTGCCTTTTCAGTCATAGATCACAGTATGCACAAGAAAACACCAATAGGATATTCAGTTCGTCTACAAATTGTCTTTTTCAACCATCGTCACTTTGGGAAAGGATTGGAGACAGTCAACATGTTGTGTTTTTCATCTCGTTCGCGTTATTCATGAAATTAATTAAATCAGCTTCCCATGTGCCTTCAAAAGGAAGTTTTGTCCATACCTCTCATAAGTAAATGCAGTTGGAATATCATTACATTCAAGATCTCGCCGCATCAGTTTACTCATGTGTCACCACACCCCATTCTCTTCTTTTCCTTATTCACTTCTTCGTGAAGTATCTATAAATTTAAAAAAATTTAAAAAAATTACAACGTTGTATCAGTGATGTTTTTTGAATAAAGCCAAAGAGTTGGCGGAAAGAACTTTGCCCGTCCGGGGAGAAGTAGCTACAATCCACTGGAACGTTGTCTGCAAAGATTTCTGCCGACAAACAAGTGCAAATGCTTTTATTCGCATTTCAGAACTTATAGACCACCGAAGGAAATATTCCGAAACGCCAAGAGGGATCGATGACAACGTTGATGGTTGGTGCATTTTCAACAGAAAACGTTCATTCGGTTAAATGGACCCGCGCAATGTTCATCTCTTGTGGAGCAGATCGACTTACTAGCTCTCATAGTCAGATTGCATTATTTTCTGACAAACAAAATTGAGCCCGAAACATTTTATTTTATAAATTTTGTGTATAGCAAGTGGCAATTATAAACAAATATGCACAAAAGAAGAAGGGACCATAAAAATTTGGTTACAATTGAAAAATGAAGGTGAAAAGGGAAAATAGAGAGAACCAATTGCGGCAAAGTACTTAGAAGCACTTGCGATGGACGATGGATGGGCCGGACTCGTCGTACTCCTGCTTAGAGATCCACATCTGTTGGAAAGTGGACAGGGAAGCAAGGATGGATCCTCCGATCCAGACGGAGTACTTGCGCTCTGGCGGGGCGATGATCTTGATCTTCATGGTGCTGAAATATTGGAAATTAAATCATGTTACAATGATACTGGATGTTTTTACCTCGGAGCCAGAGCGGTCATCTCCTTCTGCATGCGATCGTCGATTCCTGGGTACATAGTGGTTCCTCCGGAAAGGACGGTGTTGGCGTACAAGTCCTTACGGATATCAATGTCGCATTTCATGATCGAGTTGTAAGAAGTCTCGTGGATTCCGGCAGACTCCTTACCCAAGAAGGATGGCTGGAAAAGAGCCTCTGGGCAACGGAAGCGCTCGTTTCCGACGGTGATGACCTGTCCGTCCGGAAGTTCGTACGACTTCTCGAGGGAAGAGGAGGAGGCGGCGGTGGCCATCTCCTGCTCGAAGTCCAGAGCGACGTAGCAGAGTTTCTCCTTGATGTCACGGACGATCTCACGCTCAGCGGTGGTGGTGAATGAGTATCCGCGCTCAGTGAGGATCTTCATGAGGTAGTCAGTAAGATCACGTCCGGCCAAGTCAAGACGAAGGATGGCGTGCGGGAGGGCATATCCTTCGTAGATTGGGACGGTGTGGGTGACACCATCTCCAGAGTCGAGAACGACTCCGGTGGTACGTCCGGAGGCGTAGAGAGATAGTACGGCCTGAATGGCGACGTACACGGCCGGGGCGTTGAACGTCTCAAACATGGTTTGGGTCATCTTTTCACGGTTAGCCTTCGGGTTGAGTGGGGCTTCAGTGAGGAGGACTGGGTGCTCTTCTGGAGCAACGCGGAGGTCGTTGTAGAAGGTGTGGTGCCAAATCTTCTCCATGTCATCCCAGTTGGTGACGATTCCGTGCTCAATTGGGTACTTGAGGGTCAAGATACCTGAAAGACTCAAATTAATTGTCGGTTACGTTGGTCAAAATGATTACCTCTCTTTGACTGGGCCTCGTCCCCAACGTACGAGTCCTTCTGCCCCATACCGACCATGACTCCCTGGTGACGTGGTCTTCCGACGATGGATGGGAACACGACGCGTGGAGCGTCGTCTCCGGCGAATCCGGCCTTGCACATTCCGGATCCATTGTCCATAACAATAGCGGCAACCTCGTCGTCACACATTTCGATTAATTTTTAATTTACCTGAAAAAATGAAATGAATAATTTTGGAATGTTGTTTGAGAGAGCGAAGTAAATGTAAGATTTTTCAACGAGATGTCAATTGGAACAGGAAATGAAGTGAGAAGACCAGGGGGAGGGTGCAACTTCTCAGATATTCTGCAACATAGAGAAGAAGCGAGGAATAGAGATGAAGAGGAGCGGGGAGCCAGGGAAAGATAAAAGAGAAGGCGCGCGACAAACGGTCCTATTCGAAAGGTGGGAAAATGTGTGAGGGCCTCTCTATGTATGTACCCATACGCAATGTTGATTCATAAGTGAAGGAAGACGAGGACCACCCCACCGGCGCTAGAGAAACCGAGGAAAGAAATCGAGAGAGTGAGAGAGCAGAGGTGTGGAAAGATTGTGAAGTGAGCGGTGACTCAGGAGAAAATGGGAGTTTGTGTCTGATTCCGCTGCTTTTTATATTGCGAAACCGACAGTTCTGTAGTAGTTATCAAAAGGTGAAACTAGAGGAACATTCCGAATTTCGAATGCAAAAGAAGATGACTAATGGATATATTCCAGAGGGTGATGGTTGCGAAAATCTTTTCAAGTTTTCTCTTGACCATTGCACCGTTCCCGTCATGAACCTACAGGAGTTTTCATCTATTCCCTAAGGCTGTACTATACATATCCTGGAACCGTGATCGACCATCAGAGCAGCTATTTTGTGGTCGCACGTAGTTGATGTTTGATGGAGAGTGGGGTCTGCATGGAGCTGAAGTGCACGATTTCACTCTTCCATGGGGTATATATACTGGGTCGCGACGCGCAC
This sequence comes from Caenorhabditis macrosperma, assembly GCA_963932285.1. NCBI lineage: Eukaryota > Metazoa > Nematoda > Chromadorea > Rhabditida > Rhabditidae > Caenorhabditis > Caenorhabditis macrosperma. The sequence continues at coordinate 19,059,111 of OZ010618.1, forward strand.
GCCCCGCCTCTTTCCGTTGGTTGCGTGACTCTGCCCCTCAGCGAGAGATTGAGGGAGTTTGGAGGGCGGTCTCTCCGGCAAGACAGCGAGACATGGGGACACATGGGGCGGCCAAAACACCGTGTCGCCTCTATTTCGAAACAATTTTGCAATGTGGGTGATAATTCAAAATGCGACCAACGGAAAGAGGCGGGGCGTGCGCGTCGCGACCCAGTATATATACCCCATGGAAGAGTGAAATCGTGCACTTCAGCTTCATGCAGACCCCACTCTCCATCAAACATCAAATATGTGCGACCACAAAATAGCTGCTCTGAAAAATCAGCATTGCGTATTTGCACATACAGAGAGAGGCCCTCACACATTTTCCCACCTTTCGAATAGGACCGTTTGTCGCTTGCCTTCTCTTTTATCTTTCCCTGGCTCCCCGCTCCTCTTCATCTCTATTCCTCGCTTCTTCTCTATGTTGCAGAATATCTGAGCAGTTGCACCCTCCCCCTGGTCTTCTCACTTCATTTCCTGTTCCAATTGACATCTCGTTGAAAAATCTTACATTTACGTCGCTCTCTCAAACAACATTCCGAAATTATTCATTTCATTTTTTCAGGTAAACTAAAAATTAATCGAAATGTGTGACGACGAGGTTGTCGCCGTGGTGGTGGACAATGGATCCGGAATGTGCAAGGCCGGATTCGCCGGAGACGACGCTCCACGCGTCGTGTTCCCATCCATCGTCGGAAGACCACGTCACCAGGGAGTCATGGTCGGTATGGGGCAGAAAGACTCGTACGTTGGAGACGAGGCCCAAGCAAAGAGAGGTAATCATTTTGACCAACGTAACCGACAATTAATTTGAGTCTTTCAGGTATCTTGACCCTCAAGTACCCAATTGAGCACGGAATCGTCACCAACTGGGATGACATGGAGAAGATTTGGCACCACACCTTCTACAACGACCTCCGCGTTGCTCCAGAAGAGCACCCAGTCCTCCTCACTGAAGCCCCACTGAACCCGAAGGCTAACCGTGAAAAGATGACCCAAACCATGTTTGAGACGTTCAACGCCCCGGCCGTGTACGTCGCCATTCAGGCCGTACTATCTCTCTACGCCTCCGGACGTACCACCGGAGTCGTTCTCGACTCTGGAGATGGTGTCACCCACACCGTCCCAATCTACGAAGGATATGCCCTCCCGCACGCCATCCTTCGTCTTGACTTGGCCGGACGTGATCTTACTGACTACCTCATGAAGATCCTCACTGAGCGCGGATACTCATTCACCACCACCGCTGAGCGTGAGATCGTCCGTGACATCAAGGAGAAACTCTGCTACGTCGCTCTGGACTTCGAGCAGGAGATGGCCACCGCCGCCTCCTCCTCTTCCCTCGAGAAGTCGTACGAACTTCCGGACGGACAGGTCATCACCGTCGGAAACGAGCGCTTCCGTTGCCCAGAGGCTCTTTTCCAGCCATCCTTCTTGGGTAAGGAGTCTGCCGGAATCCACGAGACTTCTTACAACTCGATCATGAAATGCGACATTGATATCCGTAAGGACTTGTACGCCAACACCGTCCTTTCCGGAGGAACCACTATGTACCCAGGAATCGACGATCGCATGCAGAAGGAGATGACCGCTCTGGCTCCGAGGTAAAAACATCCAGTATCATTGTAACATGCTTTAATTTCCAATATTTCAGCACCATGAAGATCAAGATCATCGCCCCGCCAGAGCGCAAGTACTCCGTCTGGATCGGAGGATCCATCCTCGCTTCCCTCTCCACATTCCAACAGATGTGGATCTCCAAGCAGGAGTACGACGAGTCCGGCCCATCCATCGTCCACCGCAAATGCTTCTAGGCATGTTCTCGTCCTCCACCACCAGCTCAGCAGACATTTGTCTTCCATTACTCCCTCATCGCCCCAATTTTCTTCTCTCTCTCTCTCTTTTACCTTTTACTTGTATGTTGCAGTTAGTAGCCTCTTCTTCTTACGCTTGCAGTACCACTTTTTTCCCTCTCTTTCCAGAACTTATTTTGTAAACTGTATTGTATTTGTACTTACTACTTCGGTAGTAATCTAGGCATCTGTAATTAGATTTTTTCGCCGGTTATGAATACGGGGTTTTTCTCGACGACTAGGGTTGATGGCATCCCTGAGTTTTTGCAGTTGGAGAGTACATGCATCCCTTTTTACCGTTTCGCCGCAAACGAGGAGCTCCGATTATTCAGCTGTCAGCGCGGACCATCAAATGCCAAATATCACCTGTCTTGGATAACGTTCATGTTTTGGACTTTTGAACATTACCAATCCACTATTTCTCTGGCGCATAGTTAGAATAGTAGACCCAATACTTATGGCCCGTAATCATATCATTCAGTCAAACATGAGTCCTGTGAGAAATTAGAAACGCCGAACTTGTCCCCACTAATCTATTACTGGCAATGTCATCAAAAGCGTTCAGCAACTATCGCCCTAATTTTCAAAATTTTTCAATAGATGTAAGTTCATGGCCAATACATAGTGGGTTGATTAACCTTAAGAGTGGTCACCATAACACCCTTAGTCTTGAATGAATCTAACTCCACCAACGTTTGAGAAAATGAGATAAAAATAGTACTGCTGACATGGAGGCTGCTTATCTTCAAGGCTGCATCCCTCGGGCTCGAATAGTTTTACCCAGAACATGACGGTGATGTTTGAGGGACTATATCCGTGATAAGAATTTATCATTTTCTTGTAAATGTCAGTAACAAAAAAGTCAGAAATAGTCTAAAATAAAAGTATGGTCCGAACGCGAAGTTTGGTAGGAATGCCATCTTGGCAGGCAAAGAAGACGCAATCGACGACTCGCCTAGAGAGAGGGCATTCGCGAAATAGTAATGCCTCGCGCGTTGGCATTCAAGACTAGAGCATGCCACAGGAGGAGCAGGAATGCCTCGAGAAATCGGCATTCGATTAGCAGTAATTCCAGAGCTTCCACAAGCTGTCGTCTGAAAACTGCTGCGCCGCGCCACAAAATTACACTACTTCAGGTGTTCTAAGACGGTGTCCGTGTCCGGATGGTTTCTTCTCATGCTGCATTTGACTATCGAGACGAAGGTAGAAAGAGGGTGCGGTTTTGCACAAAATAATAAAATATTGAACTTTAAACTTTTTTCCGAGAATCCGGTGAGTATTTGTCGTAGAACCTAAATTTCCAAAAAAATCAGTAGACTGCCAAAAATTCGACTGAAAATGATTTCTGTGCGCCCAATTCCTGAAAATTAGCAATTTTTCTCATACTGTATTGCTTAAAATGCCAAAATTCAAAACTTTTCCAAGTCGAAGGCAATGTGCATTGTATCATAAAATAAAACGTTCTCTTAAAATTTTGCTTCATTATTCAAAAAATTTTCAAAAAATTCAACCGAAAGATATCACAAAAAAATCGTAAAAACCCAGTTTTAAGGGGAAGAAGGAAAAGAGAGAGCGAGAGAAAAAGAGAAACTGAGAAAGTTGACCGAAATTTTTGATTTAGAATTTTTAGTGAACAGTCAAAATTGTTCCGAAAGAGATTTTTTGCTTTGAGACCAAAAGGAAAGTGTTGAAATTAAAGATATTAGACGAACTAAAGATTGAAGATGAGAACATGTTTTTGGATTTTTAGGTAATTTTTTATTTTTTTTGGGTTTTCGAAAAATTTTAAATTTTTTGGAAAATTTTTGAAAATTGTTACTCTCTCTCTTTTAGGGCTTTTTAGAATTTTTTGACAGGAACGAAAAGAAAGAAAAACAGTGGGGGGGGGGGACAGTAAACATCAGTGCTCAGCAGGCTCTCTTAACGGGCAAATCGTTGCAGATGTCGTCGCTCGGTGGTCTCTTCATAGCTCTCATGGCCTCCATGACGATTCTCTCGACGCAGTCATTGCCCGACGACGAGACTGGGCTCGGAGTGGTCCCTGGGGTGGAGCCAAGTCCAGATTCGCGGCCGTCGCTCATCGAGTTGGCCGATTGAGGCTCGGTGTTCACGGAGAGGGCGGTGGTGCCAACGGTTTGCACGAGGATGTCCTGGAAAGTCATTTGTAAAATATTCAAACTTTCGGAAAAATTTTTACAGTTTTTAAATTGAACATTTCTGGAAAATCAGGGAAATTTCTAATCGTTTCGTTTCAAAAATACTCACCTTTTCATCGCTCTCCTGAGTCTTCTGCTCTTGGACTCGCTCGACTGTCGCGATTTCCTCTCCCTCGTTATTGTTGGCGATGGAGGAGGAGATGGCCGACAAGACGCCGTCCAATCCAGACGGTTCCGGCGATCCAGCGTTCTCAACTTCCGACGAGGAAGTGGTTGAGGAAGCAGTCGAGGTCATCGGGAAGAAAGTGGCGAGGAGTGGGTTCATGGCGAGCAGTTGGTTGATCCACGAGGCTGGAAGTGTCGAAATGGCTGGCACAAGCGATTCTGGCGCCGGAGCAGAAGCACGAGCCGCCGACATCGCGGTGAGATCCAAACCACTAGCAGCGAGCATCTGTCTCGCTAGCGACACGCACAGATCCTCGCTCGCTTGTGCTTGAGAAGGTGGTGGCGGTGTCTTCTTGGCGGCGGCACGCTTATTGACTCTTGGTTGGCGCTGCTCTCCACGCAGCTCGTGCTGCGAAAGAGATCCCGGAGCAGACGAGCCCTTGGCGATGGCTCTCGCGGTGCCGGGCGCTCCAGTTTTGGCCATCGAGCTGTTGTGTTTGTGCAGCTCCTTCTTATCGGGAAACGTCCAATTGCAGCAGCCGCAGGTGAAGACGCGCGAGATTTGATGCGCGGCGGCCATGTGACTGCGGACCGTCTCGTTGGTGGAAATCTTCGTGTTGCACAACAGACACGTCTGATCGTCGCCGTGGTAGGTGAGACGGTGACGGTTGAGCGAGGCCCCGTGACAGAACTTCTGGCCGCAGTGGCCGCAGAAAAACTCGCCCTTGAGGTCGGGACGTTTCAACTCGTGTTTCGGACGGTACGGCATTGTCGCTTGACAAATCGATGAGAAGTTTAAGTAGAGGAGGTTCTGAGAAAGAAAAGGAGTTAAAAACATTCCGACGATAGGAGGAGGAGGAGAGGAAGAGGTGGAGAGAGGATAACAGGAGAAACAAGCATCACGATAAAAATAAGACATAGGAATGGGTGTCCGGAAGGGAGAAGCATGAGCTGCCACTCATTTAGCAGACCCAAGCTAGGAGAAGCTGCCACTGATTTAGCAGACCCAAGTATCTAATACAAAGGAAAAACAAATGTGAGAAGCTGCTGGGAGAAACTCACTTGAGAAGCCCACCCGAAAAGAAAGTGTCCGGAAACCGAACCCGGCAGACGGCCTGGTCGCAGAACGCAATATCGGCGCCTCCCGGGAGCAGTCGCATGACCAAGCGCAGACTTTTTCGGCAACACTGACAATAGTTCAAGGTAAGCTTTGAACGACACTTGTGGACAGTGATGGACAAGGTAGGAAAGCAGCGAGAGAGAGAGAGAGAAAGGTAGATCAGAAGATGGGACAATGATAAGATACTGGTGTGGTAGTGCCACTTCGTGGGGTCACAAGCATCCTATCGATATTTCCCTCTCGAGACACAATGATTGATTTCGAGATGACGGCTATTCTTCGAAGCGGTGTATCTTATCTAGATCGCTTTCAAATTTGCCATGTTAGGGGTGCAATCGATAGGCAATCGACTTGGCTTCAACTTTGCAGTTGATCAGTTTTCCGTATCACTTACGATTCGTAAGATAACGATTGATTACTGACAAGCATCATGTTGAACCTTTGGGAAATTTCGATAAGCCGTATCATCTCTAGAAATCAGTTAAATATGGCAAGTTAGAGTAGCAATCGATCGGAAATCACCTTGGCTTCAGTTTCCTAGTTTATAACTTTTCGCAATCTCTTATCATTTCTCAGATATCACCTGATTCCTAGCGAGCACTACTTTTCGTATGGTTCTTCTCGACTCTTGTTGACGAGTCCCGCCAAAATCCCACGCACTCTCCGACGCCTCTAACAAGCCTCCCAGAGCGTCATTGTCACTTGTTCTCGCACCTATCACACCTATTGAAGCGCTAAGTGGCCCCGGGGGAAGTGGATGAGGTGGGAAATGCCTTTTGGCGCCCGGGATGGGCAGGGGAAGCGGGTGGGGAAGAAGAGGAGGATGATGATTCCGACCAAAAACATCGTTCAATTAGGACCGATTTTGCGCCGCTCTCTCTCTCTCTCGCCCGACTTGTTGAAAGTCGAGCTCCGAAGCTTCTGTACAAGTACAAAGATGGTCGGAGAAAAAGAAGGAGAAATTGTGGATGGAAAGAAGAACAAAGCGCGGAGAGGAGGAGGAGGCGATTTGATTTGAGAAAAGAACTGGTACGGATAAATGGAGGGGACGCTCAACGGGTCTGCTGAATATGATGCTGCGCTTGCAGAGTGTGACGATGAGTCGCTCACATTGGGTCTGCTAATTCGACGGCGGCGCGGAGAACTTGTGTGTGCAAAATTGACGATAACGCGCAGAACTTGGGTCTCCTAAATCAGCGGCGTTGCGTTGTTAGGTCTGCCAGACTACGCGCACTTGGGTCTGTTAAATTAGTATCAGTGCTCACCTTGGGTCTGCTAAATCGAGAACAGCTCGCGCACTTCGGTCCTCTGAACGGTTGACAGCGCACTCCTTGGGTCTGCTAGATCAGCAATGCGAAGGGAAGGACGATAAAAGAAAAGGAAATAAGCTCGAATGGCAGCAAGGAGGAAATGATCGAGAGCAAACAGAACCAAGCACAGTGCTTTTATGAGGCTCGTTGATGTCTCAAAGTGGACTGACTGACTGTTGGTAGATGGGTGTCTGTTGGGCGGGTGGGGAGGTTGGATACGTGACGATGCACTCGGACCGCCCCGCCTCTGCACTTCTCCACAAGCGTTTTGTCTGCTGGGAAAGGACAGCAGATGGTGCGGTGAGCGCGCGCGCGGAAACGGTGTGCATGCCAATGGTGTGGCGAAGGGGAACAATGGGTGTGACATTATTGGGGGGATATTAGTGCTTGTGAGATGACAAGTCTGGTACACTAACGAGCCCTATCTGAAGAACATTTTGAGGATTAAAGAACAACGGAATCTTCAGAAGACGTCACGAAGCGCCAGAATGATATTGACGGATTGTGAAGTTCGCTAACGTCATCCAGATAACGATGAGGATTCGAAAAAAGTTAGATTTAAAAAAAAACCCCGAATGAGCAAAAATGCTCCAAAATGCATCCGATTATTAATAACTATCCTGAAATGCTCCAAAATGAAACTGACAATGCACAGAGTTCGCCAGAATGCTCCAAAATGTTACTAGCTATCTTGAATTCGCTTCAGAATGCACAATTAAACTTCAAACAGTTCTAAAATTCTTCAGAATACCGCTTAACACTCGAAGATGCTTCGGAATGCTCCAGAATACTCCAGGATGCTTCGGAATGCTCCATAATACTCCAGAATGCTTCTGAGACATCAGAATGCACCAAAATGCTTTCAAATTCTCTAGCATACTGCAGAATGCGTCTAAATGTTTCAGAATGTACCAAGATCCTTGAGAATGCTCTTAAATTCTCTATAATACTGCCGACTGCTTCTGAGACATTGGAATGCACCGGAATGGTCCAGATTGCACTTGAATACTGCCGAATGCTTCTGAGACAATAGAATGCACCACAAAACATAAAGATGTTCTAAAATGCTGTAGAATGATTCTGCGACATTAGAACGCACCAAAATTCTCCAGAATGTACCACAAAACAACAGAATGCTCTAGAATACTGCAGACTGCTTCTGAGTCAATAGAATGCACCACAAAAATAAAAATGTTCTAGAATGCTGTAGTATTCTTCTGAGACATTAGAATGCACCAAAATGGTCCAGGATGCACCACAAAACATAAGAATGCTCCGAAAGTTTCCTAGGTCTCTAAACTTCAAAACACGAACTTCTAACCATTCTCCACATTGCTTCGGAGTTCTTTCAAAAACCAACGTGAGCCATAAATGTCGGTGAGATGAGAGCCCAACGCGTCCTTCATCTCCACCCGCAGTAGCCCCATCTCCACCCAGAAGGCTCTCCACAGTCCGTCATAAAAGCAGGTGACAGCTGTTGATTGACAGCCATCATGTAGACACAGTCCGAACTCTTCCCACAAGCATCCCGACTAATCTGCAATTATGGCAGAGACAAAGGACAATTAGAGAGACTCTCTGGGCGGCAGCAGCTGTGGGAATTTATGAATGCGGCTTTTCGGTGGAGTGGTGATAGTACTCTTCCTCTTTTCTCCCCCTCAACGGGATGCTTCTGACTTTGGCCTATGATGAGATGTACGGTAAAGAGTGTCCCGCCCGACCCCTCTCTCCGACGACTACAAAAGCCGGCTACTTTCTCGTCTATCGGACTGCCAAATCAGGGGCGACGAAGAGAGATGCGACTGCTAGATAGCACGTGGTTGGCCAGGAACGTAGAGCGGCGAGGGAAGCTGAAATGACCTTACTGGTTACTGCTGCATACCTAGGAGATGCAGATGAGATAGGATTGCGGGAAGAAGAAGGACTATCTTATCGGATATCAAGCTAAAGCACGGGGGTCTTGTCCAAGACCTTGTTTTGGTGGCATCTAGTAGGTAGTGATAAAGCGAGCCAAAGAACTAGTGTACTAGGCGCGCGGCTTAAGCAGATGGAAGCGAAAGCGAGAAAGTGAGAGTGATCTTCATCAGATTGTCCGAATGTGCAAGCGGGAAATTATGATATTAACAGTACACTTTCTATTATTTATTATTTATTGCGAGGTCTTGTCAAAGACCTTGTAGCTGTCGGATCATTGGTCAAACACGGAAGAAATTGGCAAGTTAAGGGAGGCAGTTATAGGGAATTAGCTCCTCTTCAACTTTCCAATTGACAAATTTTCCCTATCATTGCTTGTTGTCAAGATGTCCACCGATTTCTGATAAGCATTTTTTTGTTTCAAAAAGGTCATATCTTCTTATCAAAAATCAATTAAATGTTTTAGTTCAGAGTATCAATAGATAGAAAATCATGTCTTCTTTCTTTTCCCAATGGACCACCTTTTCTTATCTTTGCTAGTTTCCGAGATGATAACGAAATTTTGATTGGAACTAGTTTCGAAGAACCGTTAACTTTGACACCGTGTATTGTTGCTGAAAATTAATGAAATTTCGCAAGTTAGGGTATCAATCGATAGGAAATCATCTGCTCTTCAACTTTTTCAGTTGACAGCAATTCATCATTGCCGATGGTTTTTAAGATATCGGTCGATTTCTGACCAATTACGAGTGTCATCTGGGCAATTAGTGGAGCAGGTGCTCTAATGAGCCTATCTGTTGAGTAGTAAAGGGGTCTTTCAGAAAAATTTGATTAGGGACTTACTGCGCCCAAGATGGGTCTCGAAGCGAATGGATTACTGTATTTTTCAGAAGCTTTCGAAAATCCCAGAGAAGTGGGTCTCGCGGCTAAATGTGTCACGGAATTTGGGATTCTAGACGGTTATTCTTGTCAATTGACTTGTCAATTGACTGCTCCATCTTTGGGTCTCGCAACGGAAAGCCATGTTAATTGTACAGTAACCCATAGTGCGGTTTTAATCCCGTAAGTACTTCCATGGCAAAAAGCCCTCCGGTACCGCTAGACCCCCCGGGGGGGGGGGGGGGTACTGTAACTTGCGCGTAAGCTTCCGCTCAAATTACCATTCGCATTGCGCTAAGCCTCTCTCTTTTTTGAAACATACCGACACGTGTTCTGCATAAGGTGTCAATGGGAGACGAGAGAGAGAGTGCGAGAAAACGGGAGCTTACTAGTTAGCGACCATCAAATAGGCAGGCGGGGCTAGCGGCGGCGGCATCGGAATTACACAGGAAGCAAAGACACCGGGAGACAGATTAGGGAATGGGTGAGTGACTGTGTTCTGAAGATTTGCACCCGGGGGTTATTTTGCAGGAAATAACGGTTTTTTTCACATTCTGATGAACCTTCTGATATGACGTTAGTTTAATTTCAAGTTATTTCCTCTCAAAAGATTTGTTTTGCGCATCATTTTTGTATTCGATGTTCTTTTGTTTGATTCTGCTTTTAATAAACATTAAAATTGACTAATTTCTTTATCACAATAATCACGTACATACTCATTACCCTTTTTAGTCGATGGACCGGCCTATTGGTGCTCACAAAGTCCTACACCTCGTTTGTTTCCACTCTGTATCTCCGCTGCATACTATCTCCTCTCTGGTCTCCTTTCACTTTTCGACCTCACTGTTTCTACACCCTATCGTGTCTCGGTCTCTCACGCACACACACTATTTCGCATACGCAACACAGATACGCGACGCGTCGTGTGCGGTCTACAGGGAGGTCGAAAATACAGTGCAAAACAGATGACTGTCATTCTTCTTTTTTGTTTTCCTTCCACTCATACGCTTTGTTTTTCTATTTTTTCAGTTGGAACATTTATTTGTTTTTCTCAATTATTTTTTCCAGATTTTTTTCGTTTAGATTTTGAGTTTTATAAAATTTGTAGTTTTTTTCTAGAATATTCAGAAAGTTCCCTGAATTTTTACGTTTTGTTTCCTTTTTTGAAATTTCAAATAATTCCCGAAAATTAAGAACACAAATTTGGATTAATTCATTTTGATTTCTGTGGGCTTGCGGCTGCCGCCCGCGCTCTTGTCATTGCCCAACGCCCTATGCTTTGTGTATCGTAGAGAGCCTCTTTTGCGCGCGCAGCATCCCGTCCGATCTGGCAAGTTAGGCAACGTTGACTACAGTTAGTCGTGAGATCGAATCCAAGTGATCAGCTACGATTGGGATTTGGAGTTGAGGACATTTTGGATAAAATCCATTTTTTCAAGAACCCCAATTGATAGTGTTTTTCTTCTTCTTTTTTTTCCTTCGACTGATTTGCATTGTTTTTCTACTTTTTTTGTTGGATTTATATATTTTACTCAATTATTAAATTCTGATATTTTCTGTTTAGATTTTCAATGGCCCCGAGCACGAGAGTGACCTTATCCCGAGCGGTGAAAAAAGTAGTAGACTATAATGAGAAGAAACGAGGAAAACAGACTGAAACACGTAAAAGGACAAATAATCGCTCGACTGGAACGCGTCGTTCCACCGAAACTGGACGAAGAACCCGTCCAATGCGGGAATGCGTCTCTAAATCAGTCCCCAGATATACATTCGGCTCGGACGTCGAAATGGACACTTCGGACGTCGAAATGGACACTTTGGACGACGAAATCGACATTTCGGACGACGAAATCGACACTTCGGATTCGAATCGCCAAGCACCAGAAGCTCCTCCTGCCAACCAGCCATCTCTGACGACGCACGCAGCTCAGGTAACTCAATTCGTTGTTGCCATAGTCATTAAAATTGCGAAAGCTCTTGAAAACACAAACATTTTTTAGTCGCTGTTATGTTGATTTTCATGCGAAATTTCAGGCATCCAACACACCAAAAGGCGTTAGATTGGATGGAGTCCTCGAGAACAAGTTGGTAACGAAGTTCCAGGAAGTCGGAGAAAGGCTCATGACGAAAGAAGAAATCGACGACCTGGCTTCATCGGTCGTTGTGTCAGCGGAGGATAAGCAGTTGGTAAATACTATTTGACTTACTTTGACCATTAACCATACCCGCTCACTCCGGTCGGCCTATGTTGTCTTCTTTTGTTACTGGAAAGATGGTCGACAGAAATGACGGATTGAGTGAATGAGTGAACAACTCAATTAAGTTCGTGAGCAAGATTAACTGTATTTCAGGTAGTTGAATGGCTCAATTTCTGGATCCCGAAGCTGGTGCAAAGGGTAGCCGAGAGAAATAACAGGAACACTCAAAAGGCAATAAAGACGGAAACGGTGGAGTTGTCGACTTGTTTTGGGGTTAGTCATTCCATAAGTGAAATTGAACTTCATTGTGTTCTTTTCAGACTGATCATCCAGTGGATCTTCCGGATGGTCTCACTCACTTCTTGAAGAAGTGGACTGTAAGTTCCAAAGTCGTCATCTTTTACTTAATTTGTTCTTTCAGACCGAAGACGTTTTGCGATTCCTGGACCATGTAGTAACTCCACTGGATAACTACTGTCCAGCAGACGACAAAGCAGCCATTATGGCGAATGGCACCGACGGAATGGTATTGTATGAAATGGCGGTCGACAATGGATTGGACTACGCCAAATATGGATTCTCTATCCGTGCCTACGTCAGTCTGAAATTCCGTTGCAGACACCTTCTCAATGTACTCAACGGCTTCTAAATGTTCATGTCATCGTCAAACTGTATGAAATTCCTTCCATTTGTTTGTTCAATGTCTGGAATCTTTTTTTTTGGTTGGAAAATAAATACTATTACTGTCGTTTCTGAGAGATATTTGTCAATCTTACAAGGGAAGTGTGATGATAAGACTATGATAGTTATTGGACCGACCGGAGTCATTTGCGCGTCTTTTGTAAAACAGAAAACAAAACATGTGCGCACCCAGACGCCCGTTACAGAACGCGGAATGTATCGCGTCAATATTTGTGATCTCACAAGGAAAACGAAGAATTTACTTTGAAACAAACTGATATCTTCACAAAAAGTAATCAAAAGCCGACAAAGACAGCTCACGCAAAAGACTGGAAACGGATGACAAAGACAATGGACCTCTTCTCACCACGAACATAGTTCCTGAAGTTCTACTATCTATAATAGTTCTTCAGTCAGTATAGGTAGTTTCAAAAACAAAAAACCGACTTTTTGGGTTTTCGATGAACAACTTCCCTTCATTCTTTGTTTGATGAAGTAGCGGACTTCGTATTATCAAAAAAATACATATGTATTCGTACCGGAACAAGTAACAAAAGAAGAGGAGAAATTCGGGCTGAATGGCATAGAAATGGAAGGGGAGAACGAATGAATAGCTCTGATCGGCCAGCAGGAACAGGGGGTACTCTCCTCTACACACACCGCCCCCATTGACTCTGGTCGTCTCGCTCTGCCGGCAGTGAGAGAGCGTGGCTAAGCGGTGCCGCAGACAACGAGACGACCCCAGTCCTCCCCCCTCGCACACCACATTGTAGTCATCCGTTGCGGGTCATGTATCGCAAGAAGGTCAATCAATAAAATAGAACAAAAACATTATATGCACCCACACCCCGGTGTGCCAGCGAGGAAAAACAAACACTTTCACTCTCAAATACTGACGATACTTCTGTGCATCGAATTCCGGGCGCCGACTACAGACATACGGTGAGTGTTTATGAACAAACTTCCCTTGTACCCGTGGAACAGCAACGAGGTCAGATAAAGCAGAAGCTTGATAGTCGCATGTCAGCTCTGACCAGCCAGCAGGAACAGGGGGTACTCCTCTACGCACACCGCCCCATTGACTCTGGTCGTCTTGCTCTGCCCGCAGCCACACCCCCCCCCCCCCCCTCCGCACACCGCAATGCCATCATCCGTTACTGGTCAACCTGCAGTTTTTTCTTATGATCACTTTATTCATAGAATGATGCTCATAAAAGCGAGCATAATGCAAACAAAAAGAAGTAGGGCAAGACTAAAATAAAGATGAGGATAGAGGAAAATATGAAATGACTATCGACACCATCACTCGTGTCGTGTGTCAAGTGGCGGAAATAAGGGAAAGGCAAACTATGGGCATTTTGCGGATGCGCGCGGCGAAGGAGTTACGTGAGAGTTATTTAGGGAAGAATCTTGCCGCCTGACTCCAGAGGGGCAGGTAACGGTGGAGGAATGCAGCGGAGGATGGGCCGACACGAGTAAGGAGGTAAGGGAATCTGGATAAGCGAGCGGGATTAACATATAAAGATCAGGACGGGAAGTGAGAATAGAGGGAGATGATAGAATGGTACATAATAATAAAAAATATGATGCGACGATGAGTAAGAGATAAAATGTCAAGGGAGGAAAGTCTATCTGCATAAGAAGAGAATGCGAGATTACAACGTTGGGCGATGGCATGGATGAAGAAACGGAGAGACGCTTCAAGCATTTTGGTAAGGAGACGACTCAGTTCATCATTCTCAAATACTCATGGTTCTCTCATTTCTTAAATACTGATAAATTCTGCTCAATTTTCAGTAGAAAAATATTTTTTTGAAAACTAGAATTGTTTTCAATAAAGTTGGTTTAATAAATCGCCTCCGAAGATTGATGTATCGAGTACACCAAAAGTTTCCGTCTGTGAATCTGTGAATACAGTTCGGTTCAGCATTCTAAATAATCCGCGTGTGCGGACATTTATGATGAATGGTCGTGTGCAGGGACCTTTTTTGGAAAAAAAATATGAAATAGAACAAAAAGCGATTAGTTTTCACTCTAATCTTCCTCATCACAGGCCGATTCTTGTGGTCTGTGTGATATCATTTTTTTCTCATTTCCGATAGAGACATACCACTTACAATAGAAAGAAAAAGCAAACCAAACACAAAAACCATCTATTTGTAATATTATCATGATCTCTCTTATCTCAGTTTTGATTACTTTCGATCAGATATAATATTGATGGGACTGCAGAGCAGAAAAACTGGGAAACGGCGGAGGGGAAATGAAAGGAAGCGGAGTGTCGACGTGCAATACTAGATTTTTTTGTTGCCAAAAAGATGCTGGGCGCAATGATAAGAAATTAAGAGAGAGATGCCTCCGGGATACAGGTATGAAATAAGAGGAGAGGAGACAACGGCCTTCCTCCCCCATACATGTGTGCAGGCAACCGGACAGGATGCCATCAAAATCGCTGCGCAACCAGGGAGAGCTCCGCCTGACATTGTGAGAATCATTCATAAGAAGCAAACTAGTAGTCCTAGTTATGATCAACAAGTTTAATGTTAACAACTTTTTGATATCTCTCATCAATCTCAGGATATAATGCTTCTCTGGCAGAGCTCTCCTTGTTTGCAGGTCCATTTCAATGGAATCCCATAGTAAGAAACAGGAAACATAAAATAATATACAAAACTGCGGCATCTTCAAAAAATCAATCTCTTGCTCTGGTCCACCGAATCATTGCGACAGACACGTGTAGTTGTCAACGAACGCGGAGCTGGTTGCGTCGTTGCGTGATTGGAGTGGTGTTCAGTTCCAGCCGAAGATGGATCGATGGCCACTTCTCCCAGTTTCTCGAGACTGAAGCAATTCATTTTGTGAACAGGGCTTTGTTTTCTGCTGACCAGTCAGCAACACGACCGGAGTCGTCTGATGAAACATCTGTTTGATTCCTGTGAGAGAGTAAAATGGGCAGACCGAATGATTGCAGCTGCGTGCTTGCCTCCGACGTTCTGAAGATCATAGAGATGTCTTGTTTTTGCAAAGATGATTTCAAACCTTAGAGAGTTGGTTGAAACTTTGGGAATGCCAGATGGGCCAATGGCTCGCTTCATCAGAGAGAAGCGTGGGGCAGGAATTGGGCGTTCTCCAACCTCTTCAGCAGAAGGAAACAGATCAACAGAAACACTGAAATGTTACATTCAAAACACCTGAAGAATGATGTTCTTCATAAACCTCTTGACGAACTCAATCATCTCAGCCGTCATTGGAATGCTCTGTGGCAGCACTGGCCTCTCAACAGCAGCTTCATCGATCGAATCGGCAAATACCAATGAGTCCAATGATGAGAATGAAAAACTGTTGCTCTGAGACATTCGAACCGTGGATTCCAATTGTCCGAAGGCATCTCCGTGCTCCTCCACTGTATTCGATGAACTCTCCAAACTGAAAAGAACAATTAATTGAAACAATTACATTATGCGAACTTACCGATGAGAAAGTTCACTGTTTGCAGTATTTGAATGGATTTCCGACAGAGCGATTGGATCTTTGAGACCAATTTGGGGCGACCCGATAGAGTCAAAAATATGCTCATTGTCAACCTCCAGACGAGTTACAAGGCCAAATGTTACTTTCTTCGGTCTGGTGTGTCGTGGTTTCGGCTTAGAAGCAGCTCTCTCATCCTCCAAAAGGAAATTAGGCGGCGGAAGCTTGAAACTGAGATATTGCACAAAATCATCGTCATCGTCGAGTGGAACAGTGGCCGACACGAGACTGAAAGAAAGAATACGTCCAAATGACCCGTAGATATTTTGCAAATAACCGTTGCATAAATTCGTTTTTTTCATCTTCCGAAAGGGTTTTGTGAGCTCCCACTGTGTCAGTTGGCACTTGATCGTTGACAGCATCAATACCCGAAACGAGTGGAACAGTGGCCGGAACAAGACTGTAAAGAATTAAAAATCAAGTTTACCTCACAAGTTTCTGTGCATCACCGCCGGAGAACGTCATTTCTCTTATTGTCCGGAAGGATCTTTTGAGTTCCCGATGATCCAGTTGCAACATGGACTTTACGCCGGTGATCCCACTTTGCATTTGAATCAGTTATCGAACCAAGACTGTAAGTAATAAACTGTGAGAACTGTTGTGGGGAGTTTTATGACCGACCGTCTGGAGAAATCATTCCCTTCCTTGTTAGAAGAGGTATTCTGAGAGACCAATGTGTCCTGTCCTTCGGGCAACGGGACATAGAAAACTGAAGGGCTTGGACGGTTCATGAGCCGACTCTCAATTTGTTGCAGATGCAGTCCATAAGATGCACTCGACCCTCCCGTACCACGTTGAGATTTTTTAACTTTCTCGTTATCCACAGACGGTTCCTTTGCGAATACAACGGAATTACCTTGTGAATCACCGAGACGGGAAACAGGAAGACTAGGCAAAAGAGAACCGAATTGCTTGGTTTGGAACACTTCCATAACTGAGAAGGTTTTTCCTTTTTTGGAATTTTTGATCTTTTTGCAATGCAGATGACCGTCAGATGGGACGAATGTTGACATTTCGGTCACTTTCCCTGAACGACTAAAGCGATCGCAAAAAGTAGTTTGTTCCGAGTTTTCGATTGAGAGGTAAGATATAGGCAGCAAGCAGAGGGTAACAAGCGGAAGCCAGAAAAAGCGGAGGCAGAAAAGGGAAAACGTACCCTGGTGATTGGATACGTGTTGGAGTGGAAGAAAATGCAAGAAATGCAAGACAGTAAGGCATTTGCTCGAAATAATTGTGCGAAACTATAATAGTACAAGTGCCTGCGTTTCGGGTAAGTCATATGCTACAATGTTCAGTTTCTAAACAAGTGATAATAGAGATCATCACGATTTGCAATAAAAGTGTTTTTTGTCTATCGCCTTCAGGCAGAAAAATTGACTTAGGTCTGTAGACACTAACGTGATTACTAGAAATGAACACGAGAAACTGCTCGTTTCAACAGGGCGGAGTAACGCGGAGTGGTGCAATGGAACGATATACGAAACCTGCTCCAAGGTACACTTTCGGCCAAATGTTTCTGGAATATTTGAATGAGCGGATTGGGTGACGAATGGAAAATCATGAGAAAAAAAATTCCAAAAGTGTTCCTGTCTTATTTGTGAAGCATTTCTGACTGAATATCCAAGTGATGAAATAAAAAAAAAACATGTAATGTTACGCGTGCTGTGAAGCAACTATTCAGTGCTATCAAACAACGAAACGAATCTAGAGTGTGGCAGGTGAAAAACAAGAGCGAGAAACAACAAAGAATGGAGTAAACAGGAAAGACGAATTCCACGGCTGCACACAAAAAATGGACACATTTCGCAACAGGGTGTAGGAGACACAGTGTACGGAAACAGCTATGCGTCATCAAGAAAACGCGCTCTAACGCACAGATTCATCTAGCATTAGCAATTCGAATGACTCATCAGCAAGTGGCTGATGTGGTTCAGAATGAATAATTTCGAATAAAGGAACAACCGATGGACCAAACCCCGGACTCTCCGGAAAGGGGCCAAGGCGTTCGCCCCTCCCGGCCGTCGGAGGCAGACGGAACGCCAGTAGGTGGAGGAATCAACCTACAAGAAAACACCAACAACACCAACCCGATCATCACCACCATCACCAACCCAAGCTCACCTTCAAACTTGGCACCCATAACGCACGCTCACTCGCCGACCCAGCCCGCCGCCGTCACGAAGATCTTCTAGCCATGGAGTCGAATTGCGCAGTCGTCGCTCTTCAAAAAACCCGAATCCCTGGCGAACAGTCGATCATCTCGGATGAAGGAAACGAGTTTCTATTCATGGCCATGATGCAGAAGAAAGTAGGAGGTCTCGGATTTTGGGTCGCCAAGGAATACCAGAAGATGATCGTCGAAACCATAAGTTACACGGAGAGAATAGCGTTGCTGAAGCTAAAAATCGGTGAAATGAAATTAGCGATAATCAACGTCTACTCACCGACGAACTCTGCGAAACCGGACGTACTCGACAAGTTCTACCGAGAAATCGAGAGGTTTTACCAAACAATCCCCAAACAATGGAAAGTTTTCCTCTGTGGAGACTTCAACGGCTCCCTCGGACGAACCACCCTCGATGATCACCCTCACATCGGACGATATGGAAACAAGACCTCCGCTCGGAACGACAACGGAGACAGAGTTGTAAACCTCGCTCACTCTCTCCGTCTGTCCCTGCTGAACACATACTTCAAAAAGGGAAAGGAGAAGTACTGGACGTGGCGGAGCGACAGTAATGAATCTTCGGCCATGATCGACTTCATTCTGTCGAAGACTTCTCTCCGATTCCTTTGCACTGATGTGAAGACACTCGACTCGAACGAAGTGAAGATACATCAGCACAACTGCAATTTAATAGGCCTGAGAAGATCAGGAAGGAGACGAATAGGAATCATCGCCGAGCACGTCCCCTGGCCACGCCTAGCAAGATCCAGAAGTTCCTGGAAGTGTCTAGTCCACAGCTACAACAGCTAGATTTGGACTATCCAAGTATCCAAGTAAGCAAGTTCTGACTGAATATCCAAGCGATGAAATAAAAAAAAACATGTAATGTTACGCGTACTGTGAAGCAACTATTCAGTGCTATCAAACAACGAAACGAATTTAGAGTGTGGCAGGTGAAAACCAAGAGCGAGAAACAAAGAATGGAGTAAAAAGGGAAGACGAATTCCACGGCTGCACACAAAAAATGGACACATTTCGCAACAGCGTGTTGGAGTGTGCGGAAACAGCTATGCGTCATCAAGAAAACGCGCTCCAACGCACAGAATTATCTAGCATTATCGATTCGAATGACTCATCAGCAAGTGGCTGACGTGGTTCAGAATGAATAATAAGTGGCGTATGAAACACGTTGCGAAAGGACGAAGAGACAAAATAGTGCAAGGCGGCGGCAGCTGGGCAAAACCTGTCACGAGATGCACTTGCACATATGGCTGTTTTGAATATCGAATTGGGTGAGTAAGCAGTTGGAATGATTGCGAAATGATGAGAGGAAGTAGGCAGACGTTTTCGTCTTTTTCTGACACGTGAGCAGGACGATGAGGGCTGTATGTGCGTTGCGCCGCACTGACAAGCAAACAGAAAAAAAGCGAATGCGGGGTGAAATAAAAGGAGGAACACGCTGCCAAAAGACGAAACCAGGCTGTGCGGAGACAGACCAAATGCGCTCCAGCGCACAGAATGTTCTGGAACTACCGATGAGTCATATGCTGCAAATGTCGTTTTCAAGACACGTGCTTACTAGGAATAAGAGGAACGCCAAATTTTGGAAGCATCTTGATAGACACTAGTACTACCCATCTGCACCGATTACCCTCCGAGCTCCACTTGGAGGAGTACGGTAGGTGCTCAAAGAGCACAAAATCGGCTTTTTTGTTTGTGCTCCAAAAAATCTGAAAAAATTCTGAGACGTCAAGGACATTTATTTGTATGTTTTCCCAAAATTTCAAATTTGGGAACTTTCTAATTCTCGAGAGAAAAATCAAAACGTTCCTTTTTAGCTAATTTTTAGGAAACATGTAAAATTTTTGGGTCTTAGTAAGAGTTACCGGCAATAATTATTCACTGCGAAACATACCCATTTATGATGGCTTCAAAGTCCACAAGACGTGGTCCCAAAAAAATTCCGACTATATAGTTTTACTGATCATTTTTTGAGATGACCTTCAGAGAACCGAAATATTTTTTCATGCCCTGGAGCTCTTCAAAGACTGTCATTTTGTCTGGAGGTGCTTTTTCATGTTCCCAAAACAAGTTTCCACTCTCAAATCGCTGGAAAAAAAATTTCTAGATTTCTTATGATTCCGAATGCGTCGGGTGCTATGGTTTTCAGATAATTATAACTTGGCTCAAAATGCACAGAAACGGCTGTAAATTTTTGAGGAAACACGCCATTGTGACACCATTCGATTGCAGAGAAGTATTATCATAAGGATAAAGATAAAGTCGACCCATATTTCAAGCTCCAGGAGCTGCGGATTTCGGATTTCAGGTTCCGAAGACACCCGGCGGTGGTCATTAGCCAAGTTTAAGTCACGTCCGGGCTGGGGAGTGTGACCGATCAGCCTTCGTAGACGAAGCTACTACCCAATTGAGGCTGGGTGATCCCGGGGGTTGAGGCAAGGATTCGAACTCGGGACCTCTCGACTGCCTGTGGCTACCACTGCCCTCTGAGCTATCGACCCCCGTTTTTGAAAATGGAGGTATGGTTTATTGGTACGCAACGGATACCGGAGGTAGTTCAGTGCGCATCAAAAATATACAACCCCTTCTCCGCCTCTGAAATGTACGAAGATGTCTTTCAAATACCTATCTTTTCGGTACTTCTAGAAGTTTTTTGATCCTGTTTTTCATCATCCTTCCCGACCTCCTCTATAAATTAGAAGTCGGATTCGTGCATTTTGATCGTAACAGTTTCAGTACTGATTTTAGATAAGTAGGCCGACCCATGTTCAACTTTTCGTAAGATCTGATGTCTAAAAAGGGACCGTTTCGTGTTTCTCAATCAGTTTCTCACACGAAACAGCTTTTGGATGCATCAGAAATCGGCTGGTATCCAAGCAGGAGCTTCTGTGTCAAAACACCCGTTGGGGAACGTAGTCAGCGACTCACGTGTGACAATTGTGATGCAAAGAATGCCTCGTGTTCGATTTATGAATGTATTGCTTTACCAGATGCTTAAAATTGACGATTGGTATCCAAAAAACCCTAGTTTATCGTGATTTAGTCAACAGTTGTGACATGCGACTATCAAGCTTCTCCCCCTTAACCCCGCACCACCTTCTATCGATCCATTACCATGTCTCTCTTGTTGTGTTCCTTTAGTCCCCGTGCCTCATATTTTAATTCATCGTCCTTCCCTCTCCTCTTCCAAAATCTTCCCTAACAGTTCTTTCCACCTCCATTTCCATTGTTATAGGTAATTGACCTTCCCTGAAGATGGCCAATCCCGGCCGAAACGTCGGAAATATCATGTCGAATAATCGGTGCTCTAACAATAAAATGATCCAAAAAAGGCGGACTGCTACTATACACTACCAATACAACATGCACCTGAACGAGCTTATCTCACATATCAGTATCAAGCTTCTGTTATATCTGACCTCGTTGCTGTTCCACGGGTACAAGGCAAGTTTGTTCATAAACACTCACAGTGTGTCTGTAGTCAGCGCCCGGAATTCAATGCACAGAAGTATCGTCAGTATTTGAGAGTGAAAGTGTGTGTGTTCGTGTTTCGTCGTTGGCACATCAGGGTTTCTGGTGCATATACTGTTTTTGTTCTATTTTATTGATTGACCCTCATGCGATGCATGACGCGCAACGGATGACTACAATGTGGCGTGCGAGAGGGGAGGGCTGGGGTCGTCTCGTTGTCTGCGGCACCGCTTAGCCACGCTCTCTCGCTGCCGGCAGAGCGAGACGACCAGAGTCAAGGGGCTGGTGTACGTAGAGGGGTATCCCGTGCTGACCGAGCCGAGCCGAGCCATTCATTCATTCTCTCCTTCCCTTTTTATGCCAATCGCTTGCCATTTCTCCTCTCTCTCTCTCTTTCTTGAGCCTTGTTCCGGAACGGATACATGTGTGTTTTGATAATACCAAATCCGTTTTATTTGAAGCTAGCCACTACACTCTTCAAAAGATGATCATCCCGAAGTCAAGATTTCGCAATCATAAAAAATCAAAAATTGTATCGGGACGCGCTAGTCGACGTTTGACAACAACGCCCTTCATATGGGGCTCCATGTGGTGCGAGTGTAAAACTTCAAATGAATTCATATCAGTTCGGACTGGATGAATCAAGATCAGTCTATGAGAAGGTTACTGGTGAATCGTGAACTACAGATCATTGTTGTTGCTAGAAAATGTTACAAATGAGAGATTATAGACCTTTGTTTTCGTTTCTTGAACATGCTACCACTATTTTGAAGCAAATTATGATTTCTCAAAGGTGAAGTGTAGATACTTTTGAGAAAATGTTTATTTCGTCATAACTCCAGAAAGATGTTAGATGCACCATATTTCGATTATGGGAATTCATACTTTTCCTACTTTCATTAAAATCCCCGCGTTGCACAATAGGACTATTCCTTGAGAGCATCAGTTAGTCAGCGGGGGTTATAACGTGATTGTGACGTCCCCTCGTGACAAAGAATCGCAATACGTTTTAATTATAAATCGAGATTCTCTTTCAAGCAAGAATATCCATTGCTTGTTTCTGATAAACGAGAAAGTTGTGGCTCATTTTTCCGGGTTCCCAGTTTCCTTTTGCATTTCACTCGTCTTCAATCAATGTTTCTTGAAATTTCCAGCTTTTTCTCGTTTTTCGCCGCTGACAGCAGTGATTGTGAAAACATCAAGATTGTTGATACATGTACTGTTTTGTTCTAATTTATTGATTGACCTTCATGCGATACATGACCCGCAACGGATGACTACAATGTGGTGTGCGAGGGCTGGGGTCGTCTCGTTGTCTGCGGCACCGCTTAGCCACACTCTCTCACTGCCGGCAGAGCGAGACGACCAGAGTCAATGGGGCGGTGTGCGTAGAGGAGCACCCCCTGCGGGCCGAGCCCAGTCATTTATAATTCCGACGTCGGTCGGTGGCCGGTGGCCGTTCCTTCTTTCTCACTCGCCTCACAACCCCTTTCAGCTAACGTTGGTCGGTAGTCTCTGTTTCCGCTTACACCAGTTGACGAGTCCTTTAGGAATCCCGTGGTTTTGTTTTTCGAGCAACATAACAAGGTGGACAGAAATTGTTTATTTTCAATGCCACACCGGAGCAATCGAAATCCTAGATGCGACGGCGAAACATAGGAACTTAAGAACAAGCGAAATAAAGTAGCCCTGTAGGGAGAGGTTAGGGGGCTACCACATCAGCTATGCTTGTTCCAGGCAATCTGGCCAGCGGGAAGGGTGATCTCATCGCAACTCACCACTTTCTTTTCTTTTTTGGATTTTCGTTCTCCTGCTCTCACCAGAAAAGTAGTTTCATTCGCCTCTTTTTTTCTTGTTTAAAACAATATTTCATTCACAATAACTTATTTTCAGTGACTAATCGCACAGCAATGTCCAACGAGTTCACATCTAACGCATCCGGATCAAATCCGCCCGACATGCCGCCTCATCCCGAAGCTGCCGAAAACCTCATTCGACAACTGGAATTGGATTTCGTTTCCAAACTCGACGCGCTGACAGGTCGATTTGTTCTATCCGTGGAAAGCAAGGAAGAAATGAAACAAGCACTGGTGCGAACGAGCGAGATCGCGAACACGATTGTTACTTCAGTTGATGCGTTAAACGAGAAAATGGATACCGTCAAAGCCCAAGGCACTCAGATTTTGGCGGATGTCGAAGCGCTAAGGTTAGTTACTGAATTCTCAGATAACTGTTCTACGGGTATTTGTGTTTAGAGAGGAATTTGCGTCAATGAGAAACTTGAGAGCTGGACTCCCGCAAACTGGGCCAGGAGTCGGAAGTGTGAAGGGCTTCGAAGCGCTCAAACAGCTGGTTTCTGAGGAGAAGGTGCAAGCCGACGACTTGGCGCACTCCACGACAACAAGCCCACCGACTTGTCTTCCAAAGACTACGGATCCGCAAGTGACAGACAAGAAGAAGAAAGATAAAACATTGAAGAATGCCGAAAAGAGAGCTGCCAAGGATGCCGAAAAAGCAGCCGAAATTGCTAGAGTTGAGGCAGAAGCCCAAAAGAAGGCCGAACTTGACCGTATTATCAAGATCCACATTGACATTAGCCGGCAGGTTGTGATTGGTGAGTGAGAAATGTCGTTTCGAATCAAGTTATAACGCCTTCAGACTTCGAAGAAGGAAAGGCCAAGCAGTTCCTGACCCAGCGACTGCGTTTCCACACGAAGGAGAATAATCTCGAGTTGGTCCGGCTGTTCTCCGTGATGTTCTCCGTGGACAACGTGTCTCCTATAATTCGGAAATACGCCAACGAACTTCGCGAGGTGCAGCAGGAAAGAGATCCCGCGGGTCTTCTGGCGTCAGAGTTGGATTTGTTTGAGTTTTTCAAAGCTTATTCGCATTATGCTGACGCCTACAAGTGTTATGTAGCTGGAAATGTGGAAAAGGCTCAGCAATATATCCACAATGCTGTGCAAAACTACACGAATCATCAAGAAGAAATTCGAGGCGGAAAAGCTGAATATGATGGTGAGCATTTCCTATCAGGCTGTTTTTCACTGATCCATTTTAAAGGCAATGGCTGCATGAAGGATCTTTGCAACAGCATCTGTGAGGAAGCCAAGAAGCTCAAAGTTGAAAACCTCGACTGGGAGGACTCGAAAAAGTTCTTCGAAGAGACCGAGAACTGCTATAAGATAGTAGAGCTGCCTAATGGACGGAAGGATAGGGCCTTCATTGGATATACGTATGGTCAACTCGCCAAACTCGAGAACCCGATTCTCAAAGTTGACGGTCACGTGATGTCGGAGCTTACGAAGCTGTACAAAGACGAGCAAGGCAAGTCCGATGCCGCCTCGCAATACATTTTTTTGGTTTTTTCGGAGTGTACTCTCTGAATATTGGCTCCAAGAGCATCTTTCTCTCTTCTTTCACTTTGTTAGTTCTTCTGAACTCTGTTAGTTGTATTAACCCACTTCTTCGCGAATCAATCCTCACTTGTTTTATGCTCTAAACCCTCTCCAAACCCAAAACATTTAAATGTACCCTCCACTAATCAACTCAAACAGGTCGTAATAAACGTGAGAGGCTAAACTGTTTCTTATTCTCGTTCAGATTTCTGCATTTCCATCCCAACCGAGTACTTTGACGTGCAACATTCGAAAATGATAACAATAGACAGTGATAACCGAGTCTTGTTTTCTTCTCAATATTCCCATCGCTTTGTTTTCACGATAACATTGAATCGCGTATTTATCACATTTTTGTGGTCGATCATATCGAATATCTTTTTGAGAACTTTTCAGCAAATTTCGCAATTTTTCAAGAGAAGAGCAATGCTCGTTTTTCAACTACATTGCTCCACATAATTATAGCCTCACCCCTACTTTTCCAGAAAAGTTTGGAAATTGAAGTATTCAGAAAAACGTTCTGAAGAGAAAATGTGTCAATTACGTGTCCAATTTGGCTGGTGGTTTCACATTTTGAATACACAAATTGGGTAAAATTTTTTTTTGATTTTTGTGAAAAACGGGTTTTCGCGATTCCACATAATTATAGCCTCACCTGAAATTATCATCGATTTTGTGATTTCGGTGAACTAAAGAATGGAGAAACTTGTGGAAAACGTTTTTAATAGCGTTTTTTGTCAAACTCATAAAGCTGTCTGCCTAAAAATAGAGCAGAGCTTCTCCGGAGCAAGATTTATGCTCTCTAGTAGATTTTGGCTCCGTTTTCAACTACTTTCGTGTTTTTGTCAATCATTACGATGATTTTCTCTTTCTTGGTGTCCATGAAACCGTTTTATTCAAAATCATACAAAAAACAACAACAAACAATCTATACAACAGGTGAGCTGAGAGATAATCGGTACAGAAATGGACAGGTGGCAAAGAGAAAGATCAAAAGTAATTCGACGTTAAGGAATGAAAACATTATGAAGACAAAGAGTTGTTAGTAGTCGATTGGTCCCCCATATTCACGAATGAGACAGAAAATTCGGTTGTCCATTTAGAGGTACAGGTTGTCGAGCAAAACCTGATCGACTTGCTTCCACGCGCGCACAATCGCCTTCTTCAACTCCTTGACATTGGAGAACGTGCGATTTTCTCCATAAAGCTTCTTGACCATAATTCCCCACACGTTTTCCATAATTTTAACATCGGGCGAGCACGCTCGATAATTCATCACAGATACACGTTTCTTCTGAAGCCAATCCAATGTCTTGAGTGCTCGATGAATCGACGCTCCGTCTTGCAAGAAGGCAAGATTATTTTTGCGATTGCGCCTCCAGAAGGGCAACAGGTCGCGACGGAGCAAATAGCGATAGTCATAATGTTTTCATTCGGTAACGTCGAATTCCTTTTGATCTTTCTCATTGCCACCTGTCCATTTCTGTCTCTCTCAGCTCACCTGTTGTATAGATTGTTTGTTGTTGTTTTTTGTATGATTTTGAATAAAACGGTTTCATGGACACCAAGAAAGAGAAAATCATCGTAATAATTGACAAAAATACGAAAGTAGTTGAAAACGGAGCCAAAACCTACTAGAGAGCATAAATCTTGCTCCGGAGAAGCTCTTCTCTATTTTTAGGCAGACAGCTTTATGAGTTTGACAAAAAACGCTATTACAAACGTTTTCCACAAGTTTCTCCATTCTTCAGTTCACCGAAATCACAAAATCGATGTTGATTTCAGGTGAGGCTATAATTATGTGGAATCGCGAAAACCCGTTTTTCACAAAAATCAAAAAAATTTTTTAACCAATTTGTGTATTCAAAATGTGAAACCACCAGCCAAACTGGACACGTAATTGACACATTTTCTCTTCAGAACGTGTTTCTGATTACTTCAATTTCCAAACTTTTCTGGAAAAGTAGGGGTGAGGCTATAATTATGTGGAGCAGTGTAGCATTATCGATTCGAATGACTCATCAGCAAGTGGCTGATGTGGTTCAGAATGAATAATTTCGAAAAAAGATATGAAATAAGAATTGTAAAAAAATATCAACAATTTGTAACATCATCCATCTATAAGTGGCTTATGAAACACGTTGCGAAAGGACGAAGAGACAAAATAGAGACAAAGAAACGTGCGAGGCGGCGGCAGCTGGACAAAGCCTGTCACGAGATGCACTTGCACATATAGCTGTTTTGAATATCGAATTGGGTGGGTAAGCAGTTGGAATGATTGCGAAACGATGAGAGGAAGTAGGCAGACGTTTTCGTCTTTTTTTGACACGTGAGCAGGACGATGAGGGCTGTATGGAGGAACACGCTGCCAAAAGACGAAACCAGGCTGTGCGGAGACAGACCAAATGCGCTCCAGCGCACAGAATGTTCTGGAACTACCGATGAGTCATATGCTGCAAATGTCGTTTTCAAGACACGTGCTTACTAGGAATAAGAGGAACGCCAAATTTTGTGAAAAGACATCGATCGCACTACATCGTCATCGGCGGGGACTTCAACGCCACCATCGGCCACGGAGCACCCAACGAGACTTTCATCGGTCCTCACACGACAGATTGTCGAAACGAAGCCGGCGAGGAGCTGGCAGTCTTCTGCGAGTCGAATCGGCTATTCTGCTACAACTCATTCTTCGAGAAGCCCGCAAACAAACGGTGGACTCACGCGAATCCGGCTGACACCTCTCGACGCGAAATCGACTATTTCCTCGGGAATAGGAGGAGCTGTACCGACGTCCAAGTTTTGACAAGTTTTGACACCGGAAGCGACCATCGACTCGTCCGAGCAATCTTCCGCTTCTCCGAGAAGTTGGAAACCATACAGCGGAGGAGCCACACAAAAAGACGGTACGCGATACTCGATCCAGAAGTCGCCGCAGCACACTGCCGGAGAAACCCGCCACCTGAATTAAGAGACTGTTTTTGAGAAAAGTTGATAACAGTTGGCACAGTTCCCGAAAGTATTTTCAAGAGACCTGAAATTCCCTGTGTGGATACCTTAGGGGTCCCTAGTTACCAAACCGACAATATTCAGCCGACTTGTTGCTGCTCCGCCCGGGCTCGGCGAGCCGAAAGTCGAAAATCAACTTTTTTGTGTGTTCCTCAATTTATTCAAATCTTTGCGCCCTGTGGTTTTTTGGGTCGTAGAATCCGAATATGACACTGAAATGGATGAATCTTCGACCAAAACCGACGAAATGTTGAAATTTTCACCAAAATTTGTCAAAAATGATTTTTTACTCGAAAACTAATATGGAAAGGGAAAAAGTGACTAAGTTCATTCGATTCTACGTCAAAAAAAACCCCCGCATGCAAAGTTTCAGAATTTAAAAAAATGATATATTGAACGATTTTTTGCTCCAAAGTTGCTCCACTCGAGAATCTCAAAAACTGATTCTGGTCGTTTGGCGTTTGTGTATAATGCGTATACGACAGGCGTGTAGAGAATTCAATGCTGATCATTTTTGTAGTTGACCACTTTTTTCTATCTCTTCTCGTTCTGGAGATATTTGAGTTTCTGTAAAGAGTGTTTGAGAGGAGGCTGGAGAAGTGATAGAAAACAGACGCCAACTTTGAAAAATCATAACTTTTTTCAAAATTGAGTAAATGAGTCAGTTGAAAAACCAAAAAAGAGCATTTTACATGGGCATAATAATCAAAATGTTTGTTGTCTGATTGCCATCAAAACACACCTCTGTGATCATGATTTCTCTCGGTGTAAATTTGACATTCTGAAATTCAGATACTTTTGAAGAAATGAAAGATTGTATTGTACATCTTGTAAGACCATCTGTTGGTGATACTTTTTGTAGTTGATCACTTTTTTAAATCTCTTATCAGTTTCGAATAACTATCAGTAGCTCATAACGTACATATTGGGTATGAGGCAAACTGTTTGTTTCAAGAATAGAATATTTTCTCGAAACTGATAAGAGATATCAAAATGTGATCAACTACAAAAAGTATCATCAACAGATGGTCTTCGAAAGTATGTTATCACATCTTTTCATTTCTTCAAACGTATCTGAATTTCGGAATGGCCAACTTTCACCGAGAGAAATCATGGCCTCAGAGGTGTGCTTTGATGGCAATCAGACAACAAACATTTTGATAATTATGCTAATGTAAAATGCTCTTTTTTGGTTTTTTAACTGACTCAATTACTCAATTTTGAAAAAAGTTATGATTTTTCAAAGTTGGCGTCTGTTTTCCATCACTTTTCCAGCCTCCTCTCAAACACTCTTCACAGAAACTCAAATATCTCGAGAACGAGAAGAGATAGAAAAAAGTGGTCAACTACAAAAATGATCAGCATTGAATTCTCTACACGCCTGTCGTATACGCATTATACACAAACGCCAAACGACCAGAATCAGTTTCTGACATTCTCGAGTGGAGCAACTTTGGAGCAAAAAATCGTTCAATATACCATTTTTTTTTAATTCTGGAACTTTGCATGCGGGGGTCTTTTTTGACGTAGAATCGAATGAACTTAGAAGGATCATGTCAGATGGGCCACCCTGAGAACCGAATGAATTGGTTCGGGAAATGTGAGTACCTGAGAGGGTAGTATAACGCCATATTCAAAAGTTTGCCTTTTTTCCTTATTCCAGAGAAATTTTGAAAAATCCAATTTTTTGGCACTCGGAGGATAGGCCCTCTTCAAAAAATCATAACTAATTTAGAAATTGTGTAAACGAGTTGGTTAAAAAACGAAAGTGGAGCTAATTGGTTGTAGATTGCAGTAAAAATACAAATGATTACGCAGCTTTGAAAATGGAGACCGTATGTCAGAAAATGTGTCAATGTCAGTAGACCCTATTTCTGAATTTGATCACTTTTCGGAGAGATGGAGTGATAACACTATGTGGGCAAGGTTTGTTGGTAGTTGTGAGTAACAATCATGATATAATAACTGGGGGTAACCGATCATTTACGAAAAAAATTTCCACTTTTAGTGAGATCCAATTTTAAAAATTTCAACGTTTTTCGTTCAATCTGAAAGTGAGTTACATAGCTTGAAAGACCATGTTTTAGGGACCATTTTTGCAGTTGAACGTTTTTTGATATCTCTTATCACTTCCGAGATATCGACTGAGAAAGGATGTCCACTCAACACGAGAAAACGGGTTAGAGAACACTGGAAATGTGTACCCTGGAGATGGAAATTCAAGATAAGTTTTACTCAACCATATTGATCTGAGTAGTAATTAATAATTCCCATTCTGAGATCTCAAAATAATCTTCGAGAATTCGACGAAAATCCAGGCACTATCCTACCTAAAACTGTCAAAATAGGGGGAAAATAGAAGAGATCCCACTAAATCTGCAGGAAATAAGTGTTTATTTTTAGATTTCATACTGAAAATTGCTTGTATGAGCCCATTTCATGATGTACTTGTGGAAATTTAACAAAATAACAATATTCCAAAAATTGACTTTTTCGTCATTTTTTGACGCGTGTTCTCGTGTTGAGTGGACATCCTTTCTCAGTCGATATCTCGGAAGTGATAAGAGATATCAAAAAACGTTCAACTGCAAAAATCCCCAGTTATTATATCATGATTGTTACTCACAACTACCAACAAACCTTGCCCACATAGTGTTATCACTCCATCTCTCCGAAAAGTGATCAAATTCAGAAATAGGGTCTACTGACATGGGCACATTTTCTGACATACGGTCTCCATTTTCAAAGTTCAGTAATCATTCTTGCGAGAACGCATCTCGTGAAGACCTTGTAGAGAACGAGTAGCAAGCTGATCGGTCGGTAGTTGGCAAGTTTTTCGCGGTCTCCTTTTTTGAAGAGCAGCGTCGTTTTCGACGTTTTCCAAGAGTCGGGGATCTCGCCGGTCTGCAGGTAGTGGGTGAAGCGTGGCGCGATTGCGCTGTACAGTGGATCGCCACAGGCCCGCAGCAGCTCGGCTGTGAATCCGTCTTTTCCAGGAGCTTTCCTTGGTGGAATTGACTCGATGGCTGCTCGTATCTCACTTGGTAGGAAGGCCGGGGCAGAAGGGAAGTTTTTGTGGCTGGAGGGGGGCATCGTTGTGTGACCGGTGCGAAAGAGATCAGTGTAGAACTCCTTGATCTCCTCTTCAATCCGGGCTTTTGATGTTACCCTTTCTCCCGACGCCGTCGTCAGGCTCGAAATTACTTCTTTGAATACTTCCAGCGACCTCGTGGCAACTTTGATGCTCTTCCGGTTGGCGGCGGCTTCGAGGAGTGTGTCCTTGGTGTATTCGTAGTGATCTCGTTCGACAAGGGCTCGGCACCATTTCGAGAAGGAGGCGAAGGAGGGGAGCATGCGGTCCATGTTCTTCCTTTCCTCGATCATCTTCCTTGTTGGCTCCGACCTACGTCTTTCGGCATG
The DNA here is from genome assembly GCA_963932285.1 of Caenorhabditis macrosperma. Lineage (NCBI taxonomy): Eukaryota > Metazoa > Nematoda > Chromadorea > Rhabditida > Rhabditidae > Caenorhabditis > Caenorhabditis macrosperma. The sequence goes on from OZ010618.1 coordinate 19,090,440, forward strand.
TGTCGACGGCTCTTTTGACGCTTCTGTTTTAATCTTACTCACGTATTCGGATAGTACTTCGTAGTCTCGCGACGTTTCGGTAGGATTTAAGAGAAGGTTTTTGAGAAAAGTCAACAACTGGCCACTCAGTTGGCACAGTTCCCGAAAGTATTTTTAAAAGACCTGAAATTCTCTGTGTGGTTACCTTAGGGGTCCCTAGTTACCAAACCGACAATATTGAGCCGACTTGTTGCTGCTCCGCACGGGCTCGGCGAGCCGAAGGTCAAAAATTAACTTTTTTGTGTGTCCCTCAATTTATTCAAATCTTTGCGCCCGGGGGGTTTTTTGAGTCATAGATTCCGAATATGACACTGAAATGGATGAATATCCCACCAAAACCAATGAAATGTTGAAATTTTTACCAAAATTTGTCAAAAATGATTTTTTTCTCGAAAACCGATATGGAAAGGGAAAAAGTGACTAAGAAGGAACATGTCAGATGGGCCACCCTGGGAACCGAATGAATTGGTTCGGGAAATGTGAGTACCTGAGAGGGTAGTATAACGCCATATTCAAAAGTTTGCCTTTTTTCCTTATTCCAGAGAAATTTTGAAAAATCCAATTTTTTGGCACTCGGAGGATAGGCCCTCTTCAAAAAATCATAACTAATTTAGAAATTGTGTAAACAAGTTGGTTAAAAAACGAAAGTGGAGCAAATTGGTTGTAGATTGCAGTAAAAATTGCTTTTTCATGTTCCTAAAACAAGTTTCCACTCTCAAATCGCTGGAAAAAAGTTTTCCAGATTTCTTATGCTCAGGAAATTCGTTTTGAATCTAATCCGAGTAACTTTAGAATCTAACCTAGCCTAACCAGATGCGGAAATTACTGGGATTAGATGCGGAAATTACTCGGATTAGATTCAAAAAAACGTTTTTTTGAATCTAATCCGAGTAATTTCCAAATCTGATCCGAGTAATTTCCGAATCTGACGTAGCCTTACCAGATTCGGAAATTACTGGGATTAGATTCGGAAATTACTCGGATTAGATTCAAAAAAATGTTCATTTTGAATCTAATCCGAGTAACTTCCGAATCTAATCCCAGTAATTTCCGCATCTGGTTAGGCTAGGTTAGATTCTAAAGTTACTCGAATTAGATTCAAAACGAATTTCCTGAGTGATTCCGAATGCGTCGGGTGCTATGGTTTTCAGATAATCATAACTTGGCTCAAAATGCACAGAACCGGCTGTAAATTTTTGAGGAAACACGCCATTGTGGCGCCATTCGATTCCATTTTCAATTTCGACAAAATTGAAGAAAATGTTTTTCTACAATTTTGGGGTCTACCATGGAAAAATTTTGAGTCAAACATTTTTTTTCTCATTTCGAACAAAACTGAACGTGCAATCGATTGATGTCACTTTGGTATGGTTTTTCTGAAAGTTTCAGCATAAATTAGGCATATTCAGGTAAGTTGACCCTGCAGATGTTCTTGAATAAGAACTTCCTAAATAAGAACAACAAAAGTCTACGATCTATCCAAAAAGAGGGCTTTTAATGAATTTCACAACAAAAAATGGTCAGAAAAACTATGAAGTTGGAATTCTTTTGGAACCATGTCTTGTGGACTTTAAAGCGATGGTATATGAGTTTGTTTCGCAACAAATAACTATTGCCGATAACTCTTCTTAAGACCCGAAAATTCCACATTTCTCCAAAAAGTTATCAAAAAATGAACATTTTGAATTTTTTCTCAAGAGTTAGAAAGTTCCCAAATTTGAAATTTTGAGAAAACATACAAATAACTGTCCTTGACGTCTCAGAATTTTTTCGGATTTTTTGAAGCACAAACAAAAAAGTCGATTTTGTGCTCATTGAGCACCTACCGTACTCCTCCAAGTGGAGCTCGGAGGCTAAATCGGTGTAGATGGGTAGTACTAGTCCCTATGAACATACTCACATAAAAATTGGTCTCTAACGAAGGAACCTTTTTACCTTAGCTGTTTAGGATTTGCTACAAATCTGCATATAGATTCTTGAGGTGAAAATTGTATCGGGACGCGCTAGTCGACGTTTGACAACAACGCCCTTCATATGGGGCTTCATGTGGTCATGTGGTGCGAGTGTGCGTGAACTAGAGATCATTGTTGTTGCTAGAAATTGTTAGGAATGAGAGATTATAGACCTTTGGTTTCGTTTCTTGAACATGCTACCACTATTTTGAGGCAAATGATGATTTCTCAAAAGTGAAGTGTAGATACTTTTGAGAAAATGTTTATTTCGTCATAACTCTAGAAAGAGGTTCGACACACCATAATTCGATTATGGGAATTCATACTTCTCCAACTTTCATGAAAATCCCCGCGTTGCACAATAGGACTATTCCTTGAGAGCATCAGTTAGTCAGCGGGGGTTATAACGTGATTGTGACGTCCCCTCGTGACAAAGAATGGCAATACAGTTGGCGGTAGAATTCTGTCTAGCCGTCACGGGTTCCACGAAATACAGTGATAGCAGTCGAATTGTACTCAATTCGCAATTTATTCCGGCAAACGCCGGCGAAAAGCAACGATAATAAGCAACGATACAACAGAAGAAAACAATCACCTCGAATCACTCGAGTTACAAAAACAAGAACAACTCAATCGGAAAAACCGAACCGATTAGTCATCAAAAACCAGAGAGAACTCTCTTTTAAAAAAAAAAGAATCGCGGGCTGCTAAACCACGCTCTGGTGTACTCACGGAGCGTCGTTGATGAGAGAGCGCGCGCTCGGCAGAGACGCAGGCGGGCGAGGGTCGCGGGGCGCCGTAGACCCAACTTCCCCCCCCCCCCTCCTCCGATATGGACGTCCCCGGCCATGACATCATATCGAGCCGCTTCTCCTCAACACCACGACCACACCTGCACACACTCAGTACAACTAAAAAAACTCATCTAATTCTACTAAAACTCATACAATTATACTTGGGGTTACTAAAACAACAACAACGGGGTAATTATACAAACATGATAATTTAAATACTGTTCACCGTACACGCGGGCTCTCTTCTTCGTCCCAGGATCTGCATTCGCCGACCTCGTTTCCTCCTTTGTGACCCCGCACGCTTCGTTGATGCTCTCGATGTTGTTCTCCACAGCGTTGTTGAGGTACTCCGCCAGCTCCACCCTCGTCGACACTGTGCTGCTTAGGATCAGAGGAACTCGTCCACCTTCCCCACATCCTTTCGTCGGGTTCACAACCACGGCTCCGGCGAACGTTTTCGTCCAGACGGCGTAGATGTTCTGTAGCTGCTCAAATGTGCACTCCATTGACGCTGGCACGACCACGACTTGCTTTTTGTGGTTCAGAAACTCCTTGACCATATTCTTGGCTTCTGTGTTGTACTCAGCATCCAGAGTGTACGTGATTAGAACAATGACTGCCGTCGTATGTTCATCGTTGAAGTTTTGGTGGAAGTTCTTCAACCCTCCTAGTCGTACTCCGTAGATGCCCGGTCCTCTGATCTTGGAGTCTGGCATGACGATCACGAGTCCTTTCCGCATGTTCACCATCTTCGGCTTCCATTTTGCTGCAGCTTCCTCGCGAATCTCCTTCAGAACACCGGTCCAGTCCGATGATTCCTTCGTCGGACTCATCACAAGCGTCGCCACCTGTCTACAGCTGCTTGCGAATCTCCTCACTGCTTCCTTCCGTTCTTCATCGGTCACCAAAGCCTTCAGCTCCGTTGACGCGACGGCGAGTCGGATATCCTGCATCAAGACTCCTTTCTTCTTCGCCAGCATGCAAACGGCCAACTCGTGTGCCGACTCGCACTTCAATCCGTGTTCGAACACACTGCAACGACCTCCGTCGCAGGTACATCCTTCCACGAGCATTTCTCTGCAAGATGACTGAGTTATTCCCATAGAAACGAAGTGAATGTTTTGCTCATTCGCTTGTCCCTCATCCTTCCTAGGGCGACCTCTTTTTCCGCGGCTTTTCTGCGTCACAACTTCCACTCCGTCACGAACTTCATCCGCTACTCTGCGAATCTGTTCCCACGGCACTTTCAGTCTATTCGCTTTGCCAATCATTGCAACTACTTCTGCCGAAGTGTCTGTTACGCTGATCACTCTATACGGTTCTTGCCACTCGCTGACAAGCTTTGGATTTCGCGCACCCAGTTTTTCTGCTGGGATTCTTATCAGTACACGATCCCCAAGAACTGGAAAATGTTTCCTTTCCACCTGATGTTTTTTATCAAACCATTGCTTGGCTTTATCCCGTTCTACTTGCGCATTCTCCCGAATCGCCTCAGACGTCTGACTGATCTGCTCAGCATGACGCACTTTGTAGTCGTCAATATCACCTTGATATTTTCCGACTCGATCTTCTGGAGCTGTTGTCAACGGAATTCGTGGATCCCTTCCATACATCAAAAAGTATGGAGTTTCTCCAGTTCCATCCTGTCGACAACTATTATATGCAAACACAGCATACGGCAGTTTTTCATCCCACTAACATGGAACTGTTGTTATTTTCTTTAACACAGTTTGGATCGTTCTGTTGAAACGCTCCACTGCACCATTCATTCTACTATGATAACCCTTGGTCAGGATCAACTTTATATCTGACTTTTTTGCTAGCTGCTGGAATGTCGAGTTTGCGAATTCCAGTCCTTGATCTGTCAAGATGCTTTGCGGGAATCTTCCCTCTCTGAGCAACCAATTTTCAGTGAAAACTTTCGCGACAGTTTCTGCTTTCTTATCGGGAATCGCAATAGCGCTTCCGTACCTGCTGAACAAGTCAATCATCGTTAACGCGTAACGATTTCCCGTTGCGGAACGTCCAAAGTCTAGGAGATCCAACGCCACAATTTCCAATGGCTCGCTAGTCTCGATTGGTTTCAATGGTGCTTTCAGTGGTACTCTCGCATTAGCGCAGAGGCACTGTTGGCATTCTCGAGTCCATTTAGTTACGAGAGCTCGCATTCTTGGCCACCAGAATCTTTTCTCCAGAATCCCCAAAACTTTTTCACTTCCCCAGTGTCCAGCAAATGGCCCTGCGTGCGCCTCTTGGAACAACTGTTTCTGCACTTCTTGCGGTACGACTTTCCGGGTCCCCCCGTACTTTGTCACCCAATACAATTCGTCATTGATCAGTAGAAACTCCTGAACGCACATGTTTCCTGCCTGCGGCACGGCAACATCTCCCTTTTCTTCTTTTTCCACTTTCTCAATCAACTCTTTCCACAGAATGTCCTCTGTTACCAGTTTTCCTCTCCATCTGGTCTGAACACCAGTTTCCACGTTATCTTCGGTTATCAGATTGATAACTCTTACGATATCATGACTGATTTCCGCATCAGCTTCTTTCATTTCAGCTGCTTCTTGCGCACCTCCTCTCGAGAGCGCGTCCGCAACTCCGTTAGCTTTACCCTTTAAGTATACAATATTCAATGCAAAATCTTGCATTTCCATGCTCCACCTCAAAAGTCTGTCTGCTAAGGTCTTCCCTTTGAACAAACTCGTGAGCGGCTGATGATCAGTGTAGACTGTCGTCGGGCAACCGAACAGGAAGTGTTTGAATCGACGAGTTGCAAATAAGACTGCCAGAGCTTCCTTGTCCGACACGTGGTAGTTCTTTTCTGCCGGAGTCAATGCCTTTGATGCAAACGCTATTGGATGGATCTGCCCATCTTCTCCTTTTTGCGCCAATACTGCTCCGATTTCTCTATTCGACGCGTCTGTGAAGACACAGAACGGTCGTTCGAACGATCTCGCTGCTTCGATGTCCGGCTGCGCAAGAACTGGCGCTTCCGTCATCTTCTTCCTCAGCTCATCGAACGCTTCTTGCTGTTCTTGTGACCACCTCCATGCAACTTTCGGCGAAGTCAGTGGTGTGAGAGGAGCTGTGATAGCTGCATATCCTCTTATAAACTTTCTGTAGTACGTACACATTCCTAAGAACGTGTGCAACTCTTTTTTATTTTGTGGTATCGGATAGTTCTCTACTTTCCGCACCTTTTTCTTATCCGTACTGATCCCTTCTTTGTCTACAACATGTCCGAGATACTCCACAGATTTTTGCGCAATCTTGCACTTCTGTGCTTTCAATTTCAACCCACTTTCTCTTATCCGTTCTAGCACTTGAGCAAGATCTCTGACGTGTTCCTCTTCATCACGACTAGCAATTAGCACATCGTCAATGTACACGAACACGGACTTCCCGAGCAACCCCTGAAGCACACCCTCCATAGCAGCTTGAAAGATTCCCGGACTCGTCGACAACCCAAACGGCATAACTTCGAATTCATAAAGCTGGTTCATGACTGTGAACGCTGTTTTCTCTTTCGAAGCCTCCTCCATCGGGATCTGCCAGTAACCCGCCAACAAGTCCAACGTCGAAAATATTCTTCGATCACTCAATGCTTGTAGCGTTGATTCGATATGCGGAAGTGGATGTGCATTTAACTTGATGACACCGTTCAGCTTCCTGTAGTCGATACACATTCGAATTGATCCATCCTTCTTTTTTACAAGTACCACTGGACTTGCCCACGGCGAAGTACTTTTCCGGATCACTCTCCGATTCTCCATATCCGACAACATCACTTGCACTTTGTCTTGTACTGCTAATGGCACCGGTCGACACTTTTGCTTAATTGGTTTTCCTTGTTCAACTTCAATGTGGCATTGCGCAACATTAGTCTGACAAGGGAAGTGTTTGTACTCAAGGATATTGTTTGGAATGAGACCCTGCGGGATGGAAAGAGGTAGGTTTGAAACCCCCGAATCAGTTTTCAAATTCTGCTATTGGGCTCCGTGAGCCGAGAAAAAGCGGCTCAAAGTTTCGTGAAATGTTTCGTGAAACGTGAAATGTGAGTCAGTTCTCCATCTTCGATTGCGAATATATCCGCGAATCTTTTCACAAGATTCTGAATACGCTCGTGCTCAATCACTCCGTCTTCCTGCAGGATCTTCAACACTTTTTCCACTCGCTCTGCTCCTTGCAGAGTTGGTTTCTTGTCTAAATCCATCATTCGAACGTTTTTGTCCGGCAAGTTGACGACTTCGTATTTGTTCGACACAATTCCGATAATCTGATTATTCTTTATCAGCAGTGGGATGTCCTCCCAATTTTATATTACTGCCATGATCTCGTTCTGATCTGCTTGCACGATTCCGTCAGTTAACCACTTCTCACTGGACTCTATCAGTAATTGCTTACCAATATCGACATCCGCTTGGATTCTGACTTGTGCTCTTGTCTGAGGCGGAATACGAATGTTCTCCTTCGTGATCGCCACAGCTGCCTCTGGTTCCCACTTCAGCGCTACCCCCAAATCTTTGAAGGCACTGGTGCCAATTATGAAGATCTCCTTCACATTTTCCCAGATTTGGAATATCACCGGCACAGTTCGTCCTTTTACAGTCACTGCTGTACGCACTTGACCTTTCACAGGTATCACATTCATTTGTGCGTCCCGTAACACGAAACCTGGAGCCTTTAGCATTTCACACTGTTTCTCCCAGTTGACACAACCGCTCACGAGTCTCTCCCACGCCTTAGTGGTTATACCCGAAACCGCTGCTCCACTGTCGATGGTGAACAACCTCTTTTGTCCAAGGATCTCGCACATCTCCGTGCTGTCACCTCCCGCAGACTCATCCGACTCTACTGTCTCACTTTTGCCGACTTTATTGACTCTTTTCCTATTGCACTCGGACGCGAAATGTCCCATACCTCTGCATGCAAAACACTGTACAGACGTTTTGTCCATCGGAGCGCTTCGTCTTGCATCGCCTGACTCACTCTTTTCCCGAGTTTCGCCCTGCGTGCTCGGATTTCCCGACTTGTCCTTTCCCGGATGGTATGCACTTCTATCTTTCAGTGGATGGTATGCACTTCTATCTTTCAGTGGTCCGGAACTTTTTTTCCGTCCACCTCCAGGTTCTCTTTTACCATACTCGTGCTGAATGGCCATTTCTTTCAACTCTTCATACTGATCTTCTTTTGGCACGGATCTTTTCCGCATGAGCATCAGATCTCTCAAATGAGAATTCCGCCCCATCGCTCTCATTAGCTTCGCAATTCGGTGCTCACTTAAGTCACATTCCCTCGCTTTTGGCTGTGCCCTTCGCGACCATTTTTCAATCTCGATGCAGTAATCCCAAATCGATTGGTCTGGCTTTCGCTCCAGCCGATCGTAAGTCTCTGTCGCTTGCAACACCCGATCGCCTAGGCGCTTATCGAGTTTGGTTTCAAGCTCCGTGAACAACTGTTCGATTTTCTTCGACCGAAAGTTTGGCAGTGATAAGAACAGCGTCTTTGCCATTCCCGTCAAATATTGCTGTTCAAAAACAAGAACAACTCATTCGGAAAAACCGAACCGATTAGTCATCAAAAACCAGAGAGAACTCTCTTTTTAAAAAACAAGAAACGCGGGCTGCTAAACCACGCTCTGGTGTACTCACGGAGCGTCGTTGATGAGAGCGCGCACTCGGCATAGACGTAGGCGGGCGAGGGTCGCGGGGCGCCGTAGACCCAACTATACGTTTTAATTATAAATCGAGATTCTCTTTCAAGCAAGAATATCCATTGCTTGTTTCTGATAAACGAGAAAGTTGTGGCTCATTTTTCCGGGTTCCCAGTTTCCTTTTGCATTTCACTCGTCTTCAATCAATGTTTCTTGAAATTTCCAGCTTTTTCTCGTTTTTCGCCGCTGGCAGCAGTGATTGTGAAAACATCAGGGTTGTTGGTGCATGTACTGTTTTTGTTCTAATTTATTGATTGACCTTCATGCGATACATGACCCGCAACGGATGACTACAATGTGGTGTGCGAGGGCTGGGGTCGTCTCGTTGTCTGCGGCACCGCTTAGCCACACTCTCTCACTGCCGGCAGAGCGAGACGACCAGAGTCAATGGGGCGGTGTGCGTAGAGGAGTACCCCCCTGATGGCCGAGCCGAGTCATTTATTATTCCGTCGTCGGTCGGTGGTCGACGGCCGTTCTTTCTTCTTCTCACTCACCTCACAACCCCTTTCAGTTAACGTTGGTCGGAAGTCTCTCCTTCTGCTTACACCAGTTGACGAGTCCTTTAGAAATCCCGTGGTTTTGTTTTTCGAGCAACATAACAAGGTGGACAAAAATTATTTATTGCCAATGCCACACACCGAAGCAATCGAAATTCTAGATGCGACGGCGAAACGTAGGAACTTAGAAACTGAGTATGATAGAGAAATGAAGTAGCCCTGTAGGGAGAGGTTAGTGGGCTACCACGTCAGCTATGCTTGTTCCAGGCAATCTGGCCAGCGGGAAGGGTGATCTCATCCCAACTCACCACTTTCTTTTCTTTTTTTGGATTTTCGTTCTCCTGCTCTCACCAGAAAAGTCGATTCATTCGCCTCTTTTTTTCTTGTTTAAAACAATATTTCATTCACAATAACTTATTTTCAGTGACTAATCGCACAGCAATGTCCAACGAGTTCACATCTAACGCATCCGGATCAAATCCGCCCGACATGCCGCCCCATCCCGAAGCTGCCGAAAACCTCATTCGACAACTGGAATTGGATTTCGTTTCCAAACTCGACGCGCTGACTGGTCGATTTGTTCTATCCGTGGAAAGCAAGGAAGAAATGAAACAAGCACTGGTGCGAACGAGCGAGATCGCGAACACGTTTGTCGCTTCAGTTGATGCGTTAAACGAGAAAATGGATACCGTCAAAGCCCAAGGCACTCAGATTTTGGCGGATATCGAAGCGCTAAGGTTAGTTACTGAATTCTCAGATAACTGTTCTACGGGTATTTGTGTTTAGAGAGGAATTTGCGTCAATGAGAAACTTGCGAGCTGGACTTCCGCAAACTGGCGATGGACAGATCCGAGGAGACTCTGGTGAGCCGAACACTACGGAAAATCAAATCGGCAGTTCTTCAACACAAATGGGCGTAATGCCAGGAGTCGGAAGTGTGAAGGGCTCCGAAGCGCTCAAACAGCTGGTTTCTGAGGAGAAGGTGCCAGGCGACGACTTGGCGCACTCCACAACAACAAGCCCACCGACTTGTCTTCCAAAGACTACGGATCCGCAAGTGACAGACAAGAAGAAGAAAGATAAAACATTGAAGAATGCCGAAAAGAGGGCTGCCAAAAATGCCGAAAAAGCAGCCGAAATTGCTAGAGTTGAGGCAGAAGCCCAAAAGAAGGCCGAACTTGACCGTATTATCAAGATCCACATTGACATTAGCCGGCAGGTTGTGATTGGTAAGTGAGAAATGTCGTTTCGAATCAAGTGATAACGCCTTCAGACTTCGAAGAAGGAAAGGCCAAGCAGTTTCTGACCCAGCGACTGCGTTTCCACACGAAGGAGAATAATATCGAGTTGGCCCGGCTGTTCTCCGTGATGTTGGACAACGTGTCTCCTATAATTCGGAAATACGCCTACGAACTTTGCGAGGTGCGGCAGGGAACGGATGCCGCGGGTCTTCTGGCGTCAGAGTTGGATTTGTTTGAGTTTTTCAAAGCTTATTCGCATTATGCTGACGCCTACAAGTGTTATGTAGCTGGAAATGTGGAAAGGGCTCAGCAATATATCCACAATGCTGTGCAAAACTACACGAATCATCAAGGAGAAATTCGAGGCGGAAAAGCTGAATATGAAGGTGATCATTTTCTATAAGGCTGTTTTTCACTGATCCATTTTACAGGCAACGGCGACATGAAGGATCTTTGCAACCACATCTGTGAGGAAGCCAAGAAGCTCAGTGCGGAAAACCTTGACTGGGAGGACTCGAAGAAGTTCTTCGAAGAGATGGAGAACTGCTATAAGGCCGTAGAGCTGCCTAATGGACGGAAGGATAGGGCCTTCAATGGATATACGTATGGTCAACTCGCCAAACTCGAGAACCCGATTCTCAAAGTTGACGGTCACGTGATGTCGGAGCTTATGAAGCTGTACAAAGACGAGCAAGACAAGTCCGATGCCGTCATAGACTACATTTATTTGGTTTTCTCGGAGTGTACTCTCTGAATATTGGCTCCAAGAGCATCTTTCTCTACTCTTGAACTTGTTGTATTAACCCACTGCTTCACGAATCAATCCTCACTTGTTTTAAGCTCTAAACCCTCTCCAAACCCAAAACATTTAAATGTACCCTCCACTAATCAACTCAAACAGGTCGTAATAAACGTGAGAGGCTAAACTGTTTCTTATTCTCGTTCAGATTTCTGCATTTCCATCCCAACCGAGTACTTTGACGTGCAACATTCGAAAATGATAACCATAGACAGTGATAACCGAGTCTTGTTTTCTTCTCAATATTCCCATCGCTTTATTTTCACGATAACATTGAATCGCGTATTTATCACATTTTCGTGGCCAATCATATCGGGCATGCGCGTTAGGGGCGTGGCTTGTCAAAAAAATGTCCCAAAAATTGACCTCGTGGCCCAGTTTCAGTGGCTGTCTCAATTGTTGCGTCTTTTTTTGTATTTTTCGCGTGAATCTTTTTCAGGTAGCGTCAGCTCCCTGAGCCCCGCAGGGCTAGGGGATTCGGGCCGAAGGCCAAGAATCCCCTAGTCTGCCTTTTTTGTGGGCGTGGCATGTCAAAAAAATAATGTTTGTATGTGACAGCGATTATCTCAACTCCCACTGAACCGATTTTGCCCATTTCTGGCCCAGGGGTCAGAAAGGGTGACCGCATGATGCACGTGAATTTTCTAAGCGATCCGTTCAGTTTTACGGCTTCTGGACTTATTTTTTGTGTATTTTGCCTATTATTTGTGCCTCTGGGAAAGTTGCGTCGCTCGATCTTCCCAGGGGCAAACTTCCCCAGAAGCGCTCTCCGAGCGAACCGAGGTGTTCCTAGTGTTGCGAAACAGCGACTGTCGATCAAGTCAGCGCAATCCGTCGACTTTGTGGAGCTGTGGTAGCGCGCTTCCTTTGGGTTTTTTGGGTCCCAAGTTTGTGGCCACTCCGTGACAAATTTTTTTTTCTTAGAAATGAAGATACTCATTCGACGTGATAATAGGCCGCGAGGCGGCCTGAAGCAGGGAGCATCAGCTACCGCCACAGCGTTAGCTCCCTGAGCCCCTCAGGGCTAGGGGATTCGGGCCGAAGGCCAAGAATCCCCTAGTCAGCAAATTTCGCAAACTTTCAAGAGAAGAGCAACGCTCGTTTTTCAACTATCGTAGTTTTCGAATGGAACTTCCGATTTGATATACATACCGTTGTGTAGTCTGCAAGCATTCTTCTGAAAAACTGACTGCAATACACAACTGAAACTGTAATACAGAGTGCCGTTAGCAAAAGTACGGCTTTGTCTCCTTTTTTTGTATTATCACTTTATTTAGAGGAATCCAAATATACAGAAGTTAAAAGCGGAGACAGGGAGGGGCAATGTTGGTATAATCCTTGACCACTTCAGGTCTCCCTGGAAGAGGAGCCGGGTCTACCCTTTGTCCCGAATCGGGGGCCCGTGAAAATAATTGGCTGCATTTTCTGTTGGTACTGTCTGCGAACCAGTCGCACTTGACCCACTTGCGTGTCGCTTCCTCCACTACCCAGTCCTTCAGGGACCAGTCGTCGTAATCGAAATCCTGACTAGCTTCATCTGCCTCTGTATTGTCGTCCCTAGGAATCCACACGACTCTGTGCTCTCCGACTAACAATCCTCGGGGCGTATGGGGGTAGAGGGAGGAGGACGGCGAGAGGTGGACAAGAGGGGGAAGGGACTCTGTTGGTCACAGACTGTCTTTTCAACTTAGAAGGAACATGTCAGATGGGCCACCCTGGGAACCGAAGGAATTGGTTCGGGAAATGTGAGTACCTGAGAGGGTAGTATAACGCCATATTCAAAAGTTTGCCTTTTTTCCTTATTCCGGAAAAATTTGGAAAAATCTGTTTTTTGACACTCGGATGATAGGCCCTCTTCAAAAATCATAACTAATTTAGAAATTGTGTAAACGAGTTGGTTAAAAAACGAAAACAGAGCTAATCAGTTGTAGATTACGGTAAAAATACAAATGATTATTCATCTTTTGAATTCGAGACCGTATGTCAGAAAATGTGCCCATATCTGTAGACCCTATTTCTGAATTTGATCACTTTGCGAAGAGATGGAGTGATAACATTATGTGGGCAGGGTTTCTTGGTAGTTGTGAGTTATAATCATGATATGAAAACTGGGGGTAACCAACCATTTACGAAAAAAATTCCCATTTTTAGTGAGACCCAATTTTCAAAATTTCAAGGTTTTTCGTTCAATCTGAAAGTGAGTTACATAACTTGCAAGACTATGTCCTGGGGACCATTTTTGCAGTTGAACGTTTTTTACTATCTCTTATCACTTCCAAGATATCGATTGAGAAATGTGATGCCCATTTAACACGAGAACACGGGTTAGAGAACATTGGAAATGTGTACCCTGGAGATTGAAATTAAAGATGACTATTACAAAATTCTTCAGTTTTGCTATTATCACTCTTCAAAAAGTGGTCAGGTTGCGAAGTTTGCAGAGTACATATTCATGGCTCACTCAGAATCTTCTGGCTCTCGTCTCACCTATATCCTGGTGATGCTCGAGATTCGCTCCGACATTCGCCGCCATTCCGTCGTTCTCAGTTGATTTTGGGGGGAGGTACTTTTTGATCTGGAAACAGTCGGAAAATGATCTCCAAGTGGAAATGAGCGACTAACCAGTCGTTCGATGACTGCCTCGTAGTCAACCATTCCATCGTTGGAAGCAACGAGCTTGTCGGTGATCTGGCGGAACTCTCAAGCCAAACGATACGACAATGATGACTTCCGGGACTGCCTACCTTTTTCCAACCCCTCCGTATCCACTTCGACCTGCTCGTTCCGACGTCCGCCTGAAATTGGGTGTAATGGAATCCCACGCCGTATTCTAGAGATATGACGTCTTCCAATTCGATCGGAGCACAAATTGACCGTTTTCGATGTCTTCAGATGCATTCTAAACGGCATATCTTCGGAATATAGCAAGAGGGGAATCATGAATCGTCAAGTGTGAAGAACATGGGGGCGCAAGGGGACTGTAGGCGGCATTGGGTTAACTGCGGCCATTCGGAATCATAACGGTGATGCGGGTGGTTCAAGCTGATGTTCTTCGATTGCGACTCATAACCAATACGTGGAAAAAGGCGGCTGTATCTGACGCGCTCTCTTTGAAATTCACGTCAATTGTCACTGCTGCGATGTTTCAAGTTTCGAATGTTCTCGAAATTGCCCTCCGACGATTACTGTGCGAAAATGCATGGTGTCTTCTATATACAGTGTGGCGCATAAGTATACAACGTTTTTTCTTAGTCTTCCAGACATCGTACCAATCTTTCTGAGAATCTCTCAATGCAGTTAGTGTTTTTAGAGTCTATATTAAGTCCCCTCAAAATTATTTTACTCTACCCTTACTGGTTTTGGAATTTCAGACCATTTTCTCTCAGCGATACCCTATTTTGGTTAACACTGGGTGCGGCGCGACTCTGGGTTGGTTCAGCTAGACCAGGAAATTTCGGTTCCGAGATTTATTTTTTCAATGAGAACTGATGGAAAAGCTGTGAGACTATCGTAGAAAGCTTTTTGTGAGCCATCAAGCATATACCTTTCGTTCTTATCAGCTTCTCCCAAAACAAAGTGATTTAATGCCAAAAGGTAGATTCCGAGGCGGGAAAAATTCAGATTAATTCTAATCTGCTCCAAAACTCAATTTTGAAATAAATTCAACTGGCAGGACGCCATCCACACGTCATTCATCCATCTTGAGTGTTTGACACGGTCGTTTTGCTCGAAATTCACAAAAACGCTATTTTACGGCTATTTTTCATGTTTTCAGGGTAGGCGTTTGAGAGCTGTGCTCGGGCCAGAACTCAAACCCACTAACTTCATTGAGTAAGATGTTCAAGGACAATGTTCTTGTAGATATCCAAAACATTTTTCAAGTGTCTATCAGTGGAATTTGAAAAGTTATGCCGTCCCGTAGACGACTAAAGGTGCGCCGCACTAACGTTTTTCCGCTGGGACATCTGAGTGTCTGGGACAGAATTGAAGACACCCACATCAAAAATCTTTCGGAAACTATAATTTGTGATCATAAGTCATAGATTAGCGAAGACATATTCAGAAAATAACCGTTTTCTGGAAAACGCCGATGATGTCAAAACGTTGTATACTTATGCGCCACCCTGTATGGAAAATGGTGGTGAACCATTGAAATCGACAAGATGAAAGATCATGAGAGTAGTGATTTTGGATGGTTTTATTGCAGATAATACTCAGAGAAATATTGGAGATCCACAATAAGCGACAATGACGAGCAGGTCAAATACTGCATAATAACCAACAAATAGAGGCAGTGAATTGAGAAGAAAGCAGCGGTAGACACATAGCAATGATAGAGCATCATTAAGAGAAAAATTATTATAATGGATGAAAATGGGAAACCCGATCTCCTATCAAGTCTACCCTGCTCTGTGGGTGCGATCCTGGACGTTGCTGCTGCGGCGGCGAGCATCGGATGCTGTGGACCCATAGAAATGTGGAGGAAAGGCGGCGGGGATCTGCAACAGTTTTCCTGAGTTATCCGAATTGAGACCCAGCAGAACAAGGACCCAACGCATCGGGGTTTGCCTACCTGTCCGACCTTCTGCGGGTGTTGGCCTGGTCGTGGGTGTCCGGGGAACGATCCTAGTGGAGCGAGGAACTGAGGCAGGATCTGCAAGATTTGCCAACTCGAGAAGATCTCGTGAGCAATTCAATTTACCATCTGTCGTGGTGGCTGATGTCCGTGTGGTTGTCCGGGAAGCATTCTACCGGCTTGAATCAGAACCGGAGCCTGGAAACATTGTGATATTGAGAAGTGCTCTGGAACTCTGAAGCCTATACCTGAGCGGGAGACGGAAGCTCCTGATGATCAGCTGGAAGTTGTGCTGGTCGAGGTCCGGGAGGGAGTTGCCCTGGAGCATCGGCGGCCATCTGGACGGAACTCACTTGTCCCGGCGACGGCTGTCCGAGGAACTGGAACCGGAAGTTGGACGGCATCTGGAAGCAAATTTCAGCTTTAGAAGTGCTTTATATCATACCTGGAAGAACGGTGGAAAGTCCATCGTGGCTGGGTTCAGCGTCAGAGGGAGGAGGTTTGCCATCGTCTCAGTTGGCGACGGTTCTGGTGGAGAAATGGGCGTCGTCGACTCTGAAAACCATGGTAATGAAGTGAAACAGAAACGAAGGGCTCACCTTTATCTTTCATCAATTGCGCGATCATCTCACTTTTCTTGTCGATCATTACGCTTGCATCTTTGTTCACAACAATCTGATTATTCAGTTGCTCCACCAACTGCGTCATCTCTTGATCCTTCGTCTTCATCGCCTCCGCCATAGCTTGATCCTTTCCCAAGAGTCTCGAGATTCCGAAGAATCACTGAAGAGAGACGACTCGAGAGGGGAAGACTGAAGACTGACTGTGAGAATGGGGTCCAACGGGCTCCTTATATACTGCTCCGTGATGAGTTGTAGCACTTTGAGGGGGAGGAGGGGCGGGGTTCACGGTGAGAATGTGGCGAGAGACGAGTTTTACGACGTGCCATATTACTGTCATTGTTCTAGGAGCTGTAGAGTATACTGTAGAGGTGCTGTGAGAGGTGAGAATGTGTTGGGCGGGAAAGTATCAAAAAGTGAGATAGTGTGAAAGTGGTGGTGTTGGGAACAGATAGCACCTGTCCAGAAGGGCGAACCCGATGCAACAGATGTTCAGCTGAACACGGATTTCAAACAGCTATGTGAACAGAGTGCATTCTTTACTTTGCAGAAAACTGGAAACGGAAAACCGGGAAGTAGAGATGACACTTCAACACAAAACTTATTTTCGGTGCATTTGAACAATTCAGTTTCTCGCATCAGAAAATAAATTTCTCATTTTGTAATGTGTATCGGGGAAACTGGAGCTATTCGATAACAATTTCTATTTAATTTGAATTTATTTGAAAATAGTTATCAATGGGACGGGATACAGGAAGTGAGCACACTCATCGCCAGGGGAGTCTGAACATTTATCCAGTTTTCTTCCCCGGAACATGAGTCATTGTGGGAAGTTCCGGTGGATAATCTGAGAGAAAGTGAATCATTGAAAACATGGAAAACCCTAGTTTCGGTTCTCCAAATATTCGTAGATCGCTGCCATCGCGAGCAGTATAGTCACTTCAGCGATCTCGGAGTTCTGGTTCTGATCCATCTACTTCATTAGAAATCCTCTTTTTCTTGCTATTCAACATTCTGAAGTGCATTCACACCTAACCGAATAAGAAGAAAAAGAAGAAAAAGAAGAAGGCGGCACTTGATGAATCACTTGCACTAATGTAATTGTGGCCTTCTCGTCTTCTCCTTCTTCCTCTTTCTTCGAGCCCTGCCTGCAATTTCGTGTGGATGTGTGTGTGCTCCACGTGAATCCAGAAAGCTCCAGACGGAGCGCATTTGTATTCTTAGATCGACATGATCAACATGCAAATCGCGCGAACGCGAGTGCCTCTGCGGCGGCCGCCCGCTGTGTTTTGTCGTGTGTTTCAGAACTTCTTTACGACGGAATATTCAAATGTTTTGGCCACTTGGCGACGCCTTCTGTGGGTGTGTCGTAGCGGAGCAGTGCTCCGGGGCTTCTTCTTCTTCCAGCAGTAAATAGAATGTCCCCCCCCCTCCTTCATCTTTTGTTGTCTTATCCAAACTAATTATTAGGGTGTCCCATAATTTCGTGAACACTTTCATTTTTTTCGATTTTTTTTTAATATTTCAAGATTGATCAAACATCAATCAATGATATATTGGCCATGATTAGCAATTACCTTCCTCTATCGATCGGGCAGACTGTCGACGCCAGCCTTCCAGAAGGCAGTCTTCTTCGAGGCGATCCAGGCGTCGATGTCGCCAACGACATCTGCCCTTGTCTTGAGGTGCTTCCCATCAAAGTGGTGCTGGAACGACCGGAATATGTGGTAATCACAGGGACTGATGTCCGGTGAGTACGATGGGTATGAGAGCGAATCAATTCCGAGACGATCGAGAGCAGCCTGGGTTGCTTTCGTCTTTTGCGGTCTCGCGTTGTCCCACAGGAGACATGGTTTGGCGAGTCTCGGAGAGAGGAGAAGAGCAGCTGACTTCATCACTTGCAGTTCCACAGCGAGGGTCTGGGCGGTGATAGTCGTGTTCTCCGGAGGAATTTGATAGTGCAAAAGACCGTACCGAGAGAACCAGAACGACAGCTGAGGCTTCTTCAAGTGAATGTCTCTCTCCGAGCGAGTGAGCACGGGGTCTCCGACACTGCACCAAATCGGATTGTGGGCAGGGTTGGAGAAGTATACACACTTCTCATCTTGACAAATTAGTCGGCAGAGGATATTTCTCGTTCCCGAGTTTTGGACATTTGCGTCGCACGTGCCAATGCGCTTCTGAAGCTGCGCCGGGCTCAATTGATGAGGAATGGTATGAGGGAGTTTCGACACCTTTCCAGTACGAATCGGAGATCGATACTATGTTGCACATGGGACTCCAGTAGTCTTCTTTAGTCCGCGTACAGAAGATTCCGGTGCGTTATCCAGGGCGGCGAGAATAGGGACCTGATCCGTAGACATGGGGCGTGCGGACCTTGGTTTATCCTCGACTTCAAAGTCTACCTTTTTGAAACGACACCACCATTTGAACACCCAGCCACGAGAGAGCATTGAAGGGTCAAACTGATCCTTCATGAGCTTAATCGATTTACTCATCGAGTGTCCGGCATAGGAGTGGTCTCTCAAAGTGAGATGGAGGTGAATCTTGTCATCCATCTTGCAACAATCATAGTACTCGATAGAAGAACAACAGAAACTAAACAGTTATATGTAGACAAAACACAAGTAAACTACTTTAGAATAAACCACAACATCAGTCTCAATTGCGCAGTAAGTCTAAAAAATTTGAATTCAAATGAAGTGTTCACGAAATTATGGGACACCCTAATAGTAATCTACAGAAATTGCGCCACACACTCTCCAGTCGCCTTCATTCCACACACTCTTATTCCTCATCTCCTCTCCGCTTTCTCTTCTTATGAGCCATCCGAGGCGACAACGATTTTCGAGTTCTTTAGATTTTTTCGAAAAACGGGAGAGAAGAAATCTACTTTGATGTATCTGTGCGTATGCATTTCCGAGAAGACGCGTCGTCGGCACGCCTTCTCACGAAGAAGTGCTGACAGGAATCAGAAGAAGAAGAAGAAAGAGCTGGTTCTCTCAGTCTGACAACATGTTTATTTGACAACTCTCTCTCTCTCTCTCTCTCTCTCTTCTCTTTTGCACTTTTGGAACTGACAAACCTTTTTTCTTTTGAATCCTCTAATTCTCCTGGATCCTTGCATTTTCCTGATTTTCAAGTGAAACTTCTCGAGCACAAAATCACAAAATTGTATGATTCAAATTCACAAAACCACAGAAAATTGAGTATTCAAAGACCAAAATGGTTTTTGGAATTACATTTTTTCGAAAAAAACACAAACGACGTCTCTTTTGAATGATTCCTCGTTTTCTCAGATTCCCATTCACTTCCCATGTCTCTGCCTATTCTACATATCTCTGCTTAAATCTTAAACTTTCAGAATGCCAACGAATCGCTGGCTCCAAGTTGTCTGAGTCTCGAGGAGCAGGGCGGCAAGGCACGAATCATTTATTTACGAGCATTTCGAACCTTTTTCCTTCTCCTCCTCCTCCTTCCCCGATTCATTTCCGCCTGGCTACTGTTCGAAGCCTTATGTATTCCGAATTGAAGGCTTCTCCCGTGTAAATAGGAAGTGTACACACTGCATGTTCAGCCGGGATTATCCTCCTCTCTCCCCTGCCACGTCACCTTCGATTCGCCTCCAGACTGTTCCGTTACCAATTTCCAATTACTTCCCCTGTTTCCTCGGTTTTTCATGAAATTCGGTGAAATTGTGCGAGCAAATCGCCCGCCCCCCCCCCCCCTATTATTTCAAACAGCGGAAGTGAGTGTGTGCCGTTGCCGCTCTTCTCCAGAAGCCTCCGGAGACATCATAAAAGGTGTGAAAGGGTCATTCAGTCGGCATTCAGTGCCTTGTCCACCCGACACACTACCACGAGGCTGGTTGCCTTCTCTGTGCAGCTCTCCGATAGATTAGCACCGTATTCTCCGCTAATCTGCAAGAGCTCCAAGCAGAGCGTTCCGGATCTATGTACCTGTCAACATACGAGACTGCTCGATTCTATTCTCATTTCCATTTGAAATATGACTAGTTAAATATTACGAAAGATAGATTTTGCTGAAATGCGAGCCCCGACCTCTTCGACCGCCACCGCTGCTCATTCCACAAAGTGCTTCACTTCACGCATTTTTTGTCTGAGGAGGCCCCCGTCGGGCTCTTACGCTCACTTGTAGGTGCCTCCAAATTAGTTTATGATGCTCTTTCGAATGCATAGCAAGAAGGACACGAATTGGATAATACGGGCGGTGTCCTCTTGCCCACTCTTGCACACATCCATTCATAAGAATCCGATCAAAGTGCACCGCCCGTCTCCCCTCCCCCCCTCATGTTACACTTGCTCATCTACGGAAATCTGCGAATATTTGGTAGAATTTCGGAATGAATGATGGATTAGCCGGCCGAGACGAAGGCGCACAAAAGGAGGCGCAGCTCATCGGTTTCCGCCCGTTGTTATGCTAATTGCTCGACGAGATCTTATCGTTTTGAGCGATTCTCACGCACTCGTCCAGAAAGAACGTCTTCGAGAGTCACTCGGTTACCTCTGTGAATAATTCAAAAGTTGCCCTTCCCTCGCCCCCTTCAATTCATTCATTTTATTTTTCTTTCTCTCGTCGGTTTCAATAACCCCTCTTCTTTCTTCTTGCACTTTCCATCGATCCCCGTCCAACTTTTTTCTGTTTCACAACACAAAAACTATGGAAGATGCACATATAAAAATGCGGAGGCCATCGGGTGAGTGGTCCCCGGGGACAGATTCCGCCCCGGGTCCAGCGAGCAAAAAGTGAAGGGAGGACCGAGATATTAGGAGGAGTCCCTCTTGTTTCCCCATATCGCGCCCGAATTATCGCCAGGTTGCGTGTTTTCCATCGGTCACTTTTGTGTCAGATTTCACCCGTTTCCCGTCGAAGTTTCTGAGCAACTCTCTTTGAAAACATCCAGCAACCGGAAGGCCTCTTTCTCTCGAACTAGCTCACCTACCGTTCAACAATCGTGTGCTTTCCTCGAACATCGTCGACGTCGTCACATAGTTCCCACGAATTCGAAAATACCTGTCGTCGTCGTCTATTGTTGGCCGCGATGCCCTTTTCGCCGACGCCTTCTTCTCCTCCTAATCCCATCAATTCACCACCGGATTTTCCGTATCACACCATCCGAGTTGTTTTTCGAAATTGGTGCGCGTAACGGCGTCGGATGAAACACTAACTTCATATTGACTAACAGGATCACTATTTTCAAAGAAATTCAAAATAAATAGAAATTGTTATCGAATAGCTCCAGTTTCCCCAATATACATTTCAAGACTGTGTGAACTAGATGGATCTCCAGGAATCCACTGACAAGAATCTCCAGGAATCCACTGACAAGAACACCAGTCCCAGTCGACCTGCATTGTCGCTTGCCGCTGCCATTGGAAATCGGGGGTTTTGGCATGTGAAACTTTGGCAGGAAACATCTAGAAAGCTAGAAGTTTGCGCAGGTAGCCAATATGCGGGGTCGATAACCATTAATCACTTGTAAGCGAAAGTATGCCTTTGCAAATTTATATGCAGAAAACTGGAAACGGAAAACATTAGCAAGAAGAGATGTCACTCTCTTTCCAGTGATTGCAAATGCACGCCGGTTCGGGCGAGATAAAGTGTAAATGAGACATTTTTTCACCGCAGCGGTATGACGACGATTCGTGGCATACTGTAGTTCTAGAGCGATCTCTTCAAATGGTGAGTCTTTTACCCTTCTCCCCCCTCCCGTGATTATCGATACCTCCCCCATCCCATTTCCCCACACTAACCCATCCGTCGGATCCTTGTCGGTTTCATCATCAGCCTAGGTTTTAGCATTCCGAGGAGATGGTGGCAATCCATGTAAGTTTGTGTGTGACGGCCGTGATCGAGAGAGAAAAGAAAGCTCTCGCGATGAAAAAAGCACGAGCTTATCCCACCAATCACCCCTCTGTTTGCAGTTCGCTGTGTTTCCCAACCGCTTTCTCATACTCAGTTGACTTTCCATCACCGTTTCAGACGTTTCTCGTGTCCATTTTCCCTTCTTCTTCCCTTCAGTTCACCCGCATGTTCTTTGCCTTTTTCTTTATCCTTTCCCTCTATTTCTCGTCATTCCTCAGTGACAGAACACACACTGGATCTCGACAAATTTCGGAAACAACGACACATAATTAAAGAAAGCGGGGAGAAGCGGCCGGGCGGCGCAAAGGCGACACTTCTTATTTGATTATTGCGGCGACGCGAGAAGAAACTACTTCTCCTTCTTCGTCTTCTTCTCCTTCTACTGCTGCTCCTCGGAGTGACGACGAAGGTGAAGAAGTTTGAGCAGAAAAATTGAGGAATGGGAGGAAATTGAATGGAAAGGAACAACGAGAAGATATAGAAAATGGTGGTGAATCATTGAAATCGACAAGATGAAAGATCATGAGAGTACTGACTTTGGGTGGTTTTATTGCAAATAATACTCAGAGAAATATTGGAGATCAACAATAAGCGACAATAACGACCAGGTCGAATACTGCATAATAACCAACAAATAGAGGCAGTGAATTGAGAAGAAATCAGCGGTAGACACATAGCAATGATAGAGCATCATTAAGAGAAAAATTATTATAATGGATGAAAATGGAAAACCCGATCTAGAAACCTCGATTCTCGCCCGTCTTGGCTGTCGTGGTGGCTGATGTCCGTGTGGTTGTCCGGGAAGCATTGGACCGGCTTGAATCAGAACCGGAGCCTGGAAACATTGTGATATTGAGAAGTGCTCTGGAACTCTGAAGCCTATACCTGAGCGGGAGACGGAAGCTCCTGATGATCAGCTGGAAGTTGTGCTGGTCGAGGTCCGGGAGGGAGTTTCCCTGGAGCATCGGCGGCCATCTGGACGGAACTCACTTGTCCCGGCGACGGCTGTCCGGGGAACTGGAACCGGAAGTTGGACGGCATCTGGAAGCAAATTTCAGCTTTGGAAGTGCTTTATATCATACCTGAAAGAACGGTGGAAAGTCCATCGTGGCTGGGTTCAGCGTCAGAGGGAGGAGGTTTGCCATCGTCTCAGTTGGCGACGGTTCTGGTGGAGAAATGGGCGTCGTCGACTCTGAAAACCATGGTAATGAAGTGAAACAGAAACGAAGGGCTCACCTTTATCTTTCAATCTTTTTATTGTCGATCATTACGCTTGCATCTTTGTTCACAACAATCTGATTATTCAGTTGCTCCACCAACGGCGCCATTTCTTCTTGCAGAACGGACCATCAACCATCTCTCGTCCGTTGTCCGTTGGAGCCATTCGTCGGTTCGCAGATTGAATGTTGATCGTCAGTCGCATGAGATTTTGTGATTGCCTCGAAGCGGTGTGCTGCACTTGCTCTACCTTGGAATTGCAGATCGATGCAAAACTGAAAGATGAATGAATGTATTCGAGTTAAGCAGTATTCTCACCTTTCAAAATATCGTTTCCAGTGTTGCCAGTAAATCAAGAAGGGAATTCAATAAAATCAGTGTGAATAAGGGTAGAGCCCATGTCAGGGCTCTAAAAAGAGGGAAAGGGGGCGATTCGGTGGGAAATAAGAAAAGAGCCCATGTCAGGGCTCTCAGAGGGCGAAGGGAATGGGTGGGGGAACAGGACAGAACATCAGAATGCCTCTCCCAAGCGTCTCGAGATTTCGAAAAATCAAGAGAGACGACTCGAGAGGGGAAGACTGAAGACTGGCTGTGAGAATGAGGTCCGACGGGCTCCTTATATACTGCTCCGTGAGGAGGTGTAGCACTTTGAGGGGGAGGAGAGGCGGGGTTTACGGTGAGAATGTGAAGAGAGACAAGTTTTACGACGTGCCATATTACTGTTATTGTCTTAGGAGCTGTAGATATACTGCAGAGGTGCTGTGAAAGGTGAGAATGTGTTGGGCGGGAAAGTTTCAAAAGGTGACATAGTGTGAAAGTGCTGGTGTTGGGAACAGATAGCACCTGTCCAGAAGGGCGAATCCGATGCAACAGATGTTCAGCTGAACACTAGGCGCTGGATCTCGAAGAGCTATGTGAACAGAGCGCATTCTTTACTTTGCAGAAAACTGGAAACGGAAAACCGGGAAGTAGAGATGACACTTCAGCAGAAAACTTTTTTTTAGGTGCATTTGAACAATTCAATTTCTCGCATCAGAAAATTAATATCTCATCTTGTAATGTGTATTGGGGAAACTGGAGCTATTCGATAACAATCTCTACCAGCCTGTTCGCACCGGCTAACGCCGGCACTCTGGCTGGGTTTGCCTCTGGGAAGGTGACAGATGGGGTCTCCCTACATCATTTTGCCTTTGGGAAACATGCGGACGGAATGAACGAATGAAAAACCGACTCCTCTGGGAGAATATATATAAGGAAGATTTTTTTTGAATTTTTTTGAAAATAGTGATCCTGTTAGTCAATATGAAGTTAGTGTTTCATCCGACGCCGTTATGCTTTGGCTGTACTAGATGAACCTCCAGGCATCCACTGACAAGAACACCAGTCCCAGTCGACCTGCATTGTCGCTTGCCGCTGCCATTGGAAATCAGGGGTTTTGACATGTGGAACTTTGACACGAAACATCTGGAAAGCTAGAAGTTTGCGCAGGCAGCCAATATGTCGATAGCCACTAAGCGAAAGTATGCCTTTGCAATATTCTATGCAGGAAACTGGAAACAAAAAACTTGGGAAAGAAGAGATGTCACTCTCTTTCCAGTGATTGCAAATGCACGCCGGTTCGGGCGAAATAAAGTGTCGATGAGACATGTTTTCACCCCGTCCTTTCTATCTTTCGCTCTCTCTTTCTCTCTATTTCTTTCGGATATTTTTTTCGCTCTCACTTTGTATTTGCAATCACTGCAACCTCTCTTGCGACAATTATGCTATTTGCACTCGTCGCGTCACGCGCAAGCGAGTTCTACAGACGCGTTCCGCTTGCGCTTTGCATATTTAGCGCATACATAAACGTTTTGGTGGGCAGTGGCTTCCTGCGCAAACTTCTAGGTCGGACCATATTCAAAGAACCTCTCTGGATAGTCGCCATCTGTTCTCAACACCACTACTTTCACACTATGTCACCTTTTGATACTTTTCCGCCCAACACATTCTCACCTTTCACAGAACCTATGCAGTATATCTACAGGAATGCGTCAGCATGAGGCGTGTTGACGCACTTCGTGCTGCAGAACATTTTTTGGATTAGAGCGACTGACGACTCCCAATTGTTGAGGCGGTTGTTCGCTGTAAGAAATTGAAGTAATTGGGAGCTGAATTGAAGGAGCTTTCTTACCATTCGACTGGCTGGCCATTTTCAGTTGTTGAGTCGATGAAGCAATGAACGGGAAGAAGTTCTGTAAGAAATGGAAAGAGAATGAGAGAAGATCAAAAACAAAGAACAATGTGGAAGTATTCGAATGGTGATGACCCATTGAAATTGATAAGAGATACGGGGCAAAATAATCATTTCTGATATATATGAAATCATCTAGTTAATCGCTAAAAATCCAAAATTGATAAGTCGCAGCCGATTTTTGAAAAATTTGTGCAGTCCGGTAGAGTGGGAGTTTAGTGATGCTCTCGAGCAGGGTTGACGAAACAGCGTGCGAACAATAGAGGCGCAGACACCGATACACCATTCGATTCCGTGAGTTGTTTCTCACAACCGACCTGCCATAAGGCGGCGACCGCATGGAATTGCTCCCCGAAAAAGGTTAGGCTTGAGATGAATTCATGTGCCAGCAGAATGTCAGATCTCTGGAATGAGTTCAAGTGTCGAGAAGGAAAGAACTCTGGAGCATACCTGTTTCGCGATTGTCTCCGACTGCGCTGTTTGTGCAGGAGCCCGAGCCTGGAAAGAGTTTCAGTCTGGGAGAACGGTTCAGTGGAACGGATTGGACGTCGACATTGGGAAGGAGTTGTTCGTTCCCCTAGTATTTGGTCCAGAAGCTGAAATAGAGCTCTTAACGAGAGTACGAAGGCCTAACTCACTGATCGGCTCGGATCCCAACCCGAAGAAGAGGTCCGCGAGCGACGGCGGATTCTTCATGTTTTGAGACGTTTTTGGAGCGTTCTTCGGCAAATTGGCTAATTATATGGAGCAGTGTACATTTCCATTCTTATTTTTAGCATCGAAGCCAAATATCAGATTTATATTTGGAAATACCTGTGAAACGGAGAAGTACATAAAAACTTTGTGGATCGATTAGAAAGTTTACGTGCATTATTAGACCGACATTTCGGACTCCCCTGCCAAAAACGGGCAAAATCAGTCCAGTAGGACGGACAAACGGACGGACAGAACATTGGTGGTCAATGTTACCGTGAAATTGAAAACAATCGACTCTAAACACTTATGTGATGCCATTGAAACGGATGACTTCTAGAAGAAATACTAGAAACAGGACAATAAGGGAAATGGTTGGATATAGACAGGAAAATAGGATTCTCTGGCTCGACGGCCAAAACGATTACCTGTTCGGTTGGGGGGATCCCAAACGATTGGACGTGTAGAATAGCAAGTGAACAGGTGTGCCGCTAGAGGGTGCAAATAAGAAATCGATGAACGGTCCGCGTCTAGACACCCCTCCCCCCTTCAATGGAATGCTCTTGTCCAGAGTCCTGGAGAGAAGATGGAGCACGTAAACTGGTTATTCAAAAATCATTTATCAGAAAAAAAATGAAAATAATTGTTCTCCTTGTCTCCTTGTCCCAGCGGCTCTTGACCCAGCTGCTCTCGTCCCATCGGCTTCTGTCCCAGTGGCCCATTTTTGGCAGCACGTTTAATCTGAAACACAATGCTGATTGTGTGATATAGAAAAGTGATCTACTAACCTTGATCCTCTTATGTTGAATCCACGTTCTCACAGTGCCATTGTCGCCTCTTTGGTGCCCCCCCCCCCCCCGCGGATCGTCCACTTCTTCACATCGCTACGCAATTTCTCTGCTTTCTGCAGCACTCCAGAATGCTTTCTTCGCGAACTCCGCCTCCAATATGTCCATTGGCCCTTTGAGAAGCACATTCTTCGCTTCTTGACTGGCTGTTAAATAATCAAGTTATCAGTGTGTTATCTACCCACAACTGTTACCGGTGAGTTCTCGATTCGGTTGTTTCCGGAATCCTCATTCCTTCGCGCTTCCATCAGGAATTGCACATCCGGAAGACCCAGGATGTCTTTTATCCGGAAATTTTGCATCTTGGAAGCCACTGGCACATTTTGGTTCTGAAAAAGAGATAAGGAAGAACAATGGAATTTCAAGGCTTACCTCCTTATCTTGCTTCGGAATTCCGGAAGCAATAGAGTGTAGAGTGTTCTCCACCTCCATCGAGACGACCATTCCTGGTACCTTGAGCTGAAAAACCTTTCGAGATTATCAAAATTCATTGGAAAATGCTCACAGTGGCCACAGCGACTCCATCCTTTGGCGCGGCGTTCGAGGTCATGGACTTTCGAGGCGATGGCCGGGTGATTCGATAGCTTTTCCTGGTCCTGTAACCAGAAATTCCCTGAATTCCGTCATTCCCGTGGTCTTACGGAGTGGCCCAGAGTGTGCTCCGACGGCTTGTACACATTGTGTGTCGCAGTGGACTTCTCCAAATCCGTGTCCCAGTCGCCCTTGAACTCGATGGTGCCGATGTTCAAGCTGAATGCCTGTGGTGCACTGGAAAATGAGTGTGATATGGATGGGAGAACGGAGGAAGACTCACGTCATCGTAGTGTCGAAGGCAAAGTGGAAGATGGGAGAGTTGCACTGGAAAAAGGAATTGAATAAAGGAAAGATGAGCAAATAGAGGTGGAACAAGGGGGAGAATGCGAGGGGGCCGCCGCACGGACAACAACCAAATTATGATTATGCAGAGTCTTTGCAATGTCTAGTGATTACTGAGAACTGATGAGAAGACAAGGAGTTTTTTCGATCAGTGATGAATGCTCAAAAACTATGTTTCATGGCGAAATGAAACGACAGACTTTCGCTTGTTTCGGAACGAGAGGATGGTGTTTGGGAAGTCAAAAACTAGTGAAAGAGAGGTGGATTGGCAGAGGGAATGTTTGAAGGACACGCTTTGGAAAGCCTCTCCTTGTGAAGACATCATTCCAACAGCAAACATCCCAGACGGTGCCGCCAAGTCTCACTAACGAACCGCCTAATTGATTTTTTCATCAGAAAATACTAATTAGAACCTAGAAGACATTGTGCGCCATTAATTCGCAGGCAACGTTGATCCGCTAGACAACTAACATTTGGCTGTTATTTCCTTCTGCTAATTTCTAGGAATACTCTTCCATCCTAGTTGACGTAGGAACAGATGAAGCGTCTTTCTTTAGTCTATGTTGCCTGTCGCTGAGGGAGAAAACGTCATTCTTATTGTGGTCTACATTGTGATGTACACAAGAGGTTAGTATAATATACATACTCTGTCTTAATATGCAAATTCAAACTGACCGTGTTCACTGGGCTTCGTTTCCGCCTCACACTTCGCGGCTCTTGTGGATAACTCGGATCGATCTTGTTGACAACGCGGTTGATGCGAATCAATTCTGAAAAAGAACTGTATTTAACGTTTTCCTCAGAACATACTTACCTCCTGTTTCCAGAATCTTTTTGGGGATTAAATAAAATCATTTGAGTAGGGGAAGAGCCCAGATCAGAGCGCTTATGTACCTAGTCCAATGCATATTAAGACAGAGTATGTATATTATACTAACCTCTTGTGTACATCACAATGTAGACCACAATAAGAATGACGTTTTCTCCCTCAGCGACAGGCAACATAGACTAAAGAAAGACACTTCATCTGTTCCTACGTCAACTAGGATGGAAGAGTATTCCTAGAAATTAGCAGAAGGAAATAACAGTCAAATGTTAGTTGTCTAGCGGATCAACGTTGCCTGCGAATTAATGGCGCACAATGTCTTCTAGGTTCTAATTAGTATTTTCTGATGAAAAAATCAATTAGGCGGTTCGTTAGTGAGACTTGGCGGCACCGTCTGGGATGTTTGCTGTTGGAATGATGTCTTCACAAGGAGAGGCTTTCCAAAGCGTGTCCTTCAAACATTCCCTCTGCCAATCCACCTCTCTTTCACTAGTTTTTGACTTCCCAAACACCATCCTCTCGTTCCGAAACAAGCGAAAGTCTGTCGTTTCATTTCGCCATGAAACATAGTTTTTGAGCATTCATCACTGATCGAAAAAACTCCTTGTCTTCTCATCAGTTCTCAGTAATCACTAGACATTGCAAAGACTCTGCATAATCATAATTTGGTTGTTGTCCGTGCGGCGGCCCCCTCGCATTCTCCCCCTTGTTCCACCTCTATTTGCTCATCTTTCTTTTCATTTCATCTTACTTTCATTTTTCTCTTTTCATTTTTTTCACTTTTCATTTTTTTCACTTTTCATTTTTTTCACTTTTCATTTTTTTCACTTTTCATTTTTTCACTTTTCATTTTTTTCACTTTTCATTTTTTTCACTTTTCATTTTTTTCTTCATCGAGAGCGGTCGCATCTCTGCTGCTCCCTATGAAACGTTTTTTCTCGCCTCCAAGCCAGAAAAGCTCATCTCCCACATCCTCTCCCCCTACAAAGATGACGTCGGTTCCCCCTCCCACGTCTCTACCGCCTGCTGAAATTACTACTACTAGTCCCCCATTACACTTCCCCCAACATTTCAACACCCAGGAACTTGGTACTGCTATTCTGTCTATAAATTCCGTTCTTCTTGCCATCCAAGAAGAAAATTCTGCTCTTCGATCTCATAACGTGCTCCTTACTCAAAAGCTCGAGAAATTGGAGGATAAGCTAACCGAAGTCACCAACCTACTTCTCACTTCCTCCGCACCTTCGAAGAAAACGTTTGCTGAAATCGTGGCCAAATCAATGACTGCCCCTGAAACTCAAGTGGCAATGATCAAAGCCGCGGAAATTGCTAAGGATTCTGAATGCCGAAATGCCGCTGTCATATTTCGTAACATTGGTGTATCTGATTCATCCGAGATAAATCAGATTGTCAACAATGTTGCCAAGGAATGCAATGCTCCCGTACCCGAGAAGGTTTTTTGCTTCCCCCAAAAAGGGACCGCTCCGCCTCTAGTGAAGGCTCAGTTCGCCAACCGAGAATCAGCTGTTATGATTTTCAAAAACTTCCGGAATGCTGCTGCAAAAATTGGAGAACTCAAAAATGCCTCGATCCGACCAGACTTATCGAAACCGGAACTTCTGAAGTTCCGGGAGGCTTGGAAAGAGGCTATCGAGAAGAACAACGCCGCCAAACAAAGGATTTGGACAGTTCGAAACTTGCAAGTCGTCAAAATCATCTACAACAAAGATCAAACTCCTTTTCCATGGACCACTCGCAACGAAGGCAAGTTGGTTTCTGCAAAGTAGGATACGCAAACTGTTTCTCTCTTAAAAACAAACTTTCCAAACTTGAACTTGTAGCTGATTCTCACAATTTTGATGTAATTTGCCTCACTGAGACTAAACTTGACGATTCCTTTACTGATTCCCTTATATCCCTTAACAATAAGTTCCATGTAGTTCGTAAAGACCGTAATCGCCATGGTGGTGGTGTAGCCATACTTATTTCCAAAGCTATCAAATTTCTTCCTATTGTTTTACCCTCCTCCTTGGTTCCTTCCGAAATTACAGGTGTCGATTTGCTGCTGAGTGGAAGGAAGGTTCGAATCATTGTTGCCTATAACCCCAACCACAATACTAAGCTGGACGGGTTGATCTCAAATCTTCAATATCTTCTCAAAGGTGGGAATGATTGTGTTATACTGGGAGACTTTAATCTCGCACATATTGACTGGCGCTTTCTCTCTGCTTCCGACAGCCAATGTAACAAATTCCTTTCCTTCATAACGAAGAATGGTCTGACTCAGCATGTAAAGACACCCACGCGTTCTAACCCCGATAACATACTTGATCTATGTCTTACCAATGGGAAATCAGTTAGGGATCTTCAAGTTGAAGATTATTTCAGCGATCACAAACTTATCTCTATATCTCTTGATATTCCAAAAAAACGCATTAACAAAAAAACAACTGTTAAGCTCTATAAAAAAGGAAACTATGCTGCCATTAATCACATAATTAGTTGTATTGACTGGGATCTTAGACTATCTACACTTTCGGTAGAAAATATGTTTGATGACATTTGTTCTTTCTTGCACGAGCTAATTGAAACGTTTATCCCTACTAAGACCTACAAGCAGTTTGTCCGGTTCCATTCCGCTGAGATTATTAAACTTCAAAGAAAAAAACTCTCTATCTGGAGAAGTGAAGGAAATTCTTTAAATTATAAAGAAATATCATCTCTTCTCAAACTAAAACTTTCCCTGGAAGAAAAATATCGTACAGAGAGTCGTCTCTGTAATGGCTCCGCCAAAGATTTCTTCACCTTCATCAATTCTCGCTATAAAAACGGGCAAGAGATTGGTCTTCTCAAAGACTCGGATAACTCTACTATTTCTAATAACCTTGATAAAGCCACTCTCTTTGCTTCAACTTTTTCCAATGTTTTCACTAATGACGACGGACTTAAACCGTTTCTCGCCCGCAGAACCAACAGCTCACTGTCTCACATTGATCTTAATCCTTATGTCGTTGAAAAAATATTATCTAAGCTCCCGTCCAAAGTGAATACCACTCCGGAAAACATTCCCTCCTACTTTCTGAAGCAAGTGTCCACTGCGCTTGCTCTTCCCCTATCTATAATCTATCAAGCTTCCTTTACCTCCGGTTACGTTCCTTCTGCATGGAGAACTGCCATCGTCCGTCCACTTCATAAGAAAGGCTCCCGTTCCGACCCTAACAACTATAGACCAATCTCTCTAACATCATCAATTGGCAAAACGCTGGAAAAAATTGTCCGACATCAGCTTACATCCTATCTCAACTCCAATAATCTTCTTTCTAACTTTCAATATGGATTTCGTTCCCACAAAAGTACCGTCTCTCAGCTCTCAGTCTATCAAGCAAACATCCTCGGCAACTTCGCCTCAAAATTTTCAACTCACAGCGTTTACATTGATTTCAAAAAAGCTTTTGATACTGTTTCCATTCCAAAACTCAAAATCAAACTTGAATCCTATGGTCTCTGTGGAGAAATTTTGGCTTGGCTGTGTGCCTTTCTAACCAATCGCACACAGAAAGTATGTGTAAACAATGCAATTTCTGCCGAACACTCTGTCACTTCTGGTGTACCCCAAGGCTCTGTCCTCGGTCCTCTCCTCTTTTTGCTCTTTGTTAACGACATAGGTGATCAGTTTAATTCAACTCACCTACTGTACGCTGATGACTTGAAGCTTTTCGGTACTAACCCGTCTATTCTTCAACAAGACTTGGATTGCCTAACCAGATGGTGTGAAAACTGGCAGATGTCAGTTGCCCCTAACAAGTGTGAAACTATTTCTTTTCATGCTACTAGAAAATTAACTGCTAAAAATTCCGCTTCTTTCTCCATACAGAACGCAATCATTCCCTCCACAAAATTTATTAGAGATCTGGGCATCACTTTTTCTGCCGACCTTTCGTTCAGCACCCATCTAGGCACCGCAATCAAGAAGGCTCACCAGAGGATAAATATTATGTTCAACGTCCTTCACTTCGCCCCCATCGAAACCTTTATTAAATGTTTTTGTATTTATATCAGACCCCTATTAGAATACGGCTCAGTTGTTTTTCCCCTATATCTAAAGAACATATCAAATTGGTTGAAGGAGTCCAAAAAACCTTCATTTATCGTTGTTATAGAAAATTTAATACTCCCTACATATCCTATTTCGCTTGTTTATCTGACTTGTCACTCCCCTCACTTGAATATCGCCGTCTACTAGATGATTTAGTTTTTATGTATAAGATTGTAGTTAGCAAAGAATCTGATCTGAGCCACTCCCTATTTTTATCATCCCCTTCTATCCCCAATATTCGCCGTCACCCCTATTATCTCCGCTGCTCACTTAAAAATTCTTCTAAAATATCCTCCCAATTTATCTCTAATCGCATTTTGAATTGTTGGAATAGTCTCCCTTCTTCTAGTTTTCCTTCTAAACCATCATCTTCTAATTTTAAATTGAAAATATCCACCTTACAATTCGAAAAATTTTTGATTCTCAACATTCATAACTTCTAGCTTTATTATATTGTAACATTACTCATTCTTTAAATTTTTAACTGTACTTCCACTTGGTTGCGTAAGAGGCCATGCCCTGCATTCAATAAACATCTATCTCTTCCTTTATTCAATTCCTTTTTCCAGTGCAACTCTCCCATCTTCCACTTTGCCTTCGACACTACGATGACGTGAGTCTTCCTCCGTTCTCCCATCCATATCACACTCATTTTCCAGTGCACCACAGGCATTCAGCTTGAACATCGGCACCATCGAGTTCAAGGGCGACTGGGACACGGATTTGGAGAAGTCCACTGCGACACACAATGTGTACAAGCCGTCGGAGCACACTCTGGGCCACTCCGTAAGACCACGGGAATGACGGAATTCAGGGAATTTCTGGTTACAGGACCAGGAAAAGCTATCGAATCACCCGGCCATCGCCTCGAAAGTCCATGACCTCGAACGCCGCGCCAAAGGATGGAGTCGCTGTGGCCACTGTGAGCATTTTCCAATGAATTTTGATAATCTCGAAAGGTTTTTCAGCTCAAGGTACCAGGAATGGTCGTCTCGATGGAGGTGGAGAACACTCTACACTCTATTGCTTCCGGAATTCCGAAGCAAGATAAGGAGGTAAGCCTTGAAATTCCATTGTTCTTCCTTATCTCTTTTTCAGAACCAAAATGTGCCAGTGGCTTCCAAGATGCAAAATTTCCGGATAAAAGACATCCTGGGTCTTCCGGATGTGCAATTCCTGATGGAAGCGCGAAGGAATGAGGATTCCGGAAACAACCGAATCGAGAACTCACCGGTAACAGTTGTGGGTAGATAACACACTGATAACTTGATTATTTAACAGCCAGTCAAGAAGCGAAGAATGTGCTTCTCAAAGGGCCAATGGACATATTGGAGGCGGAGTTCGCGAAGAAAGCATTCTGGAGTGCTGCAGAAAGCAGAGAAATTGCGTAGCGATGTGAAGAAGTGGACGATCCGCGGGGGGGGGGGGGGGCACCAAAGAGGCGACATTGGCAAATGTGAGAACGTGGATTTAACATAAGAGGATGAAGGTTAGTAGATCACTTTTCTATATCACACAATCAGCATTGTGTTTCAGATTAAACGTGCTGCCAAAAATGGGCCACTGGGACAGAAGCCGCTGGGACAAGGAGACAAGGAGAACAATTTTTTCTTTTTTTTGCTGATAAATGACTTTTGAATAACCAGTTCACCTGTTCAGCTGCTATTCAACACGTCCAATCGTTTGGGATCCCCCCAACCAAACAGGTAATCGTTGTGGCCGTTGAGCCAGAGAATCTTATTTTCCTGTCTATATCCAACCATTTCCCTTATTATCCTGTTTCTAGTATTTCTTCTAGGAGTTCCCCGTTTCAATGGCATTACATGAGTGTTTAGAGTCGATTGTTTTCAATTTCACGGTAACATTGACTACCAATGTTCTGTCCGTCCGTTTATCCGTCCACATCTTCCAACAGTCTCTTCGAAAATGCATCCTCCCAACTCGGCACCCTTGGCCTCCTCCAACACCTCCTTCATCTCCTCGTACTGCTCCAACTCGGCCGCGTGGTCTCGATAGTGGGGCGAAACGTGTGCATCACCTCGTCCAGAGACGACACTCCGTTCACGATCGGACTGATAAACTCCTTGTACGACCGAGGATCAAGACGGGGGGAGAGAAAGAGTGCCAGTTACCATTTGTCCAACCGGAATTGGCACTTGAATCGCTCGAGCCGTCCGTTTAAAGTACCAGTGCTCGAATGGATCCTCGCATTTTGCACACGCGTTCCGCATCTCGCAACGGGCCGGGTCCTCGAAAAATAAAAAGAACTCCGATTCTAGAGAGCTTCAAAGCAAAATTAGCACGACTTGGCTCAAAATGCTTCAATTAAGCTCAAATTTGAGCTGGTAAAGAGCAAAGAGGTCTACACTGCTCCACATAATTATAGCTTCACCCCCACTTTTCAGGAAAACCCCAAATTTTGAGGTTTTCCGGAAAAGTTCCTGAAGAGAAAATACGCCTAATTTGAATTCATTTCCGGTCCCAAAATGTTTTTTTGATTCGAAAAAAACAACGAAACATTGATTGATTTTAGTGAAAAAAGCTGTCTAGCCATTCCACATAATTATAGCCTCACTTGAAGAAACCATTGATTTAGGGATCTTGAGAAGCTGAACTGTGTTGTTTTTGTTCTCAATGCATGTGAAAGCACCAATTGCATAGTTCCGCGTGATGAGAACTTCCAAAATTCTCCCCAGAGCTCTCCTGGAGTCCGGTTTTCAGAATGAACGAGATTTTGTCACAAACCTTTTTTTCGCATGGAAACTTTAACTTTCTTAGTAGTTGTGATCAAATTAACCACATTTTGACTAATTTTTGTGTGTTTTAAGTATAATTCATTCAGAAATTGCATTCTCACGAGAGAATCTAGCCGAATGCTTCCCAAGGTGGCCGCACTTAAGACAATTTACCTCCTTTGTCCTTGATTTTCATGGCTAGACCATGAAGATGCACACAGTTTATGATGCCAGGAAATAGATGAAGACATGGAAAAACGTTTGAAGTCACATTCCGTTCTCGACCACTGAAAGTTCACATGATCAGTACTCATTTCTGTTGGCATGTTTGCGTTCGCGGATAAAACCAAAATCCAAGTATTCCATTGTTTCTATTCATTTACCAGAGGTCATAATCAACCCATATCTTGTCATTTTCGTCGAAAATACGAACGACCACAGTCCACCCGTTCTTCTTCGACCTGGAATGAGGCCGTGAGTTCGGGAGGAGAGGGGTAACAACTGACACTCTGAAGAGAAGGCACAGAGTGCTGAGGTTCATGCACTCTGGCTCCGCCGTCCGTCTCTTCAGCCCCACAACGCCGAGATCGTATTTTTATTGAATTCTAGCTGTTCTTGTTCTTTCCCCACTTGTTTTGTATCGTTTTCTTAGCTTATTTATCTTAGATAAATCATATGTTTATATTACGATTGACATCGTAACACTATTAACCAGCCTGTACGTGGCGGCTACCGCCGCCCCTACAGACTGGGCTCCGCGGTTTTCTTATTCGTTCCTTTTTGGAAGGTGTTTTAAAATTTATGATTTTAAGTTATCTCAAAAACATTATCACAACGGCACTTTTGATACCGCCGCGCCCAAAATGGGAGCTTGAAAAGGGCAATGGAATGCCGTTGTAATAATGTTTTTATGGTACTCAAAATGTGCTCCTTTAAAGTTGCAATTTGTTCGTTCGTTTGCCCGTCCGCAGCCTTTTTTCAGCGCCTACTGGTCCGATTTTTTCCTATTTTTGAAAAAGGGGTACGGTAAGCTATATGTGAAATCTGAGGCCTTCTGGAACGCATCTTCTACTTTTTAGGCTTCATTTCCTGTTTCCATTTCGAAATAGACAAATGTCAGAACGAAGAATTTAGGCGTGCGAACGGGAATCATTGCTAGAAAAATTCATTGCTAGAAAAAGACAAAAGATCACCCCAGGGTTTAGAAAAAAGTTTCCGAACGGAAACAGCTGCGGTGGCAGGATCAGAGGCCTCGATTTGGCTAGTTTACTGTATGAAACGGCTGTTTTTGGAACTGAGGCTTTTGTTTTCATGCACTGGAGTTGTTTGACATGCCGTTTCTTTCACGAAAAGGATATTTTTCCAAAACGGATGCTTTTGGAGAGAGAATGTCTAAAGTGAGGGCAACCGGTACACATCTGCGATTCAGGCAGTGTGATGAGGTCTCTCGGAACGGAGAACCATTCTCTGGTGAACTCTGGATCCTGGTCCATTCACAGATTCAAGAACGGTTCCGACACCCGTGGAGGCATGTCCGAAACTCGATTGGGCCATCACTCACACGGTGGTTTGGCGAGGGGAACTGTCAGAACGATTGGATATTTCCGTTCAATTTCCGTTGAAGATAACATGTTGAGACAGGGGTCCGGTATGGTGACTCGATGATGCACGTATACTATCTGACCTGCAAAAGTTGAAAATTCTGCGTCGACCGCGACGGGGCTTTTCTACCATACTTTTCGTCGAAAAATCAGTTTTCGTGGCGAGATAACGCATATTCGGCCGCGTTGCGGCTGCGTCGCGGTCGGCGCAAAAGTTTCAACTTTTGCAGGACGGATAATAGTTCATAAGCGATCTGTGGCATCTAAGGCCTTCTGGGGCGCATCTTCTTCTTTTTAGGCTCGTTTTTTCTTGTTTTGAATAGAAACATGGCGGCACGGCGAATTTAAACGTGCGAACGGAAACAGTTGCGGTCCGCGTTTTTGGAGATGAGGCTTTTGTTTGAACGCTTTGTGGAGTTGTTTGTTACGTCGTTTTTCTCGAAAGGGCTCTTTTTACGAAATGGATGCTTTTGGAGAAAGAATGTTTCTGAAGTGAAGGCAACTCGTACACATCTGCGGTTCCAGGAGTATGGTGAGGTCTCAAGAAACGGAGAACCATCGTTT
Organism: Caenorhabditis macrosperma; assembly: GCA_963932285.1. NCBI lineage: Eukaryota > Metazoa > Nematoda > Chromadorea > Rhabditida > Rhabditidae > Caenorhabditis > Caenorhabditis macrosperma. The sequence continues at coordinate 19,128,247 of OZ010618.1, forward strand.
CCATTGATTATCATCCTCTGATGAACTCTGGATCCTGGTTCATTCGGAGATTCTAGGAAAGCTTGGAAGGTGAAAAGAAAAGTGAGAAAACGGCTCCACAGTGGATTCAGCGGCTCCGACACTCGTGGAGGCACGTTCGAGAGCTGGTTGGGCGATCACTCGCACGGTGGGTTGGGGAGGGGAACTGTCAGAACGATTGGATCTTTCCGTTCACTTTCCGTAGGAGATAACATATTTGCAGTAGCCTTTAGAAAAAATATTGCCAATTCAATGGGTTTGGTCACTAAAGTTTGCCTTTTCGCGCCATTTTGTGGCCGAATCACCATTTTTCGAGTGAGATTCATTGAGCTGTTAGATTTGTTACATGAAAGACAAATGAAAACTATCAGTTCCATTCACTTGTTTGAAATCTCCGAAGTTTCTTCCAAAAAGTAAACTGTTCTTGCCGCAAGTCTCCTAAATTCCTCCTTTTTCACTGATTTCCATCGAAAAAAGCTGTTTTCGGGTACGCTGGCGAAACACGTTGGCTTCTTCGGTTGAAGAAATCATTGCAAAAAAGCTTTGGTGTGTGGTGGTTTCGAACCCGCGCTGCTCGGATCGAGAGACGCGTGCGTTACCACAACACCACCGAGAGCCACTATTGCGGCCACTGACTGCGGCGGCGGGCATCAGTGAAAATCGTAACTTTGACCCCCCATAAAACGGTCGTCCGTGGATCAAAATTAGTAAGTAAAAAGCCATTTTGTATCGTCTCGTCGAGCTCTATCCGAATATGTAATCAGGTCCTAACTTTTCTCAAAACCCAGCGGGGTTTACCTCTAACTTGGGTAATTGAACCGGCTGCGGCGGCGGTGGCGGCGGGGCGCCTTATTAAGAGAAAACGAAGCAGCCGACACCCATCAGGGTCCGCGATGAGCGCCCGCCACCCCCGTTTATAGCGTGTGCGGACGGACGGACGGAATGAACGAATGAAAAACCCACTCCTCTGGGAGAATATATATAAGAAAGATTCCCCCACCTTCGTGATAGCGCTATAAACAATTGAGAACTGAAGATTACTCTTTGCCGAGTTTACAAATCATGTGGAAATGCTGTTCTGCCGAGACCCCGTGCTGACAAGGGAAGTGCTCCAACTGTCCAGAACCGCTTGGAATGAAACCTTGCGGGATGGAAAGAGGTCGGTTTGGGACGCCCGAATCAGTTTTCAAAAGTTGCTAAAACTAACCGAGAGCTGAGAAAAAGCGGCTCAAAGTTTCGGGGATATCAGCCGCTTGCCGACACCTTATAAACTCTCGCGGACCCTCTGGACAGTTGAAACACTTCCCTTGTGAGAGAACCCTGTAGTCAAGTGGGCAGAATCCTTCTAAAAAGAAGAAACAAGATGCTAATGGTGAGTGACTTGATCGCCGACTGCGAACTTCTGATAATACCCATTTCAGAGACACTTCAACAAAAGTCATTAATGAAGGAATGTTCGGTCACAAACGCCCTCGAGATGTTGAAAGGTGACAATGACGCCAATTTTAGACTAAATATTTGTAAAGAGTTAACTGAAACTCGACATTTCGCAGACTCAGGATGATGTTCCCGACATAAAATCGCTCTGAAATGTGTTCTAACTCGTCTCTGATCTGGGGTTCGAAGCTTTGTGTTCAAGTCACCAGGTTGTTGTTGTTAGTGAAGTGCACTCTGCCGAAACATTGCATCGAGCATTCATGCACAAAGCTCTAGAGATTTCGGTATACGGTAGCCAGTGCCTGCTCGATCAGGTGCATCTTGAAGTCAGAAGAGAGCCAGGTGATGAGTAAACAACATCGAGAACAAAAATCTCAAAGTTTTCAGAGTTTCCGATGTATCCTAATAAAGAATTACAGCTATAATTTGGTTTTTCAAATGTTGAGTAAGTACGGAAAGAGCGAGATGAAATTGAAAGGTTCGGGAAATGGCACAGAGTTCTCGAAATGTTTCCAAGTTTCTCAGTACCAATTGAGAGAAAAACATCTGATTGGGAATGACATTTGGCACGAAGCGGCAGTGGTTTTGAATGTCGGGCAATTCAAATAGTAAGAGGTTCACGAATCACAAAGATCGAAAATATCTTCTTCGATGTTGCTACACGCTCTGTTAATGGTTATTCGGATTTGTAAAGCTTGTATAACGGAGAATTGAAACACAATAGTGCAGAGTTCGAAGACTGTTGTTTTATAGTTTCAGAGCTTCGGATGACATAAAGTAAAGTATATCCTTTTTTTCTCTGATCAAAATGAGATCAAAATGGACTGTTAAGAGAAAGAAGGACGTCCACAAAACAGTCATATGCAAGGACCACATGCTTAGAAGTGGGCCCAATTTTCTCTCGCGCTACTGTTCAGTTGTTCATCTGTTTCCTTCACTCCGGGTTCAAGAGCCAATAATCGAGTGCTCAAGAAATGTTTTTGTGTCCAAACTCTAATTGGGTCCGCATGAGTGATACGTGAAGCTGAAAACAAGTAAAATTCTTCGCTCTTCATCCAACTGTTATACCACGCATTACTCACATCTGCAGGCACTCATTATGGGCAGCCAGGTGTGAATGCCAATTCGAAAAGTGGTGATGTCTTTCATGGTGATGTTCCAATCGGACTCAAGGAACTCTTCGAAGCGGATCGCAGAGTTGCAGTGTGGTGTGTAACACTTGCAATGGATTCTCAGTCCGTCGTTTGCGTTATGCTGAAATAGAACAATTGACTGGAGGTAAGCGAGTGATTGGTTTGCTTACTTCTCGTGCACACTCGTGGATTTGGAATTCCACGAGGTGGTCGTGGTGGGCGGATTGACGACCAATTTGGGAACTGTTCCTTTCTCGACCATGAGCGGTGGTGTACGCATATTCCACAAATATGTGGTACTGGCAGTGATCGTAGCCATTTCCGGCACCGAGGTTTGCTCGGTACGATCTGCCGGAACCCACGAAACAAGGGAGGCGGATCATATTTGTCGAGATCATGCTGATCTCGGCAAAGACGAGGATGGCGATCAGGGCTTTGGAATACATTGACATCAGTGGCTGCAGTAGAGTTACTCCTCTCTTTTATACAGAGATAAGCACCGCCTTCTGTTATGCTTCTCACCCAATAGGAAATGTTTCTTGGGCGGAGCTCTTCTGTTTTGATTTCGCATCACGAACAAAACAAAACACGGAAGTTTTTATCCCAGTCCCCATCTGACTTTTCATCAAGCGTGGGAGGCTAGAAAAGTTGTCAAGCTACACTGCAAAAGTTGTGAAATATGATTGGAAATGTGGTAATTCGGAGCCTGTTAGTGGGATATATGAGCAAAGGAAAACGTGGGAAGCGCCAAACAAGTGACGATGAACCTGGAGTTCTAGAGACCTTCACAGATTGTAACGGTATCGGTGCAGTTTTTCGATAATCAGCGGTAAAATATCGGAGAAATACTGCTCGCGACACTGCTTTTTATCTTTTCACTCAGTCAGTCTACGTGTTTCAGCAGAACGATACAACGGTTCACAGTAGTCATTTTTAATCAAACACTTATACTTGTTGATCACATTAACTCACAAGTTTCGATCTACCGCTATCATACTTTGCTCACTGATTCAATCACGTTTGTAATATTTTTTTCGGGAGATTCTACTTTTGTTGAATTGCGCGAACTTTCAAAACCATTTCCGCTTCGTGTCATTCCCAATCAGATGTTTGCTCTCAGTCGGTACTGAGAAACTTGGAAACATTTCGAGAACTCTGTGCCATTTCCCGAACCCTTCAATTTCATCTCGCTCTTTCTGTACTTGCTCGACATTTGAAACACCAAATTAATGTAACGCTTCATTAGGATACATCGGAAACTCGGAAAGTTTTAAGATCTTTGTTCTCGATGTTGTTTACTCATCACCTGGTTCTCTTCTGACTTTAAGATGCACCTGATCGAGCAGGAACTGGTTACCGTATACCGAAAGACTCTAGAGTTTTGTGCACGAATGCTCGACGCAATGTTCCGAAAGAGTGGACTTCACTAACAACAACAACCTGGTGACTTGAACCAATGTTTCGAATCTCAGATAAGAAACGAGTTAGAACACATTTCAGAGGGAATTTCCAGGGTTTTCCTTGAGTTTTTCATGTTGTCTGAGCTGGTGATTCAACGGGAAGAGACCCTTCTCTTGTGAGGAAGACAGTGTACCGGGAGTCTCTGTGCAACTTGGCAGGGTTTCCGATGTATCCTAAAAAACTGACGTATGTCTTTGTGAAGTTCCAGAAGACGTTGAGGCTTCAATATCTGTCTATTAGGTCACCAGAGCCAAGTTGCAAGTAGATCTGTGCACAGTGAGCCAATGTGAGTTTGTAAGGATAATAAGCATTGCAGTATTTAGAGCATTACTTCTTGAATAGATTGAGAAATCAAGAGAAAAGGGAAAGAAGAGAGTTTTTGTTTATTTTACGGGTATTTAGCACCCAGAAACACTGCGGAATTAAAATGGACAACTTGGGTCAAAGTAACAAGGACATTGGCTGGGAACCGACTGAACATGGTCACATATGAATCGGAACTTGGGGAGCAACAAAAGAAGTCAATAGTTGATGATGGCTAGAAAGATGATTATGGTGGCACAGGGATAGGAAAAGGGGGGGGGGGTTCCCGAAGAGCCTGTACAGCTGCGGGGGACTGCGATGACGACGCAGATCCGGAGTCTCGCTGTTCGGCAGCCTCCTTCGCAGCAACTGCCAACATTTCACCAAAGTGTACACGAGTGTAAGAGATAGATGGGACATCTGGAAAGACATATTTGGAGACTGAAGGAGTCGATTACCTGATCCATTGGTCCCCTTGTCACTCTTCCTCCGCTTCTTCTTGCTGCTGCTCACCGTCTCCTCGTGCTCCGCCGAACCCGAAGTTCCGACATTCTGCCTCTTTCCGTTGATCTTGTTGAGCAGTCCTTGCGCCTCCGTCATTATCCCACTTATCTCCGTCGTCATTTGGACATTGTCCCAGGGTCGAAACAAATTGTCCACGACCACTTCCAGTCTTTCTCGACTCTCATTCTAGTTGAATGGGACCTGCAAATGAAAACGTTTGAGGAATCGTTGTGCTCCGAACCTTTGCTCATTCTGAATCGTTTCGCATTCTCCGCTTCCTGCTGCGCAGCAAAATAATCGAATGGAATGTAGTCACTCTTGAGATGACTGGGACAGGGAAAATTATTCTTAGTCACCAAAAAAAATGTACTCACACAACTCCGGGGCTAGTTGTGGCGTCGGCTTCCGACGCTTCGGTGCTGGACGCTTCCGAGGCGGCTCGAGATCTTCAGTTGGAGAATTCGATCCGCAGTCGATTTGGCGTGGACGTTTTATGTCAAGCTGAAAATAGAGAGTTGTGTGGACCAAATGTATCGCTTAGTGTTTGGAAGACCCATCATGTACATGTTGGCCTCCATCCACGTAGCTCCTCCGCGACTGGATCTATGCTCGTCTGGCTCCTCTATGAAGGTTGTGACCATCCGAAAAGTTTCCGAGTGACTGCGGGACGTTCGACGGACATTTAACACTGAAATAGCACAACGCTTCATTACAAGCAACCGGTGGCCATCTTCACTTACCATCGTTCCATCCTCTATCATGACACCATCACGAAGACACCCTTCTTGGCCGCTCAAATGCAAGAACTGATGCATTGCATGGTAATGTTTTCGGGTTTCTTCATGGATCTTATCCCACGACCGCTTCGAGCGAAGGATCGATGATAAGTTGCCCTGGCAGATGTTCAAGACCATTGTTGCGAACTCTCTTTAGGTGATTCTGAAACTCTCTTTGGGTGATTCTTAAGCTCCCACTTGATCGGGATTTTCGAATTCTCCGTTGATCCACGATATGCGCGTTGTCGGCCAGAAACACGAACTCATAGAGCATTCCAATCTGTAAATAACTTAACTGATACATTTTTTCGAAAAAAAAAACTCACCTTCGCAATTGTTGCCAAAATCGAGGGAAATTCAAGTAAATCAGGTGATAAGGGTAGCTACCATATCAGGCAGCTAAAGAAGGGAAAAGGCGAATTCAGGGGGGAATAAAACGAGAGCCCATGTCAGGGCTCTAAAAGACACAGTCAACCCATCTGGGGACTCGAAGATGGGGAGAGAATGAGGGGACACGTGTCACCGGGGGTCTTTTATACGAGGGGCGAGGGCGGAGACCAAAGATGTCCAGAGAGCGGACGCCCCTCGGACGGAAGGGATGCACACCTGGTGACGTAATATACGTGGCGGGGGGTCGGCGAGCGGCGGATTAGCGTGTGCCGACGCCCGACAGTCGGTACACTTTGAAGGTGTCTGGATGCCGAACACAGCGGGAGACCAGTGGGGAATAGGCGATTGGGGGAAAAAAGAACGAGCGGCAGAAATATAGAGAGAAAAAGAAAGAGCCAGAGTGAGTGAGGTTCAGATTGGTTTTCAAAGTGATGCTTATTTCATTTAATTCTGAGCCTTCTTTTCTTACGAGAATGTCGGTCGCATCTTTTGAAAATACACGAACTCCACGATTCAAGCAATGTCCCGCTTGTAGTTATTTCTGGCCTTGTGATTTTCGTTATTCAGAAGAACTTTGTAAAGGGTTATGACGAGACGGTTCCCTAACCTCAGAGCAAGCGAGTTTGGTTCCAAAAATTTCAAGCCAACGTGTTCAGCTCGGATCATGGACCTCGCTCCGCTCACCTGATGGATCTAGATACTAGTTCTACATTTTTCTGTCTGTATGCAGCGCAATTTCTATAAGCAGCGCAATTTCTGACAAACACAATTGAGAATAAACACTATCATCTTATCGTTGAGTCAAGAAACAAAATATGATTGAGAATCAACTTCCCGTCGCGATTTGCATTGCTTTCCTTGACAAATCCCTTGATTCCAGAATATCAGCGGCGGTGAATTCTCCCAAAAGACTCCAGTATCCTAGGCCACGGTAGACTTTGCGGAATTCCGGAGCGGCGTACTGATTAGGGAAGTGTGCTCTATCGACAAGTAATGAGGCTTACTTGCTCAAACTCAACTAGCGGGATTTTTTGGAACTTGTCGAACACAAACATCCAGATATCTTCAATCTCCCGAGGAGTGAAAGAATCGACGTTTTTGTCAGCATCAACCTTCTTCGAAAACAAAACCCTTCAGGACTCTGCATAGTTTCAGCTTTTTCAACCTGAACTCATCATCATTGACTGATTATTCAATCTTTCTCTATTTCCATTGACTCACTCATCCCGATAAATGGGAGCCCCCGGAATGTCGTATGCTGTGAGATGCAGGTTTGGCGCCAAGTGCTCTTCGAATCTGCTTGATGACTTGCATTTAAACTTCCGAAACGCTCCCCAACGTCTTTTCCAAGTCATCCACCCTCGTACTCAATTTTCATCTCATTCTTAAAGTTGTCACAGGCCTATTCCCATAGTCTGTGCTATTTCACTTTTCCTCATTGCGATCTATGATTGTTTACGAAGGTCATATTACGCGGAGGTTAATATTCATCGGAACTATTCCGATGTTTATCGGACCTCGCGCATATGACCCGGATTACATTCAGTCTATGCGTTTGCATCGGTCGGGAGTAGTCGTGTCTCCGACTACTCTCCATACCGACTCAAAATAAAGATGTCGACATCTAACACATTGTGATAGAGACACTTACAATAGAAGGGAAAGGTAACATATTATATAAAAATCTTCTATTTGTAATATGGAGGTTCCCAACAGTAGGGAATCCATACCGTTCGTTACCTATTCCGGCAAGGATTCCTGCGAACCGTGTGATCTATGAATTTATTCCTGAGTGCTGACATGAACCGCTACACCGTCAGTTATTACGTCTATCCGTATTCCACACTATTATTTGTATTCTCTATTCGTCTTGGACAAGCTGATCATCTACTATTGAAGCCGAGAAGTCATCGTATGCAGATCATCTCATGGAACACAAGGAGCGGCACTTTTTCTGCGTGAGAAATCCCCTCGACATTTTTTACTTTATTCGACCCTACAACTGTTAGTAATTGATTAATATTGTCTCTGAATTAATACTCCCCGCATGCGCAAAGGACGCCGGAAGAGAGTTTGAACCATAGAGCCTAGAGCTAGAGAGCCTAGAGATTGAGACATTGAAAGTTCAGAAAGAGATTGAACTTATTTTTCGCAGTTGAATTGTTTACTTGAGCAGAATCTTTCACCCACATTTCTCCCCCTATTATTTCGATGTACTGTGTTTCCCAATTGACTTGAGTTCTGTTTTCCTATTGAATTGTAATTGACCGCGACTGCTCAACGCCGATTCTAATTGAGGCTGGCTACTAGAATAAGATTGAGCGCATTTCAATGTCAAATAGCTGCAGCGTTACTCCTTAGGCCTAGATTCTACTTGTTCACTTTTCCTTGATTATGTGTGTTTGATTGGTATGTAACCTCTCTCACAACTGATTCACCTGTCGAACTCTCATCAAAAACAACACCTTACATTTTTTCCCATGAGAGGCTTCAGGGACGAAGCAGCTGTCGGGAGAGGGGGATCCGCAAGGCATCGTTTTTCTGGTTATTGATGTAATTAACTCTTTGGAAAAGTGACTTTCCCTCGAGCTCTTTTCATCCAGCTTCGAGGACGAAGCCATCTTTCCAAAGGGGGTGGGCCTATTTCCTATTTCCATAGTCTGTGCTATTTCACTTTTCCTCATTGTGATATATGATTGTTTACGAAGGTCATATTACGCGGAGGTTAATATTCATCGGAACTATTCCGATGTTTATCGGACCTCGCGCATATGACCCGGATTACATTCAGTCTATGCGTTTGCACCGGTCGGGAGTAGTCGTGTCTCCGACTACTCTCCATACCGACTCAAAATAAAGATGTCGACATCTAACACATTGTGATAGAGACACTTACAATAGAAGGGAAAGGTAACATATTTTATAAAAACCTTCTATTCGTAATAAAGTCCTTCCAAATATTTTCACTATCGCAATGAATATTATCAACAAGATACTTCCACATCTCAGTGTCCTCGTCCGTGAAATTTGTCTCTTTCTGCTTTTGAACAATCGCTTTCGGTAGCGGAATCGCCTCTTCTTTGAACTGACAACTCATAATAACTCCCTGCTTGTCTAGAACAACATCCGCGTGCTTGCGGATTCTGAAATAGTGGAATTGCTTTTGCAGTCAGTTTTCCTAAAAATCTCACTCGCTGAGCAATCGTCGATCCACTTCGATTGAGTACTTGACACACAACTTCAGTTTTGTCTCCATATCAAAATCAGTGTTTCTCAGTTTCGGTATCAGAATAGTTTCGAATCTACGAATGGAGACAATTTAATAAGCTCCCGATACACTCACCTCGCGCCCAGCGACTGTGCAGTACGTCGCGATCTCGTGTTCTCCAGAAACACCTTCCACATGTTCTTCCGGTTCTTGTCTATGATTTTCGACATTTTGCAGCGTCTTTGAAGCGTGTCCGACGATCGCATCGATCTTTTTTCTTCCTCGTAATTGATCGCAAATTCCCACATTTTCAGGTCCTTCTGTGGCGTTTACGGTTTACTGTAGGCGTTCTGGCTCATTTTTGCTGGAAAAAAACAGATGGATGGAAGAGAGAAATAAATAAGATGAATATTAAGAATTCACGGGGTGACAGCGGGTCATTCGATGGACGTTTAACACTAAAATAGCAAAACGGTTCATTAGAAGCAACCGGTGGCCATCTTCACTTACCATCCTTCCATCCTCTATCATGAACCATCACGAAGACACTCTTCTTCGCCGCTCAAATGCAAGAACTGATGCATTGCATGGTAGTGTTTTCGGGTTTCTTCATGGATCTTATCCTACGACCGCTTCGAGCGAAGGATCGGTGATAAATTGCCCTGGCAGATGTTCAAGACCATTGTTGCAAACTCTCTTTAGGTGATTCTGAAACTCTCTTTGGGTGATTCTTAAGCTCCCACTTGATCGGGATTTTCGAATTCTCCGTTGATCCACGATATGCGCGTTGTCGGCCAGAAACACGAACTCATAGAGCATTCCAATCTGTAAATAACTTAAATGATATATTTTTTCGAAAAAAGTACTCACCTGCGCAATTGTTGCCAAAATCGAGGGAAATTCAAGTAAATCAGGTGATAAGGGTAGCTACCATATCAGGCAGCTAAAGAAGGGAAAAGGGGAATTCAGGGGGGAATCAAACGAGAGCCCATGTCAGGGCTCTAAGAGGGTTGAAAAAAAAGATAGAGGAGGGAGAATGGGAGTTCAGGGGGGAATCGAACGGGAGCCCATGTCAGGGCTCTAAGAGGGTTGAAAAAAGAGATAGAGGAGGGAGAAGGGGAATTCAGGGGGGAATCGAACGAGAGCCCATGTCAGGGCTCTAAGAGGGTTGAAAAAAGAGATAGAGGAGGGAGAAGGGGAATTCAGGGGGGAATCGAACGAAAAGACATAGTCAACCCATCCGGGGACTCGAGGAGAGAATGAGGGGACACGTGTCACCGGGGGTCTTTTATACGAGGGGCGAGGGCGGAGACCACGGATATCCAGAAAGGGAACGCCCCTCGGAGGGAAGGGGTGCACACCTGGTGACGTAATATACGTGGCGGGGGGTCGGCGAGCGGCGGATTAGCATGTGCCGCCGCCCGACAGTCGGTACACTTTGAACGTGTCGGGATGCCGAACACAGCGGGAGGGGGAAGGAAGGGTTAATCCGAGGGATCAGTGGGGAATAGGCGATGGGGGGAAAGAGAGACACACATAGCGGCTCTGAATGAGTTTTTTGTTGATAAACTATTTTCCAACATGCCCCTTTCTTGACAGTCAGTTCTTATGCGGCGTCCAAAGCTCGTCGAGGTCTTTCAACGGTCTCGACACGTCCAAAGCACGCATAAAGATCGTGGAGGCATAGAGGTGGTACGGGAAGCAAGAATGTGTGTATCTGTGGTTTTTTTCTGTTAGGGAAGCGTTTTAAGACAAAAGTTCACATTTTTCTACAAATATTCAGGATAACACTTGCGGTTTTTCACAAAATTGGGCGTTTTTGGGCACTTTGCGACAAAAAATCTGGAAAATTTGAAATTCGCGATGTTAGTCACTACGCGGGATTGATTATCAGTATGAAGAAGTGTCATTCTGCGAATTTATGGCAACATCTGAAAGTTCGTCTAAAAACACTTTCCTCGTGAGTGATTTCTTTGTTGAATAATGTTTGGATAATTCGGAATGGTTTTTCATACTAATGAAATATAAATTGTCGTGGTGTTCACAGACACACTACATTTTTACCTCGAGACCTCGACGAGCTTCGGTCGGAGCACTAGTCATCCACGGTGGTTCCCGACTCTTACTGTCACCTCTTCTCCGATCATCAGGGATGGCTCCACAAAAAAGTTCGAAGGCCAAGTTGATGTGAAAGTGCATTGACCGAATATTTCACATTGTTGTACTAACTTCTGGCAGGAGGGATTCCACGAATTCCTTTGATTTCTGATGGCATGGACACTTTCTTTCTTCGCCTATTCCCTCGGATTAACTCTTCCTTCTCCTCTCCCGCTGTGTTCTGAGTAAGATGAGAAAAATGAGAAAAATGAGAAGAGTCGCCGCATGGACCAAATACTTGGCAGTGGATTGTTGGACTGCGAGCAGACATTTTAGGCGAGAAGAGAGAGGAGAAGGGGTAGAGAAGAAGAAGGAGGTATGAATTGTGTGGATCATCTAGTCACTCAGATCCCGTATAGTTTCAGCATTTCAAGTCGAAGTTAGCCGAATCAAACTGAATTCACAGATTCTCATGAAAACTTCTAGTTCTCCCAAAACATGAAAAATCGGAGGGGCTTATATTTATAACGCGCACTGTAGAAGCGTCTTTTGAAACATTGACAAATGAGTAAGATGAGAAAAATTAGAAGAGTCGCCGCATGGACCAAATACTTGGCAGTGGATTGTTGGACTTGTACCTGCCCGAATTATTTATCTTGACTGTGTTTAAATGATAAAATTTCACGAAAAAATGTTTGGTTCATTGACTTAAATTAACTCTGAATAAATGAAAAGCGCTGACATCTTTTTTTTTCGATTTTTCTTAGTTCTTTAAATAGAAAAATTCTATAAAATTGGAAAAATTCGCAATTCATAATTCTACGAAAAAAAAGACATATCGGGTTTTATCTATTTTCAGCTTTCTTTTTTCCAGCCTCCATTTCCCTTTTCTGATAGTCAGTTCTTATGCGGCGTCCAAAGCTTTTCGAGTCCTTCAACGGCTTCGAAGCGTCCAAAGTGCGCATAGCAATCGTCGAGGCGTTGAGAATGGACGTTTAACGCTGAAATAGCCTAAAGAATGATGACCAGTTGGTTCGCAGCGGCCTACGCCGGTACTCTCGCTGGACGCACTTCTGGCAAGGTGGCAGATCTTCCCACAGCACTTTGCCTCTGGGAAACGTGCGGATGGACGGAATGAATGAATGAAAAGCCGACTCCTTTAGAAAAATATTTATACATATAAGAAAGATTCTGATTCTTCAGCGACCTGATATGGTGGCTATTCTTATTACCTACGGTTTCCACTGATAATCTAATATTTGATTCGATTCAGTTTCCTTTTTTTTGCATGTTCCGTCAATAATTTGTCTTATTCTAAAAAGCAAACGATGTGTCTGTCTGTCTATGGGTTTCTTTGTCCACAGCCGTTTTTCAGCCTCTACTGGACGGTTTCAGCCCATTTCTGGCACAGAGGCGTCAGAAGTATTGACCGCAAGGTGCACGTCGATTTTCTAAGCGATCCGTCAACTTTTTCGGCTTCTGGACTGTTTTTTTGTGTATTTTCCCTCTAAATTGCTCTCCTGGGAAGGTTGCGTCGACTCGACTCGCCTATCTTTCCAGAGGCAGGTTGGGTAGAAGGGGACGGAAAAAAACGGCATAGACTAGGCACTCGATTGGCCTGGTCTGTGCTATTCGCGTCAGGAGGCTCTGTTATAGAAGAAGGAGGCCGGGGAAGGGGAAGGGGTGCACACCTGGTGACGTAATATACGTGGCGGGGGTCGGCGGGCTGTGGATTAGCATGTGCTGACGCCCGACAGTCGGTACACTTTGAAGATGTCGGGATGCCGCGGGAGGGGGAAGAAATCGTTAATCCGAGGGACCAGTGGGGAATAGGCGATTGGGGAAAAGAGAAAGAGAGTCACCATGCCATCAGAACTCAGCGGAATCTTCCTATTGCATATTTGGCTGGTAATAAAATAATTGTCTTTTTGAACATTTTAAGTCAAAAATAAAAAAAGATAACTTTTATGGATCAGAGCAATTTGAAATGAATAGTACAACGACACACGACAGATATGGAACGAAGGAGACAAGAATATGAGAATAATCAACGACTACTTTCTAAAGATAGCTCGAGGGGCTCGAGGATGAGAGGCGCTCACGGCATCACTAATCGAGGTACTTTGCTGGCACTGTACGAACACGGTCGCTTTTGCGAGCCGGTTGGGCAGACGCGTCCTCGTCTTCGATACATCTTCTTTTGGCTGGGGGTTCCTGGGCGTCGGTCAACCGGCGGCGTTTTCGGGGTTGTGGAGGAGTGACGGGGGCGGCGGCAGGCTCGTCGTCGGAGTCGCTATCTTCGGCATCGCTATAAAAAATGAAATGAAAAAATGAAGATAACAAATTAAAAGTTAAATTTTGAGATAAAACTCACTTCTTCCCAAAGTCGGCTTCACGCTTGACTTCTGACGGTTCCTAATCGTTCGCAGCGCCACCGGCACCGCTGGTCAAGCCATTCGGGCGATTGGAAGTTCCCATGGCGGGCGTGTAGTCAAATTAATGGGAGAAGCCGGTGGAGAAGCCAATGTTCGAGCCATTCAAACAACTTGAAGTTCTGACGGCCATCTTGCCTGGTCTTCGTACATTTTCATAGAAGCCCGTCGTCGGAAGCTCGTGTTCTGAATAACAGCGAATCGATTGAAAAGGGGTGATTGAAAAACTGATTTACCTTCGATAATCTCTTCCAATGTTGCCATTAATCATAGAATTTCAGTAGGAATCGAATAAGAAGAGCCCATATCAGGGCTCTAAGAGGTAGGGGGGAAAGGTAGAAAGTCAGGAAAGAATCAGGCAGAGCCCATGTCAGGGCTCTAGAGTTGGAGAGTCAGTGGAGAATCGGATAAAAGTAGAGCCCATATCAGGGCTCTCGAAGGGGAGACTGAATGATGTTATGGACCGAGGGGTCCTTATATACCCCCAATGATGCGAAAAGGGGCGGGGCGAGACATCTCGCAATGAGGACCGCCCACTCGCGTCGCAAAAGGATACGGCAGAGGTGTCACAAAAGGATACGGCCAATAAATTGGAACAATTGGGTGACAGAATAGGGCTAATGTGGCACCTGAACAGTGCGAATCTGTAGATGGTAAACGAAGAGTTGGTCCTCCCGAGTCTCGGAAGAATACAACAACAACAAAGAAAAAACCCAATTCTCACGTAACGTAGCACTGAAAAAAAGAAATCACAACCTTCTGGAACAGGAGACGAAAGTCTTCAAGCGGTGAATCAAACAAATCTGACAACGACTGTGTGATGAGGTGTTATTATTCCTTTGAAAACCCACATTAAATGAATGTCCCCACAAGATGTCGTCCGGTTGAAAAATATTCCGTTTCGAGTGGATGGCAGGTGATCCCAACACCACTGTTTGCTTTGTTTCAAAAGTTTTGGACCCGGAAAATCTATTGTTTGTCTATGTCTGTGAGTTTTTCATACAGTTATGCATTGGTTGTGAGTGCTCGTTTCGGCGACTTCTGTGGGTGTCTTACCGTATAAAAAAGTCACAGAAATAGACATACAATAGATTTTCCGAGTTCAAAATTTCTGAAACAAAGCAAACAGTGGTAAAGAGACCACCTGCCAGCCACTTGAAACGTAATCTTTTCTCAACCGGACGACATCTTGTGGGGACATTCAGGGAATGTGGGTTTCAAAGAAATAATAACACCTCATCACACAGTGATCGTCCGATTTGTTTGATTCACCGTTTAAAGACTTTCGTTTCCTGTTCCAGAAGGTCGTGATTTCTCTCTTTTCAATGCTTCTTTGTTGTTGTTGTATTCTTCCGAGACTCGAGAGGACCAACTCTTCGTTTACCATCTACAGATTTGCACTGTTCAGGTGCCACATTAGCCCTATTCTGTCACCCTATTGAACCTTCTTATCTGTTGTATCCTTCTGGGACACCTCTGTCCGTTTCAGTCACAAAAACAGTCTTAGGAAGATGATAATACATTTTGGGAGAGCGAAGGCCCGAAGATTGCCGCGTTATTCAAACAGCCGTCTGGCATCATCAATTTTCACAGTTCAATTTGCTCTCTGAATGAATCACACACACACCAAAAATAGACACCAAAATGAATTTTTAGATGTTCATAAATTCTTCAGAAACACAACAATTGCACCAAGCGAAGACGCAGCTAAGGAGATCATGAAGTTTACGACAGGAAATGAAACTAATGGAAAAGAAAGATAAAAGATAGATAAAAGAGAAATTGACAAGGGAGAAGGAGATTGTGAGGGGCTAGTTCCCCGGGCCCTCGTATTATCGACGTATGAAGGTTCGATGTATCTAGCGATTTCTGGAATCTTCTTCATGCGGTTCTCGTCAATTCGAGGATATCGATAATCTGCCGGTGGGGCGATAGTGTTGTGTGTCGTCTTCCCAAACTCTTCGGCTAACAATGTGTCGAAAATAGTCGGGTCATTTTGCTCTATCAACTTGATCATTTCCATTTCCGCCGCGGTGTGGGCTCTGGCAGTGATTGCTTGGATCCTCTGTTTAGTTCGGTGTGCATATTGACGGTATCTAATTATCTTGAGAACAATCAATTGAGGTCCAAGGGAATGACGGCGTTCCTCTTCGTAGAGTGTGGCGCGGTCTTGTAAGAGCTCATCCGTGACCCCAAAGGTCTTGATTTCTCTCAAGATGCGTTCGTCAACAATCGGGTCCGTGTCGAACCGGGGGATCAAGTTAATATGATCAACGTTGAAGAGTCGTTTGATCAGTGGCGTGGCGAATCTTTCTCCAATATCCACGGTGAGAGTGGTGTTATTGGGACCAGTGATCGTGAAAAATGAGCGGCGACGGCGAATCTTCTTGTCCTTTAGCGTTCGTATATAATCCGGCAGATAAGCATCGCGAGGTAAGTCTGGGAATCTCAGCATTCTTCCGTCGTCAGTGAAGTACACGTTTCCTGCTAGACATCCTTCTCCCTCAGTTTGCGTGAATTTCGGTTCTTGTCGAATGGCCGAAAACATCGCAAGCTCTGGTACCGCGATAAAGTCGCTCGATATGACGGCGGTTACTGTGGTAGTGGCGTGGTATTTGCATTGCTTGCTGGGAGAAGTTTCCATCCAGATGATGGTTGTCTGATCTAGTTTGCACTGTCCGGAAGGGTAAGTGCACTTCGATAGGTCACCTAGAGTGGAGATGGCATTCATTCCGTCGAAACTGGCAACTTCGCCTACTATGACGGTGAATTCGAACGTTTCGAATTCGGTGGTTCCCCACCAAGCCGTGTTGTTCTCTGTAGCGGATCGGATGATATCGCTCCGGTACAGGCTTAAAGGTCCCTCCTTAAGTTCTGCTCCTTCGTACTTCTTCTTATTGGCTGCCTCTCGGCAGACACTAACGGGTACGGAAACGCGGGTTCTTGATGTGAAATCGACGGTAGTCCATATCTTCAGATACGAAGTGGTGGTTACCTTGATCGTATCGCGATAGCACGCATGTGCTAGCTGCTTGCTTGGGTCGATCCGTGTTTCGAAAATTTCGGCCGTCGTTGTGAGAAGTGGTGTGTCTGGTGTTACACACGCGAGCATTACAGGAGGGGCGAAGATGTTGCCACCCTCTTGGAAGCCACAAATTTGTGGTTTCGATGCGGAGGTCGGTGTTATGAGACAGATGGCAATCAAAATGCATGCCAAGAGTTCTCGAGTCTGTGAACGACGATTCGGGCTGCTACGACGATCTTGACGGACCGGTTGGTTCCGTTGATGTTGTTGATTGCTCCCTGGTTGGTCCCGTTTCCATTGTTTCTTGTTTTGGAAATTGTTGGGAGCTCTTCTCTGGAAGTTGAACCTTCGGCGTACGTCGTCTGGTTGACGATCCGATTGTCGGTGGAACGACGATTGGTTGCGTTGCTGTCCGGACAGCTGTTGTTTTCGATCTACAACCAGTTGTGTGATCGCCGCGATGAGATCATCTTCCTCATCGTCCGCTTTCTGCGCTTCCTGCACATCGTGGATTCGCTGAATCCGCTCCGCCTTTCGGACAATCTCTTCGAGAGATCTCGGGATGTTGTCGCTCTCCATGAGCTTGTTACGAATGTGACGAGCGGAGTGGTGTAAGAAGTGAGCCGCCAGGAGACTATCCCTAGTCTCTTTCGCTACGCCTTCGTATGCGAACTCTCCTAATGTTCGTAGCTTCTTCGCATATTCCGAAATCGTCATTCTTCCTTGGCTCAGAGTTGAGAGTTCTTGTTGCGCCAGTTCCCGATCTCCTGGAACTTCGAACGCCTGTAGGAGGTTGGTCACACTAACCTCCCACGACTTCGTTCTTTCTGCGCCCAGCTGGTTATATCTCGCTTTCGCGGTGCCCTCAAGGAAGAATGGTATGAGGCGTGATCCGATTTCGGACTTGATGTTCAAGCGGTGGAGTACATTTGCGAAATCCACTAGCCAATTTCGAAGAGCCGGAGTGTTACCTTCGCCGAATTTGGTGATATGGCCTTGGACGGCCTTCAGAGCCTGTTGCGGGCTGTCGCCACTAGCGATTTGTTTCGCCTCCCACTGGAATTCCGCTGCAAGCGGCTTCGCCATCTCTTCTGGCGGGGCGCTCGGCTTTGTTTCCGTGATTAGCTCCGAGATATTGCTCTCTCGGGCCTCAGTGGGGTTTTGTGTTTTCTCACTTCCTCGTTGGAAATTGAAGGAGAAAAATCTAGCAAAGAGGCTTCTGCTGTTGCTTCTTCTCGGCGTACCTCTGGCTGCGAGGTTGTTGGATTGTCGCCGGCCTCGATTTTGGTTTTCACCAGGGGATTCTAGTGAGGTAGCGAGGGGATCAGTCGGCGTAGTTGGTTGGCTCGGCTGTATGCGATTCGACGAATGGGACGAAACTAGTCGGCTTAGCGGAGTAGTCGGTGGGTTGGACGACGATGGATGATTTGATGCAGTAGTCGGATTGACCGGTGACTCCGGTGAAAAATCAACGGTGCGTCTCGGAGGGTGAAACTGAGTGGTGAAATTCGACTGAAGTGGAAACGGAGAACCGGATGGACTCAAAGGGGTTCTAAAATATTCCTGTGGCAGATGGACAGTTAAACGAGTTGGATCAAGAGGAGTCGAGAAATGCGACGACGAGAGTGGAGAGGAATAAACTGAGGTTGTACCGGTATTCGGTGTATAGAGACCACGTTCTCCTCGGTACTCGGCGACTTGAAGGCTCCTTGCCCTCTCAGCTTCTATCAGTTCCTGCTCGAGAAGTTTCCTTGCGTTTCTCTGTGCGAGTCGCTCGGCTCGATCTGCCACTTTCTGCTTGGCCAGCGTGACCACTTATTCAGACGAAGAAAGGAGATGGTGAACAAATCACCGAGGATGTTAAATAGGAAGGAGAACAAATGTTCAGATTTTCGGTAGACTCTCTAATGCTCAACTATTCAAAACAATTTTTAAATGGAAACCCACTTGTTTTCCTTTTTTTTTCAGATGTTGTTTGTCGAAGTTGTGCACAAGAATAGTATCTGTCGTTTGTATATACCAAGCTGTAAATTCGGGTTGTCACTTTTTGAGCATGGTCACGGTTGGAGAGAATCGAAAGAACGGAGAAAGGATTCAGTGTAGCACGGATGTTCTTGAGATGTAGCGGTTGATGATCAAGTGGAGAAAAGAAAATGTTGTGTGCTCTGGTGAACAACTGAATCCGATCTTCGGGACCAACCATGGGCGGAGCATGTGTCCGGCATCTGGTCTCTTATGCTCGTGACGGCAGCAGGGCACGGCGTCGTCTCGTAGTGCGCCGCACTCTCTACGTCCGTTTATCCTTTTTCTGCCCCCCGCTTGTCACGCGCGCGTGGTGTGCTCGTGACATTTTCAATATTACAGGCCGCCTCAGTCGCGTGATGTTTCTCGTAAACAACCGACTACGGTAGTTGCGTCATTTCCCTTCGTACTTTGCTCCCTTGCAAGCTACGTCTCTCAGCCATTCAGAGCCCGCATGGGCGGCGCTGAATCCTACTGTATGCAGAGTTTTCCTTCTGCCCTCCAGATTTCAAGAGCTGGGAGCGCTCCTCAAGTGATCCCACGAACGTTGTGATGCTAATTCACTTGTGAAATCTCTCAGACGTGTGTCGGTGTGAGTAAGAGTTCGTGTTTTGACCGGTGGATGTGTCTTTCTGAGGGCCCTTCAAAAGAGACACGCACGAACCGAAAGCTTTCTTCTGCGCAGAACGTAGCCGATCGGACAGGGAGTATGTCAGACTCTGCCGCCGTCAGGACGTCCCATCGATGTTCTACTCCTCCACGCTTTTGGAACTAATTTGGGATGTATTAGTCCATAGGTGACAGAACTAAAATTCGGCGTAGCACACTATTGTTACGCGGAACCGCGTGGAGACCGAACATCAGAAAGAAACCTGGTCGAAATTGTATGCACTAGCATGATGGTGAGGGAAATTCTTTCTGATTACACCGTCTGGTTTTTGAGAGAGTTGAGGGAATAATAAGACGCACTAGAGGTTGCCGAGTGACAGTTTCTCCGTGGTTGCGTCCTTTACCCTTTCCCGAGGGCGTTGCAACTGGAATATTTCTGGGGCTGGCATTGGCTACATATATAGTTCCCGACACTCTGACGTCGAGTGAGTGACGGATCCCTGACTACAACTCATCGTAAAATTTAGTTGAAGTCGCTGAATGAATGGTTTTCTTATCAAAGCTGGAATTGGGTGAGTGTCTCTGAACCACCGCCAAGACTCAGCAAGGACAGGGGAAAACCACCAATACCGCTGTCACTCGTGTAATATTGCTAGCTTGGTCGACAATCCAATTTTCCAAACATTCTACCCATATCATTAAAGCCTTATCCTAGCCGATATCAAAACCGTGAAGTCATAACAGAGAGGAAAATGATGTGATAAGCAGTGTGGGGTCTCGAGACTGCAGTCTCGAGAAAAACTGGTTACACGAGAATTTCTCGAGAAATTTTTCCCGAGAGAGTCTCGGGAAGGTCTCGAGATTTCTCGGGACTTCCCGAGAAAATCCCGGGAAAGTCTCGAGATTTCTCGAGAAGTCTCGGTTCCTTCTCGGTTCCTTCTCGAGACTTCTCGAGAAGTCTCGGTTTGTTCTCGGTTCCTTCTCGGTTCCTTCTCGGGAAGGAACCGAGAAGGAACCGAGAAGGAACCGAGAAATGGTGAATTTTGTGGAATTCGTGGAATATTTTGAGTCTCTAAGGTACCTATAAGGTACTTTCGAGGTCGCTGAGTTTAATAAACCTGGTTTTGAGATTTCATATCACGGGCTCGCGGAGCACAAGAGCAAAAACTGATTTTCAAAAGTTTTCGAATTTCAATGTGAATTTTACGTTATAGGTGTATTTTGACCCATGGATTACGGATATCACAACGAAAAATCATGAAAAAATCACTCAGGGCCGTTATCAGATCAATTTTTCAATTTGTCAAAATCTTACGTTTATCACCAAAAATGGCCTCTAGATTACGAATACAGTATTTAAAAATCATGGAAAAATTATTTGAGACCGTTATCAGTGATAAAACAAAAGTTTTGAAAATCAACAAAATTGACTTTTTATCGCTGATAACAGCCTTGAATGATTTTTCTGAGATTTTTCGTTATGATATTCGTGTTCTACGAGTCAAAATACACCTAAAACAACCATTACATAGCACAATCTAAACATTTTTGAAAATCAGTTTTCGTCTTGTGCTCCGCGAGCATGCAAAAAATGTTCGCGCTTGAGTCCGAGTTTTGGGTGGCAGGGGTATTTTGACTCGTAGAACACGAATATCATAACGAAAAATCACAGAAAAATCAGTCAAGGTCGTTATCAGTGATAAAAAAAATCAATTTTTTGATTTTTCAAAATTTTTGTTTTATCACTGATAACGGTCTCAAATGATGTTTCTATGATTTTTGAATACCTTATTTGTAATCTAGAGGCTATTTTCGGTGATAAAATGAAGAATTTGACAATTTGAAAAATTGATCTCTTATCACTGATAACGGCCCTGAATGATTTTTTCATGATTTTTCGCTGTGATATCTGTATTCTATGGGTCAAAATACACCTAAAACGTAAAAGTCACATTAAAATTCGAAAACTTTTGAAAATCAGTTTTTGCTCTTGTGCTCCGCGAGCCCGTGATATGAAATCTCAAAACCAGGTTTTTTGAACTCAGCGACCTCGAAAGTACCCTATAGGTACCTTAGAGACTCAAAATATTCCACGAATTCCACAAAATTCACCATTTCTCGGTTCCTTCTCGGTTCCTTCTCGGTTCCTTCCCGAGAAGGAACCGAGAAGGAACCGAGAACAAACCGAGACTTCTCGAGAAGTCTCGAGAAGGAACCGAGAAGGAACCGAGACTTCTCGAGAAATCTCGAGACTTTCCCGGGATTTTCTCGGGAAGTCCCGAGTCTCGAGACGTTCTCGAGAAGTCTTGGGAAATTGCTCTCGAGATTTCCCGAGACTTCTCGAGAGAATTTTCTCGGGACTTCTCGAGACGTCTCGAGAAATCTCGGAAATCAGATTTCCCGAGACTCGTCTCGTTTTTGTCTCGAGACCCCACACTGGTGATAAGAGAGGAACGAAAATGGTTAAATGTAGATAAGAGTAGATGAAGATCGTGATAATGGAGTAAACTGACTTGTATAAAGCGTCGATTGGTGAATATGATGATGAATAATATGACGATGAACATAATAGAATTGAATAACTGGGGACGATGTCCTGGGGAATGGAATGGAACTAGGAGTCGTCCAGTGCTTAGTGAATTAGGTGTAAGGGAATAACATGGAGTAAGAAATCTCGTGTGAAAGAGATTTCCAAGGTGGGACCTCCATGTGAGGGGCTAGTTCCCCGGGCCCTCGTATTATCAACCTTGCCTTCTACTTAACGCACTATATTCTCCTCTATTAGTTTATTCAGGGTAAATATAAATATAGATAAATATAGTCATTGAATAAGTTGGGTAATATATCTGGGGGAGTCCTTCGGAGCGAGAGCGTTACATTCTCCCGTCCCCTCTCCTCCAGCCTCCTCCAGATTGAGCGAGCGCCATGTCCCCTCATGTTAGGGGCGTGGCCTCTCTATTCTCTCGCTCACGCTATTTCTTCCTTTTTAGGCAGCCGACCCCGTTGAGGGGAGGGTGCGTCCGGCGAGCCGTTCACAAGATAAATATGTCGAATTATATCAATTTTAAGTGTGTGTCACCGCCGAGCTTCGATTTTTATTCCGAACAATTTTGTCATGATTATTATTCAGAAATTTCGGATACTAGATTTCAAATTCCGGTCAATGCTTATGGCATTCCGGATACTAAATTTTAGTTTTAGTGTTCCGGATGCCGGTCAACCGTAATATCAAAAAATTCATTTTGGTGTGTATCCATTCAGAAAGCAAATTGAACTCTGAAAATTGATGCCTTGCTGCCAGACGACAGTTTTGATAGCGCGGCAATCTTCAAATTTATTCTTCGTTCTCCAAAAATGTATTATCATCTTCCTAAGACTGTTTCTGTGACTGAAACAGACCTTCCATTGTGATAATTCTCTTTTGCCCGCGCTTTGATACCCCGAGCTTAAAGTTCTCGCTCACAAGTACCAATTTTGGGTTTGGAGGAATCGAACCCCGGTCGAGTGGACTGACGTTTCTGAGGTTTAGCCACTCGGACACGTCTGCTACAAAGCCACGAGCTGTGAAGGGCGGAGACATGCGAGGCGCATCGAGGCGCCTTCGCCGAATCAGATGGGCCCGGACGCCAGCGCCTACGCACTTGATGACAGCATTCGTGGTCTGCATAGCCAAGTGGTTTGTCCATCCGTCGATAGGTGAGATCGATCGCTGGCACCAACGCCTACACTCGATGCTCGGTGTGCAGTTGTCGTATGCATATCCAAGTGGTTCGTTTGGTCCCCGTTCTTTAGACGCCATTCTTGAGTACCACTCTCCTCGACCAACTACGCCATTCACTGCAAAAGAACCAAAAGTCGGAAGATCACAAAAGCAAAGAAACGACGACGAGGAGTTCAAGCCGTCCTGGAAGATCAGCTGGAATGCGGGTCCGGAGCGTCGGAAGCGACGATGCGCAGCAGTCGCAATGATTCGAATTTTTCTGTTTTTCTAACTGCTTATTTGTCTCCTTAACTCGTTTGAAACAACTTCAGAAAAACAAATCTTGAATTCAGTTAATTTCAAAAAAAAAATCCCTACGAACGGGGAGATGAAACAGGAGTGAAGAAGTGGGGGTGAATTCAAGAAACAAGCATAAGTTGGAGGAAGAATGGAAAAAAAAACAATGTCGCCTGTACCCCCGCCCCCCTCTACCTTTATTTTTCAGAATCATAATGTTTTGTGGCGATAATTCAAAGTGAACGATCTGAAGGTTTACTACATCAAGAAGTGAACGGCTATTCATATCGGCAGCTATTCGGCTTGTGTAGCTTCACAACAATCAAAATCATATCATAGCGAAGTTTGGAGTGTCTAAGCGGAGCAGAACCTGTTTGAATGAATATGTAAACTGACAGGAATAGGACTAATCTCTTAACTCGCATAACTTACAAGGTGACCGCTAAGTACGCGTACAAAGTTTTTTGGCGAATGTTTCTAAAACGAGGGGTCAGAGTTAGATAGGACTCAAGGGGGTGTTAACTTGGATGACAACGAACAGTTTTAAATCAAACCTAAACCATCAAGTCTGATCCGTTGCCCTATTTCTCAGCCATCACGTTTTCTAGTACGCCCAAAATTGTCTACTGTCCGAATTATGACAAAACCCCATTATCAGAATCATCCCAACTTTTTCGTTTTGAATAGAGAGAAATCACGACCACTGCTTGCTTTTCATGATAAATAACTTTTCCATTGTTTTTCATTATTTTCTGAAGATTATCTGAACGAGAGTTTACCTGTTTCTTCGTCTGAGCCACAGTTATAGCGCTGAAAGCATGAATTGATGGAGTGTCCTACTAGCATCTGTAGTCTATTCTTGGTTTATAAACACTATTTCCTCAGAAAACAACCTTCTGGTAGTCGAAAATAATTACTTTGTGAAATATGAACAGGAGAAGAAGTCTCTTCTTTCTTCAGAATGCCGCCCAAATCAACACTGATCCTCTTCCATTGTCCCTTTTCCAGCAGATGAAAAGATACTCGCCTATGTCTTGCCAAACAAACGGAAAACTGTTCAGATGCGCTTCCTAACAAGAAAAACATAATTTTTGACGATCCAGGCAAAAAGCATTTATGTTGGAAATACACACGCAAAGAAAAAACAAAGCAAACAGTTTCTGAAACAAAGCAAACAGTGGTGTTGAGACCACCTGCCAGCCACTCGAAACGTAATCTTTTCTCAACCGGACGACATCTTGTGGGGACATTCAGGGAATGTGGGTTTCAAAGGAATAATAACACCTCATCACACAGTCATTGTCAGATTTGTTTGATTCACCGCTTGAAGACTTTCGTTTCCTGTTCCAGAAGATCGTGATTTCTCTCTTTTCAATGCTTCTTTGTTGTTGTTGTATTCTTCCGAGACTCGAGAGGACCAACTCTTCGTTTACCATCTACAGATTCGCACTGTTCAGGTGCCACATTAGCCCTATTCTGTCACCCTATTGAACCTTCTTATCTGTCGTATCCCTTTATGACACCTCTGCCGTATCCTTTTGCGACGCGAGTGGGCGACGGATGATTCATTATTTACCTGAATTTCGACAAAACGAAAAAGTTGGGATGATTCTGATAATGGGGTTTTGTCATAATTCGGACAGTAGACAATTTTGGGCGTACTAGAAAACGTGATGGCTGAGAAATAGGGCAACGGATCAGACTTGATGGTTTAGGTTTGATTTAAAACTGTTTGTTGTCATCCAAGTTAACACCCCCTTGAGTCCTATCTAACTCTGACCCCTCGTTTTAGAAACATTCGCCAAAAAACTTTGTACGCGTACTTAGCGGTCACCTTGTAAGTTATGCGAGTTAAGAGATTAGTCCTATTCCTGTCAGTTTACATATTCATTCAAACAGGTTCTGCTCCGCTTAGACACTCCAAACTTCGCTATGATATGATTTTGATTGTTGTGAAGCTACACAAGCCGAATAGCTGCCGATATGAATAGCCGTTCACTTCTTGATGTAGTAAACCTTCAGATCGTTCACTTTGAATTATCGCCACAAAACATTATGATTCTGAAAAATAAAGGTAGAGGGGGGCGGGGGTACAGGCGACATTGTTTTTTTTTCCATTCTTCCTCCAACTAATGCTTGTTTCTTGAATTCACCCCCACTTCTTCACTCCTGTTTCATCTCCCCGTTCGTAGGGATTTTTTTTTTGAAATTAACTGAATTCAAGATTTGTTTTTCTGAAGTTGTTTCAAACGAGTTAAGGAGACAAATAAGCAGTTAGAAAAACAGAAAAATTCGAATCATTGCGACTGCTGCGCATCGTCGCTTCCGACGCTCCGGACCCGCATTCCAGCTGATCTTCCAGGACGGCTTGAACTCCTCGTCGTCGTTTCTTTGCTTTTGTGATCTTCCGACTTTTGGTTCTTTTGCAGTGAATGGCGTAGTTGGTCGAGGAGAGTGGTACTCAAGAATGGCGTCTAAAGAACGGGGACCAAACGAACCACTTGGATATGCATACGACAACTGCACACCGAGCATCGAGTGTAGGCGTTGGTGCCAGCGATCGATCTCACCTATCGACGGATGGACAAACCACTTGGCTATGCAGACCACGAATGCTGTCATCAAGTGCGTAGGCGCTGGCGTCCGGGCCCATCTGATTCGGCGAAGGCGCCTCGATGCGCCTCGCATGTCTACGCCCTTCACAGCTCGTGGCTTTGTAGCAGACGTGTCCGAGTGGCTAAACCTCAGAAACGTCAGTCCACTCGACCGGGGTTCGATTCCTCCAAACCCAAAATTGGTACTTGTGAGCGAGAACTTTAAGCTCGGGGTATCAAAGCGCGGGCAAAAGAGAATTATCACAATGGAAGGTCTGTTTCAGTCACAGAAACAGTCTTAGGAAGATGATAATACATTTTTGGAGAACGAAGAATAAATTTGAAGATTGCCGCGCTATCAAAACTGTCGTCTGGCAGCAAGGCATCAATTTTCAGAGTTCAATTTGCTTTCTGAATGGATACACACCAAAATGAATTTTTTGATATTACGGTTGACCGGCATCCGGAACACTAAAACTAAAATCTAGTATCCGGAATGCCATAAGCATTGACCGGAATTTGAAATCTAGTATCCGAAATTTCTGAATAATAATCATGACAAAATTGTTCGGAATAAAAATCGAAGCTCGGCGGTGACACACACTTAAAATTGATATAATTCGACATATTTATCTCCTTCTCCCTTGTCAATTTCTCTTTTATCTATCTTTTATCTTTCTTTTCCATTAGTTTCATTTCCTGTCGTAAACTTCATGATCTCCTTAGCTGCGTCTTCGCTTGGTGCAATTGTTGTGTTTCTGAAGAATTTATGAACATCTAAAAATTCATTTTGGTGTCTATTTTTGGTGTGTGTGTGATTCATTCAGAGAGCAAATTGAACTGTGAAAATTGATGATGCCAGACGGCTGTTTGAATAACGCGGCAATCTTCGGGCCTTCGCTCTCCCAAAATGTATTATCATCTTCCTAAGACTGTTTCTGTGACTGAAACGGACAGAGGTGTCCCAGAAGGATACAACAGATAAGAAGGTTCAATAGGGTGACAGAATAGGGCTAATGTGGCACCTGAACAGTGCGAATCTGTAGATGGTAAACGAAGAGTTGGTCCTCTCGAGTCTCGGAAGAATACAACAACAACAAAGAAGCATTGAAAAGAGAGAAATCACGACCTTCTGGAACAGGAAACGAAAGTCTTTAAACGGTGAATCAAACAAATCGGACGATCACTGTGTGATGAGGTGTTATTATTTCTTTGAAACCTACATTCCCTGAATGTCCCCACAAGATGTCGTCCGGTTGAGAAAAGATTACGTTTCAAGTGGCTGGCAGGTGGTCTCTTTACCACTGTTTGCTTTGTTTCAGAAATTTTGAACTCGGAAAATCTATTGTATGTCTATTTCTGTGACTTTTTCATACGGTAAGACACCCACAGAAGTCGCCGAAACGAGAACTCACAACCAATGCATAACTGTATGAAAAACTCACAGACATAGACAAACAATAGATTTTCCGGGTCCAAAACTTTTGAAACAAAGCAAACAGTGGTGTTGGGATCACCTGCCATCCACTCGAAACGGAATATTTTTCAACCGGACGACATCTTGTGGGGACATTCATTTAATGTGGGTTTTCAAAGGAATAATAACACCTCATCACACAGTCGTTGTCAGATTTGTTTGATTCACCGCTTGAAGACTTTCGTCTCCTGTTCCAGAAGGTTGTGATTTCTTTTTTTCAGTGCTACGTTACGTGAGAATTGGGTTTTTTCTTTGTTGTTGTTGTATTCTTCCGAGACTCGGGAGGACCAACTCTTCGTTTACCATCTACAGATTCGCACTGTTCAGGTGCCACATTAGCCCTATTCTGTCACCCAATTGTTCCAATTTATTGGCCGTATCCTTTTGTGACACCTCTGCCGTATCCTTTTGCGACGCGAGTGGGCGGTCCTCATTGCGAGATGTCTCGCCCCGCCCCTTTTCGCATCATTGGGGGTATATAAGGACCCCTCGGTCCATAACATCATTCAGTCTCCCCTTCGAGAGCCCTGATATGGGCTCTACTTTTATCCGATTCTCCACTGACTCTCCAACTCTAGAGCCCTGACATGGGCTCTGCCTGATTCTTTCCTGACTTTCTACCTTTCCCCCCTACCTCTTAGAGCCCTGATATGGGCTCTTCTTATTCGATTCCTACTGAAATTCTATGATTAATGGCAACATTGGAAGAGATTATCGAAGGTAAATCAGTTTTTCAATCACCCCTTTTCAATCGATTCGCTGTTATTCAGAACACGAGCTTCCGACGACGGGCTTCTATGAAAATGTACGAAGACCAGGCAAGATGGCCGTCAGAACTTCAAGTTGTTTGAATGGCTCGAACATTGGCTTCTCCACCGGCTTCTCCCATTAATTTGACTACACGCCCGCCATGGGAACTTCCAATCGCCCGAATGGCTTGACCAGCGGTGCCGGTGGCGCTGCGAACGATTAGGAACCGTCAGAAGTCAAGCGTGAAGCCGACTTTAAGAAGAAGTGAGTTTTATCTCAAAATTTAACTTTTAATTTGTTATCTTCATTTTTTCATTTCATTTTTTATAGCGATGCCGAAGATAGCGACTCCGACGACGAGCCTGCCGCCGCCCCCGTCACTCCTCCACAACCCCGAAAACGCCGCCGGTTGACCGACGCCCAGGAACCCCCAGCCAAAAGAAGATGTATCGAAGACGAGGACGCGTCTGCCCAACCGGCTCGCAAAAGCGACCGTGTTCGTACAGTGCCAGCAAAGTACCTCGATTAGTGATGCCGTGAGCGCCTCTCATCCTCGAGCCCCTCGAGCTATCTTTAGAAAGTAGTCGTTGATTATTCTCATATTCTTGTCTCCTTCGTTCCATATCTGTCGTGTGTCGTTGTACTATTCATTTCAAATTGCTCTGATCCATAAAAGTTATCTTTTTTTATTTTTGACTTAAAATGTTCAAAAAAGACAATTACTTTATTACCAGAAGAATATGCAATAGGAAGATTCAGCTGAGTTCTGATGGCATGGTGACTCTCTTTCTCTTTTCCCCAATCGCCTATTCCCCACTGGTCCCTCGGATTAACGATTCGTTCCCCCTCCCGCGGCATCCCGACATCTTCAAAGTGTACCGACTGTCGGGCATCAGCACATGCTAATCCACAGCCCGCCGACCCCCGCCACGTATATTACGTCACCAGGTGTGCACCCCTTCCCCTTCCCCGGCCTCCTTCTTCTATAACAGAGCCTCCTGACGCGAATAGCACAGACCAGGCCAATCGAGGCGGCTCACGCCGCCTCTCTGCCTGGGCTATGCCGTGTTTTCCATCCCTTTTTCCCCAACCTGCCTCTGGAAAGATAGGCGAGTCGAATCGACGCAACCTTCCCAGGAGAGCAATTTAGAGGGAAAATACACAAAAAACAGTCCAGAAGCCGAAAAAGTTGACGGATCGCTTAGAAAATTGACGTGCACCTTGCGGTCAATACTTCTGACGCCTCTGTGCCAAAAATGGGCTGAAACCGTCGAGTAGAGGCTGAGAAACGGCTGTGGACAAAGAAACCCATAGACAGACAGACACATCGTTTGCTTTTTAGAATAAGAAAAATGATTGACGGAACAAGCAAAAAAGGAAACTGAATCGAATCAAATATTAGAATATCAGTGGAAACCGTAGGTAATAAGAATAGCTACCATATCAGGTCGCTGAAGAATCAGAATCTTTCTTATATGTATAAATATTCTTCTAAAGGAGTCGGCTTTTCATTCATTCATTCCGTCCATCCGCACGTTTCCCAGAGGCAAAGTGCTGTGGGAAGATCTGCCACCTTGCCAGAAGTGCGTCCAGCGAGAGTACCGGCGTAGGCCGCTGCGAACAAACTGGTCATCATTCTTTAGGCTATTTCAGCGTTAAACGTCCATTGAACGACCCGCTGTCACTCGGAAACTCCTTGGATCTTCGCAATCGTTTCGCAATCATTCTTCGCAATCATTTAGCGCAATGGTGATATATCTGCTCTTCTTCGCCAGATTGAATGTTTTGTCGTGTACCCTTGGTGTATGATACTCAAACGATTTTTGCAACTGAAAGAAGAAGAACAACGGTTACACAAAACGACAAAAAACAGCAAATTAACATGATTGGATCCGGGAAATTCGAGTTTTTGGACCGAAATGTCGAAAATCGCTAGTGGGGCTTATACTTTTGACGTGGCCTTTTTTCGAATTTCTGATGGTGTGGGGTCCCTGGAAGGCCTATTATCCCAAATATTTGCACCCGGGGGTCATTTTGGATTCTGAATCGAACTGCATTCACAGATTTTCACGAAAACTTCTGGTTCTTCCGATACATCTAAAATCGGAGGGGGGCTTATACTTATGACGCGCACTGTATAAGCATTTGACACCCTATGAACTACTGAACAGGGGCTGTTCATTTTTAGCAAACGAAAGGTTAATCGACCTGTCCACATTAAAATTAGTGTTGAGTGCATCGTGGAACAGGAACAGCAGAAGAAACGCTTCGTTTAAGAGATCACCAATGGCAGTTCTTATAAGTTAAAATGATTATCGACAATCCTCAATCGTCAGAAGTAATGCTAGTTCGAGTCAAAACAAAAACGGCATTGATAAATTGACGAAATTCTGCACCGCAATCACGAAGGTGCTTTGAAAGTCTCTAGTTGTTGATTGTATTTGCACAGGTGAAATGCGGCGGACCCGATTCGGGTTCACAACTGAAATGCGCGGTAAGCGCCAGGGGCGAGGGAACACGTCCGATTTGGGTCCGAATCGGGTCCGCGCGCATCTGCCCGAATCGGGTCCGCACGCACTTATCCGAATCGGGCACCACAAAATCAGCGTTCCCATGCGCCTTGCCCGTTCCTCCGATTCGTTCAAATTCAAATAGAACAACAAATTGTGTGTATTCTCTGCTTTATTATTAGAAAAATATAACAATTTATTATTAGCCGTCTTGATATTCGGTGACTTTGGTCCTCGACGGTTGTCCTTCTTGTCGACTGATGTTCTTCTCTCAAGTGTATCAAAATTTTTGAAATCCGGAAGTTGTGAAGTCGTTAATGATTCTCAGCAACACTGAAAAGTAATATTCATTGTATGTCAAGTTTTTTTTCGCTCACTTTTTTCCAGTTTTCAGCTTTCGCGAACATCGCGATTTCTGGCGTTCATGTCGAACGAAGACATAGGGGATGGTGTACTGACGCCGTCTAAACAGAATAATTAGTACTAGTAAAAAATCGCTATTTAACTTATATTTTTGATATTTCATCGCGTTCCGATCCATTCCAACAAACACGAGCAGTTCTCAAAGGATTTTGCGGGTGGCACTGAAGACCTAAAAACCGGAAAATTTTTGAATTTTTGAGAGAACGAGAATATAATAAACGTGAAAACAGTAAAAGACGTTGTTAATTAAACGCACAATTCACGATTGCTGAAAAAAACAATAGGAAAAAGGAAAATTGTGGGAAAATTAAAGAAAATATGTTCAAAAAACTATGAGAAATCATTTCGCGAAAGTTTGGAGTTTTCGGCCACGGTCACGCGGCCATCCGAATTTGCCTCGCACGCATCTGTCCGAATCGGACCAGTTAAAGGCGAGCCCGAATTCGGGTCGCACGCGCACGCATATCGGGTCCGCCGCATTTCAGAGGCGACGAGTCGCCGAAAGCTGCGGTTATCCATATTTGCCTTGCCCGCATCTGTCCGAATCGGGTCCGACAGTTTCTTGCAGACCCGATTCGTACCAGATTCGGATCCGAATGGGTGGCAAGGCAAATTCGCCTGGGAATCGGGTTCGCCGCATTTCACCTGTGTGAGCTGCTTCTACGACGATTCATGGAACAAACCGTGTGCGATTAACTGCTCTTTTCAAATTTTCTTTTCTGCTGTCAAACGATTATTGCAACATGATAACGTTCTCGAATTCGATTTCATTGAAGTCGAATAGTTCGATTAAATGTCGAATGCGAATCGACGCGGCTTTTTGGCTTGCTCTTTTCCATTGTCACAACGGCTCAACGTCCCATCGGATTCGATTATATATTGAAAAGTTTATTCGAATGAACAAAGTGTATAAGATGGTCTAGCACCGCAAGAAGCTGAGACCAAATGGTAAAGCGAGAAGGGGGAGGGAGTAGAGAGAGGAGAAGAGAAGGAAAAGAGAGAAAAAAAAATAAATAAACGGAAGATGGCAGAGGGAAGAATGATGGGAGGATAGGAGGGGGGCAAGAGGACATGAAGAACAAGTCAGGGTGACATCAATGAGATTACGGAACTGAGACGGGGATAAGAATGAGGATTGGTTGCGAACAAGGTGATTGAAGAAATTCGTTATTCACTGAAAATTTTCATTGTATTTAATGAGTTCCGGTCCCGGAAAGATCACATGTGTACGAACAGCATGAGTTCGTTCAAAAGGAAGATACATGTACAAATGTAATTCATGTACTTACTAAATCCGGCTGTTTGTGAATGATCTGAGTCATTTAAATCTCTTCAAATAGCAAATTGCGGTGAATTATGCTAGTGAACGAGTTAGCGAATTTTAGAATGGAGTATAGAATCTAGTCAAAGAGTAAATCTCAACGGAGAAAACTTTGCGAAATTACTTCTTCAGGAAATAATATACATTCAGCTCATCGGCTCCAGAAAATGAAAACAGATGAAATTGGTTGTCTTTGTTGGATTTTTTTTTTTTCGTTTCGGAGAAACTTTGAATTCTCCTATTCTCCGAAAAATACATTCAGTGAAAATT
Source organism: Caenorhabditis macrosperma (assembly GCA_963932285.1). Taxonomy (NCBI): domain Eukaryota; kingdom Metazoa; phylum Nematoda; class Chromadorea; order Rhabditida; family Rhabditidae; genus Caenorhabditis; species Caenorhabditis macrosperma. The sequence goes on from OZ010618.1 coordinate 19,161,004, forward strand.
TGAATTCTCCGGTTCTCCGGAAAAGAAATTCGGAGAAAATTTGAATTCTCCGGTTCTCCGAGAGCAAGCCTGGTATCCATTATGATATGGATGAGAATCTGAAGATGTCCTAGAAAACTCCCACTATGACTTTTGCAGAAAAAAGCGTGCGGTGCTTGCATTTCCGCCGGGGACGAGGCCACTGCAGCGAAGAAAATGTCGTGAGAATGAGACGCAGACAACACGAGGAGCGCGTTTGCATTTTTTGCATTGACCGTGACTCACCACAACAAAGAAGGCGATCGTCGAGAAATGGAGCTTCGACGAAACATCCGAATTGAGTGCATCAATTGGTCGCGGGTTGACGAAGGGATTCATTTTCCCAAGAAGATTGGCTGAAAAAAGGAAAGCGATAGTGATAAATATGACTAGAGCTTCTCTTTTCTGTTTGTTCTGGAAAAGTTGAAAACCAAATTACCGAAAAACAATTCAGCCGAGGGAAAGCTGAAACTTTAAACTCAGGGGTATCAAAACGCGGGCAAAAGAGAATTATCACAATGGAAGGTCTGTTTCAGTCACAGAAACACTCTTAGGAAAATGATAATACATTTTCGGAAAACAGACGTTAAAAACAGTCGCGTTATTCGAATTGCCGTCTGGCATCCATGAATCAGTTTTCAGAGTTCAACTTCGACGTAGTCATCTCTTCTCCATTACCAATTTCTCTTTTTTCTTCTTTTTCCATTAGTTTCATTTCCTGTCGTAAGCTTTATGATCTGTTTAGCTGATTGTTCACTTGGTGCAATTGTTGTGTTTCGGAAGAATTTATGAACATCTAAAAATTCATTTCGGTGGCTATTTTTGGTGTGTGAACAAATTGAACTCTGAAAATTGATGCGTGGGTGCCAGACGGCAGTTTCCTTCTGCTGCGTGCGAAAAGCTCCATTGAGCTGACGTGGAGAGAAAAAAAGAACTATTCGTCAATATGGCGAACTTATGAAGCAAATGACAACTTTTTTTGCGGCGTAGTAGTAAGGTGGAACTAAAATCATGGCAATTTTCGGAGGAAAAGGAAGATGACTAATGGATCTGTTCCAGGAGGTTGCGCAAATCTTCTAAACTTTTCACTGGACCTATTCTTTGACGTTTCCGTTCCGAAGCTACTGGGGGCTTATAGTTAACCCTTTTCTTATCTTACGGAGACTGGAACGTACCTTTCTAAGCCTGATTCGTTGGCGATCACAACTGGATCCTGACTTCGCACTTCGTGATGGAGAATGAGCTCGAATGAAAGATTTCCCTCTTTGGTGGGGTGTCATTTAGCTGGAAAAAGAACAGAAACTCACTAGTCAACCTGATATGGAAAGAATAATCTTCCTCTGAATGGTATAGAGACAAATCGTTTCTGTTGCTTACTCACCTGATTAAAATGCCTATTTTTCCGGCTACATTAATCGTGGAATCTGACTCCACTGTTGCCAAAATTGGAAAAGAAGTTCAAGTAACTGGAAAATGATAAAGCTAGATTCGTGTTTGTGAAAAACTGAAACTCACATCGATTTGGAAATTCAAGAAAAATCGTATTGAGTGAAACTGCCATATCAGGCGGCTTAGCTGGAAAAATTGATTTTTTTTCTAGACTTCAAAATTTGTTTCATCTTTTAAATTTACAGTAACATTGGTGAAAAACATTTTCGAAAAGCCACTTGCGAAAATTCAGAAAATCACTTTTTTGATTTTTTGACATTTTTCAAAAAGATCAATCAGTTTAAGATTCTCATTTTTGATAGTATCTTTCTAGAAATTTTGAGGATTTTTTGACTCATTATAAAACTCACAGGTGATTCAAAAGAAATCGTCACAGCTGACTTATCTGCCTGCTCGAGGGTGATGGTTACATTTTAAAATCCAAGCTGAGAGCTGTGCTCTCTGAAAAAATATAATTTTATTTCTGAATTTCTGCAGTATGAAATAAAAGAAGAGAGTGATAATGAAAATGGAGCATTTCAAGGTTGGTAGTATGCGATAGAGGCGGAAGCATGATGAATGGGAATGAAAAATCTCAGATACGATGCAATGAAAGTCCGTTTAGGATACCAGAGCTTTCATTCCGTGTTTTGTTTTCACGCATGGTGTGAGTTTCTCCGGTTGGCCGAATGAAGAGCAAAACGAAGAAAAAGGACACGGAATCATCATCGGATTCGGAAGGGAGACGGCCAACGCCCGAGGATCGAACCAGAGACATCGGCGAAACTTTCGTCAAGGGATTTATAGAGGCGATGAAAATATTCGTCAAACAAGAACAAGAGGACAAAAAGAGGAGCAACGAAATTAGCAAGGAAACAATCAAACAGGATAGCGAGGAAGAGGAACCAGAAGGTGCACCAATACCAATCGAGGTCAAAGGATGGACACTCAATAAGATAGTCAGCATCACGAAGTTGGGACCCGGAGCGTGGAAGTTCGATCTTATCTGCCCATTCACAAAGTCTTCATACCCAATGGACCAATGGACAGAGCCCCAAGGACAATGGTTCGAGGACCTTTGCCAGGAGACGTTTGGCACAGGTGGAGACAACGCACTGCACTAGACGCCTATGATCACTAGATCTCTCCGCACCGGTAATTTCTCTTGATCCTTATTCACTTCTTCATGAAGTATTGAAATAAATAAAACTCTTACGAAATTTCTGCCTAATCGACCGTTCTTTTTTTTTCATGTTTTGTCGCGACTGCTGTTGCCGGCCCCAGTTTCTTCTTTTTAACTATGAGCCCAATGGGAGGTATGAAAATGAAGAATATGAAGAACAGATAATGAAGGAAATTTGAATGGAAGCTATTTTCTTTACGATTCTCATGGAAACAGGCGCTAAACAGCAGATGTGTGCCCTCTCGGGTTCCCCGTCGTGGCGACTGCTGCCGCTGGCTCTGTTTTTTTAGTTCACTAAACACTAGAGAATGCATTGAGTCATCGTCATCCCGAATGAATGCATTGAGTCATCGTCTACACTAGAGAATGCACTGAGTCATCGCTCACAAAACTACGCAAAAAAAATTCCCGTGCGACCACACCCCTCTTTTCCAAATGGGCTGTTGAGTGAGCAGGTCGTCCCAGATTCGAAAAAAAAGAGCCAAGAAGCGAGTGACCGCACAGGTATCATGGCGCTATGAATCACTGAGGTTACAATTATTCGCAAAACAATACAAATCAAATGTGGAATGAAAAACAAAAACGCAACCGATGAAGCAAACGAAAACTCAAGTCGCGGCGTAGTCATACAGTGCGTCATAATGATAGCCCACCCCCATTTTTGAACGTTTTGAGAAGAACCAGACATTTTCATAAAAATCTGTGAATGCCAATCGTTGTTTTATGCAATATAACCCCCGGGTGCAAATCTTCAGGATACAGGGTCGAGATTGAGTACCCAAACCAGAAAAATAAGCATTTTCCAGCGCGTCATAATGATAGCCCACCCCCGAAAAAACGGGTTTCGTACTGATTTATTGAGCTGATATCGCATTTCTAACTCACCGAATCTGTATTTTCTTACTATTTGAGACGTTTTTTGTGCATTAGAATCGATCTCAAATACATAGTAGCCCATCGACAGATCGAAAATTGCGAAAACAACCAAATTCGCGGAAAAATTACAAAATGTCAAATTTTTGAATTAGGTGGAGTGGATAGATGAGTGGAAACGCTTCTTTCGTGATTTAATATTGTTTTCAGACAATTTCTTGAAAGTTCCTCTCTATTTTTCATGCATAGTCCATTTCTGCTGCAGAAATGAAAGTCTGCTGTAAGCTTGGATTCAGGAAAACCGGCGACCTCATTGAAAACAAGCAATGAAACGGATGAACACAGATGGGAAACACTTGAGGAAGTCTTTGAAAACAATCAGAACAATCCAAACAGTTGCAAAAAAAGAAGACTCGACTCGTGTCAGCGGAAACAGTCGCCTTCGCAGAAGTGTTAGAGACACGAACAGCGTTATTGCTCGGAACCAAACAGTTTCTCCGGAATTAACATTGTTGGGTATTATGAAGCTTTCCGGTACTTTTTCTGGATCCGAGGTGGCTGATTAGTCAATGCTGATGGTCGATAGTCAGTCAACTGCTCAGGCCGCCTCTCTTTCACCCGTATGTTGGTGTTTAGCGCAAATTTAGAATTCAAAAAAAGTTATTCTCGATTATATAATAACATTCTTGATTGGCTTCCATGCTGAGTAAGTGATAACAGATCTTTTCAATACAATGGGATGTGATTTTTCAATGAGGTCGCCGGTTTTCCTGAATCCGAGCTTACAGCAGACTTTCATTTCTGCAGCAGAAATGGACTATGCATGAAAAATAGAGAGGAACTTTCAAGAAATTGTCTGAAAACAATATTAAATCACGAAAGAAGCGTTTCCACTTATCTATCCACTCCACCTAATTCAAAAATTTGACATTTTGTAATTTTTCCGCGAATTTGGTTGTTTTCGCAATTTTCGATCTGTCGATGGGCTACTATGTATTTGAGATCGATTCTAATGCACAAAAAACGTCTCAAATAGTAAGAAAATACAGATTCGGTAAGTTAGAAATGCGATATCAGCTCAATAAATCAGTACGAAACCCGTTTTTTCGGGGGTGGGCTATCATTATGACGCGCTGGAAAATGCACATTTTTCTGGTTTGGGTACTCAATCTCGACCTTGTATCCTGAAGATTTGCACCCGGGGGTTATATTGCATAAGAAAACGATTGGCATTCACAGATTTTCATGAAAATGTCTGGTTCTTCTCAAAACGTTCAAAAATGGGGATGGGCTATCATTATGACGCGCACTGTATTACAGCTGAAACGTACTATGCATATCCTGGAGCCGGGATCGACCACGAGATCAGCTATTTTGTCGTCGCAAATGTTCGATGTTTGGTGGAGTGGGGTCTGGATGAAGCTGGAGTGCGTGGTTCTCCCCTCTCATGGCCTCCTTATACTGGGTCGCGAAGCACGCCCCGCCTTTTTTGTTGGTTGGCTTCGGCGAGAGATTGAGTTTGGAGGACGGTCTCTCCGGCAAGACAACAAAACACCGTGTCGCCTCTATTTCGAAATAATCTTTCGGTGTGGGCAATGACTCAGAATGCGGAGACACACATTGCTGGAAAACAAAGGCCTGCGATTCCAGAAAAAATATCGACGAGAAGCTCCAGGACCATCGTAAGCTGTTATGGTCTGTCTCACTCACAGCAGGAAAACCGAAGCTTGGAAAACGAAAACCACAGAAGCAAAGAAACGATGACGTGGAGTTCGAGTCGTGCTGGTAGATCAGCTGGGACGCGGCTCCGGAGCGTTCGAAGCGACAATGTGTGACCACCAAGGATAAGGATAAAGGAGAAAGATCACGACGATGACGATGACGTGACCACCAAGAAGAAGCCCAAAAACACGACGGATTCAGAGGACAAAGAGTTGGAGTTTTCGTCGAGGCTGGCGACTCCTGTTTGACCAATCACTCGATGAATCCGGTTGCTGTGGATCCTCCGGTAACCCCAAGGCTCCAGTGGCATCTGTCGCTCCCTTGGCTGCGGTAACTATTAGAGCACTCTTTTTTTTCTCGTTCTCCTAAAAATGTATGTCTCCGCATATTGAGTCATCATACACATCGAAAGATTATCACGAAATAAAGGGGACACGGTGTTTTGCTGTCTTGCCGGAGGGACCGCCCTCCAAACTCCCTCAATTTCTCGCCGAGGGGCGGAGTCACAAAACCAATGGAAAAAGGCGGGGCGTGCGTCGCGACCCAGTATGAATAGGCCACAAGAAAGGGGAACCACACACTCCAGCTCGATCCACACTCCACTCTCCACCAAACATCGAACATTTGCGACGACGAAGTAGCTGCTGTCGTGGTCGATAACAGTGCCAGGATATGAGTAGTACGTTTCAGCTCCCCTAGGATAGGGAAAGGGTTAACTATGATCCAGTAAATTCGGAACGGGACCGTTGAATAATAGGGGCAGTGAAAAATGGGAGGTCGTACGCAAATTTAATGACTATTTGCATTCGTCGTGATCACGATGACTCAATGCATTTCGAAATCTGTCCGCTTCTTAGTGTGCTGCTACGTCTGCCTCCCATTGGTCCCGTTCCCCTATTTCATCATTTAACGGCGCAATTGGATTGCGAAACTGGCCGGGTGGTTAGGACTAAAAAACCAGGGCCAGCGGCAGCAGTCGCCACGACGGGGAAACCGAGAAAAGGCAAGTTTCTATGGGCATAAGCACAATATTGGCTATTTCAAGTAGTCAACGTGTACTATGACTGAAATGGCACATGAAAAACAGTTCGAATTGAAGAAATGACAACTTGGCATCAGTGATAACGTCTTCAAAGTGTCAGCCACTGATTGAACCCTGTGGCCTATTCATACTGACAGATTCCTGTGTTTGAGATCGAAAAGGCAAGTTTCTATGGGCATAAGCACAATATTGGCTACTTCAAGTAAGTTGGGGTGAGATCACCCTTCCCGCTGGCCAGACTGCTTGGTGTAAGCACAGCTCACGTGGTAACCTACTAACCTCTCCCTTCGGGGCTTCCTCATTCCTTTAATAATTAGTTTCTAGTTTCGAGTGTTCTAAGTTCTACGCTCATCATCGCATCTAGGATGCTCGAGTATCTGGTTTGTTGCATTGGAAATTAACACTTTCTGTGCACCTTATCCTGCTGTTCGTAGCCACACGAGATTCCGAATGGATTCTTCTACTAGTAGTCAACGTGTACTATGACTGACATGGCACATGAAAAACAGTTCGAATTGAAGGAATGACAACTTTGCATCAGTGATAATTTCTTCAAAGTGTCAGCCACTGACTGGACCCTGTGGCCTTCTGATAGTGACAGATTCCTGTGTTTGAGAGCAGAAAGGCAAGTTTCTATGGGCATACTTACTTTGGATACTTTGGAGGTCTGTGTTCATGATGTGGCATCATGGAGACCACAGCTCAAAGACTGCCAAGTCTTTCGGTCTTTTGCGATTGTCGACCAGTGCACGGTTGTTTCGCCGAAGGTGTTCTTGATGTTGAGGAATTTCGCAAACGGATCCATCCATCTTCGCGGGGGTCGCCCTCTTGGTCTTTTCTTCCACCTTGGGTACCAGTTGTGCGTCTCCGTTGACCACCTTCCATCGCTTCGTCGTGCCACGTGTCCTGCCCAGCCGTGCTTCTGCTTCGCAATGTATTCCAGTGGGTCTCGTAACTTTGAAAGTCGACGTTTGTCCTCTCGATGGAGGTTCTTTTCTCGTTGTTCCTTCAGTGTTATCCCGACGAGCGCTCGTTCCATTGCAGCATGTGCGACTCTCAGTCGTTCGGCCGACTTTTTAGTGAACGCCCACGTCTGTGTTCCGTATGTGATTGCGGGAAGAACGGTTGAATCGAAGAGTTTCGCCTTGATCTCAGTGATGTCGCACTCATCAAAGATGACCTTCAGCTGCCGAAACGCTGCCTAATTGGCGTTTTTTCTTCTTGTGATTTCCGGAGCAATCTCGTTCTCGGCGTTCAGAAGTCTTCCCAGATAGATGTACTTATCTGCGTCGTCTAATGGCCGGGTGCCGATCTTCACTTGGTTCGAGCCGGAGAATCGGTTTCTGAGCGTCATTGTCTTCGTCTCGTTGATTTTCAAGCCGGCTATGGCACTGGCTCTCACGAGGTCTTCTAGCATTTTGGAAGATTCGTCTGAGTCGTGGGAGATGAGGACGATATCATCGGCGAAGCGCAAGTGATTCAGTGGTCTTCCGTCGATCGAGACTCCGTAGCTGTCGCAATCGCACCATCTGATGATCGATTCGAGGCACGCGGAGAACAGATTTGGGGAGATTGGGTCTCCCTGGCGCACGCCTTTTCCGATCGGAATTTGGACCTCCGAGTTAAACGGTTTTATAGATGTTGTGCATCCGGTGTAGCAGGCCTTGATGATTTCCACGTAACATTCGTCGACTCCCTGGTCGTTGAGCGAGTTCCAGATGTAGTCGTGCTCGACGCTGTCGAATGCTTTCTCGTAGTCGATGAACGTGAGGATCAAAGGGAGCTGGTGTTCTCGGTGAACTTCCAGTAGCTTGTTGAGCGTCTGGATGTGGTCCATCGTGCTGAATGACCTCCTGAAACCAGCTTGTTCAACTGGTTAGTTCTCTTCAAGTCTCCTTCTTATCCTTGCAAGTAGGCATCGCGTGAAAACCTTGTAGAGAACAATTAGTAGACTGATCGGTCGGTAGTTGGCCAGTTTTTCGCGGTCTCCTTTTTTCAAGAGCAGCGTCGTTTTCGACGTTTTCCAGGAGTGGGGGATCTCGCCGGTCTGCAGGTAGTGGGTGAAGCGTGACGCGATTGCGCTGTACAGTGGATCAGGCCCGCAGCAGCTCGGCTGTGAATTCGTCCTTTCCAGGAGCTTTTCTTGGTGGGATTGACTCGATTGCTGCTCGTATCTCACTTGATAGGAAGGCCGGGGCAGAAGGGAAGTTCTTGTGGCTGGAGGGGGGCATCGTTGTGTGACCGGTGCGAAAGAGATCAGTGTAGAACTCCTTGATCTCCTCTTCAATCCGGGCTTTTGATGTTCCCCGTTTTACCGACGCCGTCGTCAGGCTCGGAATTACTTCTTTGAATACTTCCAGTGACCTCGTGGCAACTTTGATGCTCTTCCGGTTGGCGGCGGCTTCGAGGAGTGTGTCCTTGGTGTACTCGTAGTGATCCCGTTCGACAAGGGCTCGGCACCATTTGGAGAAGGAGGCGAAGGAGGGGAGCAATCGGTCCATGCTCTTCCTTTCCTCGATCATTTTCCTTGTTGGCTCCGATCTACGTCTGTGTCGACGGCTCTTTTAAAAGTTTCGACAATCTGTCATGTGAAGACCGATGAAAGTCTCATTGGGTGCTCCGTGGCCGATGGTGGCGTTGAAGTCCCTGCCGATGACGATGTAATGCGATCGATGTCTTCTCACTGCGTCACGGAGATTTTCGAAGAACTCTTCTTTCTCTGAAACGTCGGCGTCTGCGGTTGGAGCATATACTTGGAAGAATGAGAGAGAGGATCTTCTGTTCACTCTCAGCTCGATCACTCCAATTCGATGCGAGATTTAGTGATAGTCAGTTATTTTGCTCATCATCCGAGGCGCCACGACAAAACCGACTCCTCCGGATGTCGAGCCTACCTGCCTGCGTTCCATGAATATTCCGGCAACGCTCTCGTGTACTGATTTTCTCGCGTTTCTTCGCTTCGTAACGCATACGCCGATGATGTCGTATTTGATTTTTGAGGCCTCTTGTATTAGGTGTTCCAGTTGGGCGTCTGAGCAGATGGAACGAGCGTTGTAGGTGCAGATACGGAGGTCTACGCGTCGTGTTCGAGAGTGCTGTCGTTGTTGTTGACGGTCTTGTTAGGTTCTCAATGTCCAGGATACGATCAAAGAGTCGGTGGATTTGCTCCGAAGAAGGAACCAGGATCGACTGTTGCTAGACTTGAATCCGGAAGCTCTGAAAGCGAATGAGCAGATAGAGAAGTTGGCGGCGGCGAGGGGTTTGAGCCCAAGCACGGACACAACAACACTGATGATGCAGTTGTTTAAAACGGATCCGAAGTGGACGCGATCGCCATCGTCGAGCCGGTCGTATCGGCTCTTTCGCCAGCAGGGTGTTTCGAAACGATTGGTTCGATTGCAGAGGACAGTCATCTTCAATATTGGACTCGTCTTCTTAACGGTCTAATAGGTGCTTCCAATGCCACACTATTGGACACTACGTCCACAGCTGTCCACAGAGAAAGTGAGTTTTTTCACGAGAGGATATCAGAGTGTTTACAGTTTTGGGGTGATAACCGATGATTGGGTGCGCAACGTGATACGTGATGGCTATCAGGGTCCAGTCGCGTTAGATGCTCTACTACCGACATCGCGGGGGTTTTGCAAATCGTCGAGGGAGCACATGGAGTTCGTTAAAACGGAAAGCAATAAACTGCACTATAATGGAGTAGTCAAAGAATGTCAGAACCCATTAGTAGTGTCTCCGCTGCATGTAGCCGTGACAGGTACAAAAATGCGATTGATAGCGCAAAACTCAACCAGACGATTAGCGTTTTGTCTGACGGAGGAACCAGCACCTCCGTTCTTCACCTTCCACGCGCACTATCCGTATCGCTCTGAGCGCTTCTTCTGTGCTTTCTAACAGAATCAAACCGTCGTCAAGACATAAGAAAGTCTTTACCCCGTCTAGTCTTCATTTCCCCAGCCGCGGCCTAAAAAGTTTGGTGAACACCCAGGGGTGGTCGCGATACCGAATTGAAGCGTTGATTGACTACTTTCGTGTTCAGATCCAACTGGTGTACGATACTGCGTGACATCTCTACGAAGTGCCTACGGTTTTTTGTCGAGATGAAGCTTCAAAAGCTTCTCCGGCGGAAACCGAGCATTGGAGGTGTCTATTGGGATCATTACCTACCCCTGGTTAAAATTTCAGCCAAATATAACTAGGTCACCCTAAACACTTCCCTTGTCAGATGCTTTATGTTCTGCTAGCCAAAGCTAGTGCAATGGATGACAACAGTCTCCAAATTTCAAAGAAGTGCCACATAAAACAAGAATGAAAATATTGTAATGACGACAAAATAAGAATTAGTGGAAGTTGCAGATGGAACGTTTTTCCGTATTCCATTTCTCTCCGATCTTCCTCTGTCACTTCTTTTGTTCATTATCCAAGAATAGATCGTCCCCTCTTCAAGTTTAACCACAATTGCCTCCAATTCTTCATTTGAGATTCCGAATCTCCACCTAAACCAATATCACCTATCTAGAAAACCTTTTCCATCGGCCCATTCTTTCAATCACCCCCTAGTTAATAATCTAAAAAATGCCACATCCAAGGAAATTATAATTATGAAAAACTTGATGTTTTTCCGAAAAATTTCGAAATTCGCTGAAAAGCTCCCAAAAAGATATTCAATATAAACTTGTTCTCTATAAGGATCGAGCTGAGCCGGGTTGAATGGGAAAACTCAGAAGCAGTTATTCACATACGGTCACGTTTCCGACATAGAAAGCATCCAGAATCCATTTTTGGTGGGGTGTCCTGTCTTTATTGGACTGTCAAAAGATGACGTTTTTCAGATTACCCGGGTAGGAATTCTTCAAATGGTGCACAAACAGTTTTTTGGGGGTATTTTTCATGTTAAATCGAATGGCATTCTCAGATTTTGTATCGGTTCTCATTCCTCCGTAAACCTATCTTTATTGATAGCACAAAATTCTCAAGTATCACATGTTCCTGTAGAATGTTCTTGAAAACTAGTTAATTGGAATAACGTTTTGTACTGCTTAGCCAGATCATAAAGATCTGTTGATCTTCTTCACCACGCAGAGGTGCAGTACACGAAGAAGTACCTCCGCTCTTAAGATCAGAGATCCTTAGCATCATTGGCGATTCGAACAAATGTCCAATTGAATCAAAAAGAACAAATTTCATTCACAGGTCAAGTCATGACGCGTAGGCTCAGAGAAGAAAGACAATAAAAAGGAAAAGGCGTACAGGCCACAAAATAATGAGAATGGGATATGAGAGATCAGATATCGATTGGAAGTTCCCAGCCTTGAATCTCCTTCAAGTGCGTCAACATCTGCTTCGTTTCAACCTTCCATCTCATGCCGGATGGCTTGACTCACGTCTGGAAGTGGATGTCGGCGAAGAACTTCTTGAAGCAGTGTTCCTTCTCCAGAAGAGTTTCTCTGAGACGGAAACGCTAAAACATATTCAATGTCAATCAGAAGATGATTTGTTTCAAACTCACCAATGCGTCCTTGACGGCTCCCCACGCCTTCATGACTGCAGCCTTGAACAACAAGGCAGAACGAGACAGCGCAAGCACTATGTACGTGAGCTAATAGTAGTCGTCGACTTTCACATGGCCACCAACAGCTTCGTCACCGCTGTACGTAGTATGTCCTGCTGGCTCGGGTTGTCGTCGAAGACCTTCTTTAAGTGCTCCGAAAGCACTGAGGTCCCCACCAAAAAATTGCTCCTCTGGAAAGCAGATATATGCAAATTTCCTCATATCTATCCTCACTGGCCACCAACAGCTTCGTCACCGCTGAACGTAGTATGTCCTGCTGGCTCGGGTTGTCGATGCGGGCAATCTTCAAGTGCTCCAAGCATTGAAGTCAACTCCCAGGTGAGCAGCGGTTAATGGCAAATTGGAACTTCTGGAAATGGAGGAACTTGAAGTGAATGGGATGAGAAGAGTCAACTAACTGAATCTAGAGAGATGGTAAGATCTATCATAACAATCCCCCACCCACGTGATATTTCTTCGGGTTGGAGGGAATGGCAACGGAGGACGACCGCCCACGAGAAGGATGGAAAGGGAAACAAATGAGGAAAGATGGCCGATGAGACAGGGGGAAGGGTGGAAACAAACAATTGGTGTCTAACTGTCTGCGTGTCCACGCATCGCATGCTCTCTCTTTCTCCCCCTCACCTGGGAACACTGGGGAGAGTGCACGTGCGAACCGACGATTGCGATTTATCGATCGAGCAGAACAAGAGAGAGGGAGATGGAGAGAGAGAAGCAATATTGTTGTTTGAAATGAGTCTTTCAGCTCAATTTTTGGCATATTTCATTCCAATTTGTGCTCTTCTGAGTTTCGAAAGCTCGCCGTTGTTGTTTTATCGGTTCTTTTAGTGCAGCATAATCATCATTAAGCAAGTAAACAAATAACATGATTGAACCCTCTGGGCCGCTCCTATCATCAATTCTGATTCCTCCTAAGTTTCGACTAGTCTCGGATGAACAGGAAACGAAAGAAAACATCTCATTACAGGTGGTTTCTTACACCCCCGCTGATGGATTCATCGCCCTCTTTATCGGTGGGCTCGAAGAGAAGTGGAGTCCATTTCTCTCCATTTTTTTCGTTTTTGAAGAAATAAGATGATAGGGACAGATTCCTGTGTTTGGGAGTCTCTCTCTCTCTCTCTCTCTCTCTCTCTCTCTCTCTCTCTCTCTCTCTCTCTCTCTCTCTCTCTCTCTCTCTCTCTCTCTCTCTCTCTCTCTCTCTTCTAACCACTCGGCCGATTTCGCAATTCAACTGTGTTGTTGAATGATGATATGGGGAAGGAGGCGAATGGGAGACAGAGTCAGCAGCACACTGAGAATCGGACAGATTTCGAAATGCATTGAGTCATCGTCCTCACGAGCGAACGCATCGTCATTGCGGCCTGTTTGCGGGCAGTCAACGCGTTTTTTTAAAAAATTTCCGCGAACCTCATTTTCACCTATTAGTGGGGTCATGGTCGGCTCCAACACGATCTTTCAGTATTTTTGTGTTTCTTTAAAAATTGTGGAGAATTTACACCAGGAGTAGCTGAAACGTGAACATTGTCGAGAGAGACATCGTGATTAAGTGCCCATTGTACGAGGAAACATCGAAATTTTTCGGAATTTTTTTGAAACAACTATTGGAAAGTTTTAAGGAATATTTTACAAGTGAAAAAATATACATTGTATTTTTTTCTGGAACTTGCTGGAAACTTCATTGGAAATTTTTTGGAAATTTTTATTCGGAAATTTATTGGAAATTATTGGAAATTTTTAGGGAAATTTTTTCGGAGTATTTAAGAAATTTAAAAAAATGAATGGATTTTTTTAAAAATTTATTGGAAATTTTTAGAAATTCTTAGAAAATTTTTGCTAAAATTTTTCGAAAATCAATGGATTTTTTTGGAAACTTTTGAAAAAATTATTGGAAATTTTTGAAGTTTTTTGGACAATTTTATTAGTAAATTTTAAAATTTTTCAAAAAAAATAATTGGATTTAAAAAAAAAATTATTGAAAAAATTATTAGAAATTAAAAAAAAAATTCTGAAAATTTTGGACAAAAAAATTAATGGATTTTTTGAAAAATTTATTAGAATTTTTTTGATTTTTTTCATTGGAAATTTTTGGAAATTTTTAGGGAATTTTTTTCAAAATATTTAATAAATTTTAAAAACATTGAAAGGATTTTTAAAAAAATTTATTGGAAATTTTTAGAATTTTTTAGAAAATTATTGCGAAAATTTTTCGGAAGTCAATGGATTTTTTTGGAAACTATTTTAAAAAATTTATTGGAAATTTTTGAAGTTTTTTGGAAAATTTTATTAGAAATTTTTAGAATTTTTCAAAAAAAATTATTGGATTTTCAAAAAAATTTATTGAAAAAACTTTTGGAAATTTTGAAAAAAAATCCTGAAAATTTTGGACAAAAAATTAATGGATTTTTTGAAAAATTTATTAGAAAAATTCAGAAGAATTTATTTTTTTGATTTTTCAATGAACAGTTTTCAGAAGCTTTTTTGAATATTTTGGTTTTTTAAACAATTTTATTTGATTTTTATTTGAATTTTTGAATTTTTAAAAAATTTGAAAAAAAATTTTTGAAACTTTTTTCTAAGCCCGAACGCTAGAAAAAAGTGAGTGAGAGCGATATAGCGTCGAGCGCCAGCGCGATGAGTGCAAAACAACAGGGTCGTACACTTTTGGCACTTAACTCGGGTCAGTTTGGCATGTAAGAATCTAGGGTTGGGAACTGATCAGACATATATATGTCAGGAGGGTGGTAGTTGTTTCGAAAGTTGGTGAGTGCGTTGGAAGACGTATGTTTCGCTGACATTTTGACGGCTGTCTTCTGTGTTTTTGTTGTCAAATGAACCCGATTTGAGGCGCTTACCGTACATAGAGCGGCACACCAAACGCTGACGGAGAATCATTATATCTCGAGATTGGTGAGCGATACCGAAAAATTGTCAACAACAAACTTGTAGAGCATAATTTGTACTACAAGTTTGCTGTTGACAACTTTTTGCTATCTCTCATCAATCTTGAGATATAATGATTCTCCGGCTGCGCTCGGGGTGCCGCTCTATTCGAGGACATACGGTAGCCGCATTTCGGGGTCGGAGTAGCAGCAAGACACATTCGACACGTGCTACATGTACCCAATTGATGAACAGCGATCTCTGGAGGGCAACGCGTTTGCTTGTCGTTCATTGTTTCGCGGCGTTGACTGAAATCGTGCGGGTTTGGCGTTGAGGCGCTCAGATCCGTCGATGGAAGTTGACGTTTTTCTGCGTTTCCATTGGAATTGTACAACAAATGTTGTTGGTTAAAGACGATATGCTCAAGAAATAGATCAAGTCATGCATTCTTTGATTCATCAATGAAATTGCGGACGGCTCATTAGAGCAGATATCACCTTATTCGGAATCCGGACATGGATAACTGCGGAAATACTGGAGCTAATACATGCAACTATACTCCAACGCAAGGCGGGGTGCAATTATTAGAACAGACCAAACGTTTTCGGACGTTGTTTGTTGACTCTGAATGAAGCAGCTTACTGTCAGTTTCCACTGATTCTATCCGAAAAGGGTGCCTGCCCTTGGAACTAAATGTGACGGGTAACGGAGAATAAGGGTTCGACTCAGGAAATCACGACGGAATCTTCTCGTCTGCTTTTTTCCCGTCGTTATCACCATATTTTGACTTCTAGTGCTCTCCTTCCGTTCATTTTTCGTCTTACTTCTCTCTCCTACTCTTCATCCAACATGGTTGTTTTTCAGATCCGTCAAGCCGTATCCAGGATGTCCGCTCTTGATGATTTTGAGAAGTCGTTAAAATCCAGATTCCGTTCGGTTATAGACGACAAGTACCTCATACTGCAAGTTCTGGGCGTCGGTTCATACGGCGGAGTGGTTGCGGGAATGGTTCTTGAAACCGGTGCTCCAGTCGCCATCAAAGTCGCTAAACCGGACGACGAAACGATCGACCACGAAATTCTTGTGTATCAGCTCCTCAAGAAGAACCGATTTTCTGCCGAAATGCTTCACTTCAGCGTCAATTCTACTCTTGGTCGCTACCTCGGTTTGATAGATAAGGACAGTTGAATTAAGCGTCAAAACACTTTTTTCAGTGCTTACACAAGAAGGTCAGTCTCTCCATGATGTCTTCGAGCAGCGACGTATCGTTCCGAACCACACCGTCGCTGCGATTATGATTCAATTGGTAGAAGGACTTCAGTTCTTGCATTCCAAAAGAGTCGTCCATCGCGATGTCTCACTCGGCAACGTTCTCGTTTCACCCACTCCTGGTGTAAGAATCCGCAGTTTTCGACAATACATAATAGTCATATTTCAGGGTTCGCGTTGTAAACTCGTCGACTTCGGGTTATCGGCAATCCGAAAGGAGACGTCGTATGACTCTCCATTCGAAATTTGTGGATCCACGCCGGTCTTCTCAACGCCACTGTATGTGCTCAAAGGAGAGAAGCATGTGGAAGTCGACGACTACTATCAGCTTACGTACATAGTGCTCGCGCTGCCTTGTTGTTCAAGGCTGCAGACATGAAGGCGTGGGGAGCCGTCAAGGACGCGTTGGTGAGTTCGAAATAAATCATCTTCTGATTGAAATTGAATATGTTTCAGCGTTTCCGTCTGAGAGAGACTCTTCCGGAGAAGCAACACTGCTTCAAGACGTTCTTCTCCGACATCCACTTCCAGGCGCGAGTCAAGCCATCCGGCATGGGATGGAAGGTTGAGACGAAGCAGATGTTGGCGCACTTGAAGGAGATTCAAGGCTGGGAACTGCCAATCGAGCTCTGATCTCAATTGCCTCTCATGTACCATTCTCATTATTTTGTGGCCTTGTGCCTTTTTCTTCTTATTGTCTTTCTTCTCTGGGTCTACGCGCCATGACTTGATTTATACCTGTGAATGAATGTTGTTCTTTTCAATTCAACTTGACATTTGGTTGATTCGCCAATGATGCTAAGGATCACTGATCCTAAGAGCGGAGGTACTTCTTCGTGTACTGCACCTCTGCGTGGTGAAGAAGATCAACAGATCTTCTCGATCTGGCTAAGCAGTACAAAACGTTATTCCAATTAACTAAACTTTCAAAAACAATTAACAGGAACCTATGATCTTTTAGAATTAGAAACAAATTTAAAAAAGGAAATTTCTAAACCATGAGTGCTTCAGTGGCACTGATTGTAGTTATGAAATGTATCAAGAATTCCCATTCTACACTACCCCCTAGTCTACAAGTGCTATGAAGACTACACCGTGGGAGGATCTAGAGCCACAAGGCTGAGAATAGCGCAGTTTTGAGGAGTCACGATCAAATAATGGTGGTGGAAAGCTTTCGTCACGCTCCTCATTTCCATGTTTACACACAGGCAGAAAAATAGCCGCCAACATTCTGAAAGGAAAAATAATGAAACTTTGGGATGCATCGGAGAAAAACAGGCTGACAGGTGAGTGTAAGAGGAGAATGAAGTTATGGATCATTACTAATGTGCCGAGTCGATTGCAAAATCGATGGAATTCGACTCGATTGCCTCGTCGGTTTGAATCGACTCAAATCGAATCGATTCGAGTCGACTCGATCATCAAGTCGATTCGATTTGATTCGATTTAGTTAACCGAATCGACTCGAGTCGATTCGATTCGAGTCGACTCGGTAGTCGAATCGATTCGAGTCGATTCGACTCGATTCGACTCGATTCGACTCGGTGATCGAATCGAATCGAGAATCGAGTCGAATCGAATCGATTGTCCGAGAGGAGAAGCGTCGTTCGCGGACTAGGAAACGCGCGGCCCTTTTCGTGCGCTCGAATTGTTTCAAACTATTTACAACGTTTTCTTCTTATTTTTCAAATAAATCACGGCTTTTTCTTGTTTTTTCCGCATTCTCATTTGTTTCATTTTAACATTATTGGTTGAGACATCTATTTTTCCAGGCTATGAGCGATGCTTGGCGATTTTTCAAGAAAATTGATGATGGTAAGCAAGTGCAATGCAAATGTGGAAAGACTATAGCTTTCGCGAATTCCACCACAATCATGCTCCAGCATGTCAGAAAAGTCCATGCACGAGAATTGGAAGAAGAGAAGAAAAAGGTGATTTTTAGAAAAAAAGAACAAAATTTTGAAAGCAATTTGCAGGAACTCGAGAAAGCGAAAAAGTTCACTACACCGATTACGAAGGAATTCGGCGAAACCCAGCAAGAAGCTGATAATTTCCTGCTGCTGTAAGTGGAAGGAGTTGAAATGAAAAAAAAAGAATATTTTCAGTCATCTAGAAACCGCAAATATTCCATTCCGTGCTGTGTTCCATCGCCGGACACAGTAAAAGAACGTATGATGAAAAGCATTAAGGCGTATGAAGCATCGGCAAAAGAAGAGCTGAAGAAGGCGGAGGTTAGCTGGACTGTACGTAAATTTGAACCAGTTCTTTCCAGAAGGTGTGGATGTGTCTAGATGGTTGGGCGCCACCAAACGGAGACTGTTCACTCTACGGCTTTTACATTTATTTCGTCGATACAAACTTCGAACGACACTGCATGGTACGTTTCATCTTTTTTTCGTGAAGATTATCAAGAATTTGCAGTTCCTCGGAGTGCACCCAATGGAAGGCGAGGGAACAGCTGTCAACGTCAGCACTCTCAGTCAAGAAGTGCTGAGAAAATTTGCGATCGATCCGTGCAAAATTGTGGCTGTAATGGCAGACGCAGCGTCGAATATGAAGAAATTCGCAGAGGACAACGAGTACTTCCAGTAAGAACGTGGAAAAGTGTTATTCTGCCATGGTAATCGTTTCAGCGTACATTGTTTTGCTCACTCAGTTTCGTTGGTCGTCAAAGAGTGCTCAAAGACCACTCAAGTTGCGAAAGCGCTTGAGAAGGTAAATGCTTTTGCTGCTCATCTGTCGAAGGCGAAAATGGAGAAAATCGAGTTTCGAAAAATGTCGGAAAAGCAAGAGTTGCATGGTCGGATCCCTGTTCCTTTCTCCCCAACTCGCTTCGGCGGAAGTTACCTTCTTGTTGACTCTTACATCATTCATGTAAGGTTACAGCACATTTGAAACTGCTCAAATTCATGCTTTCAGCGGAAAAGCATCGCATCGCCACGTTACCAGCCATCGAGTGACGAACTCGACGTTTTGCAGAAATACCTAGAAGCTGGTAAAACTATGATGGAGATGTTGAAGGAGGTATGAACAAGTTTAGTGATTTCGCTAAAATTTCACTGTTTTTATAGGCTGAAAGTGAGGAATCGTTCACGTCGCTGACGCTTTTCAACTTCCGTGTATTGGAAGTTGAAATCAAAAAACTTCCCAATCCCAGATCGGAGCTTGTGAAGACTTTGAAGGCGCAGATTTCGAAAAGGTATTAGACAACAATGCTTCAAATTCTACAATTTTTATTTGCAGACACGATGCGGCCGCTCAGTCAGACATGCTCGTTATGAGTTCTTTGATTGACCCGAGAATCGCGTACACCGCTGAAATGTTGAGAACCAGGACATGGGAAGAAGCGGAAGAGCTCGTCAAAGATTACTCAGGTTAGCGAATTGTTTCATTGTATATCGGTATTGTATTTTTTGTCTACAGAGAGCCTAATCCTGATTCCAAGGAACGAAAACCGCAAGAACGAGCCACCAGCCAAAGTTTCGAGAACCAGCATGTCAGCGGCGGGAAGATTCTGGACTGCCCAAAATGAGAAGCAATCGCAACCAAGCACTGAGGTATTGTGAAAATCATCGTTGCATAGATTTTTATACACGTTCCAGAAAGAGCTGATCGCTTACAAATCAATGATCCTCGAAAACAGACCTGCCTTTGACACAAGTCCGTTGGGTTTCTGGAAAACTTATTCTCAACGTTTTCCTCGTCTCGCACGCGTCGCCCGTCATTTTCTAGCAGGTCCTCAGTCTTCAGCAGTAGTGGAGCGGCTCTTCAGGTTATTTTTCTGCACCTCTTCAATTTTATTCCAATTTTTTCAGCCACTGTCGTGACGTGTGCGGGTCACCTAAGCGAAATCGTCTTCGATCAGAAACGCTAAACGCAATTCTGACAACATGCGCGCTTGCGAAAATAAAGTGAGTGTTTCGTCGCTCTCTATTTCTGATAAGCAAAACTTTACAGAGAAGACGAGGCGAGAGGAGAAGCCTAACACTCAGAATCAGAAGAGTCAACAGACGAAGAGTCCGGCGACGAAGAGGAGCCAAACGACAACAACTCATCGCGCTCCAGAAAGTTGGTTGAAGGACAAAGCGAAAATTCAGACGATGAGGATGTTGAAAAGAACTTGGTTGATGAGGATGATAAGGAAGGAGAGGAACCAGAGAAGGAAGGAGAGGAACCAGAGAAGGCACCGGCACATTCGGACACTCCAGAAGTTGCGGAAAAGGTCACAGAAGAACTCACTCCCGAAGACAAAGAAGAATAAAACGCCCAATTTCAATATTTTGTTACTGTTGTTTTTTATTGGTTTCATGAAATTTTTGTTTTTCAATACGTTTTTCATCAGTCATATGCATTACGACAACCAAAAATTTGAGTACTTTTCGGCACAACGGTGCACCGAAACATTTTAACAAGCGTTTTCCGCTTTATTTCACATCTCCGTTTGAAACATCTCCGTTTATAAATTTGTCAGAAAAAGTGACTCACTGAACTGAATCGAAACCGATTTGATTCGATTTTGAGTCGAATCGAATCGAATCGACTCGATTCGATTTTGAGTCGAATCGGAGTCGAATCGAATCGATTCGATTCGATTTTGGGTCGAATCGAATTGAATCGATTCGATTCGATTCGACTCCGATTCGACTCAAAATCGAATCGAGTCGATTCGATTTGACTCGATTAATCGAATCAAATCGAATTCAATTGCAATCGACTCGGCACATTAATCATTACGCCGCAACGGATGACTTCAACGCGGTGTGCGAGGTGGGAGGACTGGGGTCGTCTCGTTGTCTGCGGCATCGCATAGCCACAGTACCCCCTGATGGCCGAGCCGAGTCATTCATTCATTCTCCCCTTTATGCTACTTCATTTTGAGCTAGGAATTTTGTTTTGAGCTGGTCCACATCTACTGCATCCGGATCAAATCCGCACGACATGCCGCTCCACCTCGAAGCTGCCGAGGACGTCCTGCGGCAAATCGACTTGGATTTCGACGCCAAACTTGACACTCTGTTTGTTCGAGTCGTTTCATTTGTTGAGGGCCAGGAAGAAGTCAAACGGACACTGGATGCGGTGAACAAGAAATTGGTGAGCGTGCAAGCCGAGGGCATTGATCTCCTTGCGGATATCAAAACGCTGAGGTTAGTTACTGAATTCCCAGATAACTGCTCCACGGAATTTTGTTTTCAGAGAGGAATTTGCGTCAATGAGAAATTTGCGAGCTGGACTTCCGCGAACTGGTGATAACCAGATGTTAGAAGACCTTGGTGAGCCGAACACAACGGAAGATCGAATCGGCAGTTCCTCTACACAAAATGTCATTTTGCCAGGAGCCGGGAGTGCTATGTTGAGGGCTTAGCCCCAGGAATTGAACCTGGAGCACCCTCCACTGGATCGACCATAGGGTTGGATATAGATTTATTGAGAATAAAGAAGGAAATTAATAAAGATTATACGAAAGATGGCGACTATGGCCCCGGAGAGAGAGAGAGGGGAAAAAGAGAGATTTAGGGAGAGGAAGGAAAGGAGGGAAAGAGACCTAAAAGGGAGTAAAGAGTTAAAGAAAGGGGATTTTAGGATGAAGGAAATAAGGAATTCTTAAGGGGAAAGTCAAAGATAAAAGAAATAAAGGAAAAGATTTTAGGCCTAAATTAGGATATGACAATAAGAGGCTAAAATGAGGGTGGTTCAGAGGAAAAACATGTAAAACTACTAGAGAATAATATTAGATAATTTTAAGATATAAAATTAGATAAGAAAAATGTGAAAAGATAAGAAAATTTACGAAAGATAAGAGATAATCATAAGAAAGTTGAACAACAAAACATTTCGAAATTAGAAGTGTATGCAAACACCTCTGCTTACAGTAATCCACGGTGTACTGCAGACTTGCGCGTAGAGCGGAGACGAGAGAGCGGCGTCCACAATGGAGGGCGCCGACGACGAGAGAGTGTGAACGGCGAGAAGACTCCAGGCGACGAGGTGTTCCAGCGAATCGATTGACTTCAGGGAAGGAAAATGGTTGCTGGCTGCTGTGGACGGGTGCAGTGGCAGCAACACTCCGGGGTGGAGGAGGAGACGAACGGGAGCGTCTCGATGGCGCAGACGTAGTCCATGTTTTTGTAGTTCTTCTCCTTTGCGATCCTGTGTAGATACGGTCGGCTGCGGGTGTCTGACGGAACGGCTTGGCTGATGACGGCTGCTGGTGATGGCTGCTTGGCTGGAGACTGCTGCTTGGCTGGAGACTGCTGCTTGGCTGGACGATGGCTGCTTCTGAAGATCCCGATTGTAATCTGGTTCTTGAATTGGAGCCGAAGGTTCTTCTTGAGACGACAGTGTCTGCGTTTGTTCTGGCTCCGATGGGTCGTCTTCTACTTCTAATGGGATGAGTTGGCAGACTGCGCGACGGAAGAGCTTTCCTTTACACAGGACTTCGGCGTTGCGTGCGATTCCGTCGGTACTTGGCAAGATTTTGAACGATGTGAGCCAGAGGCCATTTGTCGCGTGGTAGTAGAGATTCCTGCGATACGAATCACGACGTACCGGATATCCTAGAAATCCGAGGTGATGTCTGCATAGATGGAGTACGCGGGTTTTCCAAGCTTGAGGTACTCTATCGTCATGTCGTCTCGGACGGGTTCTGAGGAGACAACTCTGGTTATTTAAGGAAGACTAGGTTGTAAGCCTTTGCTATGATATGGCGGCCATCGTTGTATGTTAACGGCCCAGAGTAATCCCGTCCGTCGTGGTGGAGTGGGGCGACTGCAAGACTTCTACGTACTGGAAGATCAATGACGCACGTCCTGTCGGGTTTTTTTTTAGAGTGTTAAGACTCGGTATTCAGAAGCGGTTTCGTATGCTGGTGATCAGTGACTGTGTCGGTAGGTGGTGGATAGGTCTTTCGTCTTGCGGACGATCAGCATGGCGAGTGGCTAAATTGATCCCGAGGGATCTTGCTGAGTTTCCTGATGGGAAACACCTGACTAGAATGTCTACTGAGGTGTGTGAAGTGCTGACAATTGTGTCAGGTCGTCGGTCTCGTGAGATCGAGGTCCGGAGCGGGGCTTCGGCGCATGTTCCTGTTGGTCGGAGTTCCTTAGTGGGCGCCGATTATTGTCGATCATATCGCATAAGCTGGGAACGGAGCGCTATACACGACGACGGTACGATGCGTCAAATGGTTGTAACAGATGGTTTATTCATAGCTCGGGTAAAGTAAAGAAAACGACCAATTAACTCTGATGTCGGTAGGTTGCCGAGGGGACTAATGATAAGTGTCATCGTCGACGTGAAAGGGTTCTTGTTGGACTGGTGATTCATGGCGTACTTGGTGATGAGAGTGCCCATCGTGAGTACCAAGGAGGATGCGTCCCTTGATTTTGGAATGGATTTCTTTGACCACTTCATCGAACGTGCGTTTCTTGTCCTTCATAACGAACAGCTTTACTTTGTCTCTCATTGGCATCGGCAATTTGTTGGCTAATGTCAATTGGTGACCGGGGTCGTTAGCGTCCGTAATTCCTTGGTATGTCATGTTGTCCATAAGCGACGTGTGCGCTACCAGGTCGATAAGCATCTCGTTCGAGTTGTACTGATTGAACGGCAACTCTTGGAATCTCGCCAACATGGCTGCCGGAGAATCCCTCGTCAATCCATAGGCGCTATCGAGATTTTGCATCGTTCTCTCGTACGCCACGTCTCTGGCACTAATGGCTGACAAGCACGTTGACGCTGTTCCTCTCAGCTTGGATTCTAGGACGAGCATCTTTGTATTCGAGTCGAAGTTTGGGTTTCGGTCGACCATCGTACCGAAGTGAGCCATGAAGCTGATGTACTCGGATGGAATCCCTATAATGGTCTAAGTAAAGTACTTACCGTAAAGTCTCTAATAGAAGGGCCCCCCCAACGCTGCCGGAGAATTATCATATCTCGAAATTGATAAGTGATATCAAAAAGTTGTCAACAGGAAACTTGTAGATCAAAACTAGGACTACAAGTTTGCAGTTGACAACTTTTTGATATCTCATATCAATCTCGAGATATGATGATTCTCCGGCAGCGTTTGGGGGGCCCTTCTATTAGAGACTTTACGGTATTTGTGTGCCACCTGCATACCGGTGAATTCTCCGATATACTTGTGCGCCTCGGCAAAACTGAACCAGTTCGTATTTGGCGTCTGGAGATGTGGCTGCTCTTGCTGGTCAATCTTGTCTGATCTCTGCGACTCGATGATCATTGTCGAGTGGTCTTCGCGTCTCGGATGGCAGAAGCTCTCGTACACCGGTTCTTCGATGTGAACACGCTGTGCATTCTCAGCTGCCATTAGCTTATTGCGTTCGATCTGCGCTCTGGTCTCCTGTATCTGCTTCCTAAGGTCTCGACACATCGCTTCGTGTTGTTCGTAGTCGTTCTTCACCGAGCGGAGACGTTGAGTCGATGGGCTCTGGCAACGAGTGGCGACTTCCTCAAGTCGGGCTGCTGCGAGTTCCTCACTCAGAGTCTTTCCTGTGTCCATGGCTTCCTTATTTTTCTGCAGATAAGCTAATGGTGCGGAATGATCCCGGGTAAAATACTGTACCATTTTGTCAACGACGTCTTGCTGGATCAAGGGAGCCGAGACCTCCTGAACTCTCGTATTGCCGAGCTGATTCGCTGCGTACCCATCATCCTGATATCCGTACGTAGCTGAACCTGGTCCGAAAAGCCGTTTACATTGAATCATTGGGGTGAGGATCGGTGTGTTGTCTTGCACGGGTTGTGTCAACTTTTCCGGGGTCCTCGGACCGTTCTTCTCCTCCTCGTCTTCGGAATTGTCGTCCTCGGATTCGGTGAAGGGGCGGTCCTCCGATGCCGTATATTGTATGTTGTTGGTTTCGAGATACGTTTCCACTTGGTTGATGGCGTCGTCTAGTGATTTTACGACCGTGGCCATATCTCTTTTCTTCATATGATCCTCGATGGCCATTATCATCTCTTCTGCATCTCGATGGCGGGCTACGACGTCTGCTTGTCGGATGTCGTCATATCGCGCTCGGATCTTACGGAATTTTTCATCACAATTCTGGAGGGTTGTGAGCAGAGCCGTCAGAGTAGCCGCTACATCTTTGGGTTGGTTGTTGGTGGTCAATGACAGTGCTCCATTGGCCGCCTTCACTGCCGCGACGGCATCAGTGATGGCGCGCGTGATGGTGGACTGCCTCTTCCACCGGCGGGCCCCTGGAAAGAACCCGACAGAGACGGGACCAAAGCTCTGTCGGGGGATGAGGGTGATGGTCGACCCAGCGACCGGTCCGCCCGACCGCCCCTAGGGACGACCGGTCAACCGGTCGATGCACCATGTTGAGGGCTTAGCCCCAGGAATTGAACCTGGAGCACCCTCCACTGGATCGACCATAGGGTTGGATATAGATTTATTGAGAACAAAGAAGGAAATTAATAAAGATTATACGAAAGATGGCGACTATGGCCCCGGAGAGAGAGAGGGGAAAAAGAGAGATTTAGGGAGAGGAAGGAAAGGAGGGAAAGAGACCTAAAAGGGAGTAAAGAGTTAAAGAAAGGGGATTTTAGGATGAAGGAAATAAGGAATTCTTAAGGGGAAAGTCAAAGATAAAAGAAATAAAGGAAAAGATTTTAGGCCTAAATTAGGATATGACAATAAGAGGCTAAAATGAGGGTGGTTCAGAGGAAAAACATGTAAAACTACTAGAGAATAATATTAGATAATTTTAAGATATAAAATTAGATAAGAAAAATGTGAAAAGATAAGAAAATTTACGAAAGATAAGAGATAATCATAAGAAAGTTGAACAACAAAACATTTCGAAATTAGAAGTGTATGCAAACACCTCTGCTTACAGTAATCCACGGTGTACTGCAGACTTGCGCGTAGAGCGGAGACGAGAGAGCGGCGTCCACAATGGAGGGCGCCGACGACGAGAGAGTGTGAACGGCGAGAAGACTCCAGGCGACGAGGTGTTCCAGCGAATCGATTGACTTCAGGGAAGGAAAATGGTTGCTGGCTGCTGTGGACGGGTGCAGTGGCAGCAACATGCTAAGAGCTCCGAAGTGCTTGAACAGCTGAAATCCACTAGCCCAAGGTTAAAAGATAGAAAAAGAGCTCCCATGAAGACAATCGTTTTCAGCGGTGCATCTGAATTGCATGTTCATGTTGACGAGAATATCCAGGGATTGGATCCGAAGAGTGTTGACATAGTTGTCATCGAGTTTGCTGAGGAGAAGGTGCCAGCCGACGACTGCACTACAATAAGCCCACCGACTTGTCTTCCAAAGACTACGGATCTGCAAGTGACATACACGAAGAAGAAGAATAAAGCATTGAAAAATGCTGAGAAGAAAGCAACCAAAAAAGCAGAGGAAGCACCCGAAACCGCTAGAGTTGAGGCGGAAGCCCGAAAGAAGGCAGAGCTCGATCGGTTGGTCAAAATCAATATTAACCGGAGTCCCGAGATTGAAACTGTGATTGGTAAGTGAGAAATATCGTTTCGATTCGAGTGAAAATGCCTTCAGATTTCGAAGAGGGAAATGCCAAGCAGTTCCTGACCAAGCGAATGCGTTTCCACGAGGGGGAGAGGAATCTCGAAGTTGCACGGTTGTTCTCCGTGATGCTGGATAATATGTGCCCTCGGATCCGGAAGTACGCCCAGCAACTTTTCAATGAGCGCCCCGGAAGTCTTCTAACAGCAGAGTTGGATCTGCTCGCTTTTCTAAAAGGTAATGCCCATTCTTTTGACGCCTTCGACTGTTACAAAGCTAACAATCTGGAAAGGACTCAGCAATACATCCAAAACTTTGTCCAAAACTACACAAACAATCAAACAGCAATTCGAGCAGGAAAAGCTCAATTTTATGGTGAGCATTTTTTATCAGGTTGTTTCACTAATCCATTTTATAGGCGACGTAAAGTCGAAAAAACTTTCCATCTACATCTCTGCGCAAGCAATAATGATTAATGCGGAAAATCTCGATTGGGAGCATTCGAAGGAGTTTTTCGAAACGGCCGAGCATTGCTATAAAACGGTAGAACTCTATGATGGACCGATTGATAAGGCGTTCCTCGCTTATGCTTACGGACAACTTGCCAGCCAAGAGAACCCGATTCTTAAAGTTGACGGTTATGTGATGTTGGAGCTTCTGAAGCAGTACAAAAGTACAAAAGAGAAGGTGGCTATCGTGGCGCAATACATGCGATTGGTATTCTCCGTGTGTACTCTCTGAATATTTGGCTCCCAGAGCTTCTTTCTTTCAAAGTTCTTCTGCACTTTGTTACTTTTATCCAATCTCTTCATGAATCTAACCTTACATTCTCTTGTTGAACCTCTATTCAAGCCCAAAACATTTGAATGTACTCGTTGCTTCCACTAACCAAACTACCTTAATAAATGTGAGAGGCTAAACTGTTTCTTATTCTCGTTCAGATTTCTTCATTCCCATCCCAACCGAGTACTTTGACGTGCAACATTCGGAAAAGATTACCATCGACAGTCGAATGGAAGAGTCTTGCTTTCTTCTCACAAGGGAAGTGTTCCAACTGTCCAGAACCGTTTGAAATGAAACCTTGCGGAATGGAAAGAGGTCGGTTTGAGACCCGCGAATCAGTTTTCAAAAGTTGCTAAAACGGCCCGAGAGCCGAGAAAAAGCGGCTCAAAGTTTCATGAAATGTCGGCCGCTTGCCGACACCGCGCTTATATATCTCGCGGACCTAGTTGTTCCAACGGTGGGATGGCCGAGTGGTAGTGCTTTCATTTATAGGTCGACTGGGGTCATGATCGATTCCCTCACAATTTTTTTCTTTTTGCATTTCTTCGTCGGCATGGGGAATGGTGCCCAAAAAGTCAAAGTATAAAAATTTTCAAAAATTTTCGAAAAAAATCGTGAGGGAATCGATCATGACCCCAGTCGACCCACAGATGAACCCACTACCACTCGGCCATCCAACCGTTGGAACACCTAGGTCCGCGAGAGTTTATAAGCGCGGTGTCGGGAAGCGGCTGACATCCCACTACAATCTTTTTTGTTTTTGTGATCTCTCATATTGAACACCCAGCTATTACCATTGCGGGTCCTTAGGTCACGCTGAATTTATTTCTTGAAGAATTTTGTGATTTTCAAGAAGGTGTTTAAAAAAAAAACTTGAATCGAATTTCGCGTTTCACATTCCAGAAAACAGATAATAGAAAAGTTAGTAAATGTATCAAAGTTCCACCAATGAACAGATAAGTTGTAAAATTTCACAGATAAGATGTATGAATTGATCACAGTCAGAGTCACAGGGATTTTTCAAAACTCCAGTTAAAAAGATCATGTGAAACTCCAACGCCGTGACGCACCTTTTTATCTTTTCTTTTCACATTCTTTCAGTTGATACGCACCTAACTTCGTGCCTTCAGCAAAAACACAGATTCATGTTCAAGAAAGCCACTACCCTTTCTTGAGACACATCTCCATATACCAGAGTGCACGGCATCGGCTAGTTTTCCCCCCAACACCTGCGCTCCGTGAGCCCGGCCATAGAATAGGCGTGATTTTGTTCCTGTTGACTCTCTCCCACGATGTTTGCTGCGTTTGCGCTCTACCGCACTCTTCACTACAAATGGCTGCGTTTGGTGTTGTGGTACGCATTTGCGCGTGCGCTACTCCGCAGTTCATCGTCGTGTCTCCGTGTTGCTCTCACAGACCATTCTCCCGTTCTTCCCGTCCGATGAGCGGTCGGTACTCCTCTCTCTCTCTCGGACTCTCGGACTGTCCGAGACATTTCGCTCTTTTTTCTCATTTTTGTTGTCGTTATTTCTTCGATTCGGTCAGCTGTTTTTTGTGACACTTATTTTTAAACAATTTCAGTCTCTGTCGATTATCAACACAAACAAAGCTCTCAACATTTGTCTCGGACGCGACAATGACGGATTGCCTCGCATCAGATTCTCCGTCGTGTTCTTCCACACACCAAACTGAACGTACTTTGACAGACAGCCCGGACAAGTCAAAAATGGGACTTCCAGAGCTCATATGGGAAGAAACACAAGAAGATGAGGCCCAAACAGAACGACCAGCAGAAACTTCACAAAAGCATAAGGTGAGTGTATTCCCTCACCATCCAGCTGATTCCCAATCATCTGACTCCCCCCTCCAACGATTAATCCCAAAGACTGTTTAAATTAGTTATCAATTTCAGGCTTCGAAACAATTGGACCCAACCAACGCGATTGCCAAACCACTAACTGGCCGGACGGAATGTGTAAAAGGTCAAATCAATGAGAATGCAATTCAACAAGCGAACTTTCGCAGTGGACCACGTGCTACTCTTTACGACGGACCTTGCGCATCTATGACAACCTTCTCAAACCATCCATCTGGCAGTTCGTCAATGGGACTTATGCCCTTCTGGAATCCTGTTCCAAAGACGGCTGCTCCAATGAATGCAAAAAAAATTGAGCAGAATTTATTCAAAAGTCATGATGTTGTAAGTGCCGAAAAGACTGAAGAAACCCCACTCGACGATGAAATTAAGCCGATGGAGCTGAATGAAAGTCCACTGTCCGAACCTCAAGTCACTCACAACGTTAGTTGAACATTTATCAAACGTGAATCGTTTAATTTTGACAGGGCTTGACATTGGCAGAGGCTCTTGCTCTTCAATTCGATAACGCCCACTCCTCTCAGAAGCAGAAAGACGTTCATCCCTACGTGCCACGACTGTCACCCTATCCGGTACGGATTTTCCACGTTTCACGTGGTATCACTAAAACGTCATCTCGACTTGATCATCGAATGACCCAACATTCTCAAATTGGTTTATTCATTTCAGGAACTTGAAATGAAGTCGAGAATGCGTATCTTGAGTGACGATCCGTCCAAGTGCACCTGTGGTCAACCACAAGAGAATCATTATATTATTTATGAAACGGATGATGTTTTGCAAACCATTCGCGCGTTCCCGGGTGCCGTACAATACGCAGTTCTCAAATGCCGATACTGCCCGTTCGAGTGTCATAGTGCGTGACGCTTTCGTCTTCTGATCAGCTAACCATCTTGAGTTTTCAGCTGCTAATCAGCTATTCAGGCACGAAGACGAGAAGCACGATCCGCCAACAACCAACAGATTCCGCTGTGGACTGTGCCCTGCACAATTTCCACTAGAACGTCAACGCAAAGAGCACTACGATCAACACATAGACACCGACGTTTTGACAATGCGGTTGTCACAAACGGATGATCTGTATGATGGTAACTGCTTTTGGAATATGCCCGTGAGAAAAAACAATGTCCAGTTCCTACGAAAATCTGCCTTCTGTGTGCGTGGGAGCCCGTGAAACAAATGTCTGAAGCCGTAATGAGTAAATACAAGCTGAACCATCTACTCACCACTCACTTTGAGTTCTGTGAAGAGCTGGTGGAAACACCGAGTACGGAGGAAGGAGACTGGTCGGAGAGTCTTCCAACGCTTCTCGGTGCGTGTCACAAATCAACTCAAACCGTTAAAACTGACAACAATTATTTACAGAGCGTCACGGATGTACTAGACCCACGTGAGATCCCCGCCTTGTGAAGAACAGTGGAAGCGTTTTTCTTCTATGATACATTTTCATTCTTTTTCCACCCCCAACCACTGTGCGTGTTCAACTTTCTGTAAACATCGTATTTACTCGAATAGAGTGTCTTCGTGAATTGAACGGCACCCGGCTACAGTGGCATTCAGAAAAGAGGGTTGAACGATAGAAGGGCGTGCCACTCTATTCGAGTAAATAAGGTCCCTCCTCGAAGCAGCCCTTGCCCTGTAACCTGTTCACTTGGAGCCCAGCTCATCCTCCACATATTTAAACAGTTTTTCATATGGAATCTTTATTCGTTGCCCAATCGTTGCTCAGCAACAAACACATAAAATAAAATTCTGTTCCATTTTCATGATGTGTCAATGTGTTTCATATTCAAGCAAATAAGACCTGTGAGCTCATCTGATTTTAACTGAATCTCTCATGTCTCTGTTTATCAACATTGCAATTGGAGTGGTCACACCAAATCGAGGTCCTGTGTGTTCAACAATCAGAAGATATTGGCGAACAGGGCCAATAAACAAGACAACATGCATTGTTGTTCATTGCGAAATTGCTATTGCTGTGACCATTGTCGTGACCGTCCACACCATGGGCAACAACAAGGATACCAAGAAAAAGAAGAGCGACAACGGTGCCCTCGCCCAGTTCAACAAGGAGTTAGCCGATATGAAAGAAGTCATCGTGAACTTCGAGAAGAAGGTGGAAGAGCAGCAGGCAACAATCTCCAGCCTTCGCACAACCACCGCCACCGTTGAAACGCCTGCCGCCGAAGATCCAGCAACAGTTCAAGAACGGTCATTGTCAAAAAAATATCCTTTTTTCTCATCTAGAACTAGGCACCGCAACGAAAGGGGGCGTGGTCAGTCGAATTCTTCTGACCATTCCGTTTTTGGGTCTTCGTGGACCTGTTGCGCGGCCAATATATGGTCGACCACGGTAGAAACGACTAAAGTATACGTACTCGGCTACGTAGAATCGATTGGCGTTATCAGTTTTAGCAGAAAACTTCCAGTTTTCGCGAAAAATTTAGAAAACAGGGATGGGCCTCAAAAACTTGCACTTTTACCCCCCATAAAAGTCGAGTTCACTACTTTTGAAAACTGTCTCTGATACTTTAAGATGTGTAGAAACCGTTTTTGAAGTCAGATTCAAAATTCGCTTGCGCGAAAGTTTTATTTTCAGCCTCAATCTTTGACTGAAAATTAAAAAAAATTTCAGCGATGACCCCCTATTTTTATGATCGGAAATCATAAAGCAGGTCTCTGGGAAACCCCTTGCAAATTTTTACCCATTTGGACTTCAATAAGCAACTTTATATCTAATCTGAAATCAACGTATCTGTCGAAAACTGCATATTTTCTCGATTTTGAGGCAGACGCAGATCGAGTTCACATATTTGGAAACCGGATTCGGAATCTACGACCGATTTGTGACGGAATGGCTTTCAAAATAGGAAAATCGGCTCGCGCGAAAAAAGTTATAACATTTTCTTCTTATCAGTGAAGCAATTATTCAAAAAACCGCAACGGCCGGGTGCGCCGACAATATAGCTGCAAAAGAGTAGCGGCACATCAACGGACGCCGTGGCGCAGTGGGTGCGGGCGCTGGTGACATTCTCATGATCAATTCCTTCGGATTTTTTAAATTTTCTGATAGTTTCTGATCTTTTTTTTCAAAAAAATTTTAATTATTGTTTTCCGTCGGGTTTTTTCATCAAAATACAAGAAATCTTGAAAACGGTCCGTTTTCGCGATTCTCTGCTCATTTAATTGAGAAAAAAAATCCAGGTAAAAGCGCGCCGCACTCTTGCAGCCGGCCCCGCCCCCTCTCGTCAGAAAATCAGTACAAAAAAAAGTGCTTGCAAAAACGATTATAACTCGGGAACCAATGAATATTTTTGAAAGGTTTTTTGGGAACGTACTTCTATTAAAACATTGAACAGGTTCTAGTCGGAACTTTATCGAAATTCGTTGTGATAAGAAACTCGTTGCGGTGCCTATCTAGAACACTCTAAAACCGATTTTTTTGGATTTTTTCCAATCCGTTTCCATCACCACTATATTCTCAGATAAAAGGCCTTCCAATATTACTACATCTTAGTTACCTCAATATTAACATAACAAACATTGCGGAAGTCGAAAAAAAGTTGAATTGTGTTTTTTGAACTACAAAATAGGCATTTTCTCGTCTTCAAAGTTGTGAAAAATGATATTGTTAGAGAAAAATGAAGAACTATAATTTTTTCGAGTTGAAATCTTTCTTATACTAAAAGGGAAAGGATGTGTGTCTGTCTGTCTGTGTGTGGGTTTCTTTGTCCACAGCCGTTTCTCAGCCGCTACTGGACCGTTTTAGCCCATTTTTGGCACGGAGGTCAGAAGTATTGACCGCAAGGTGCACGTAAATTTTGTAAGCGATCCGTCAACTTTTACGGCTTCTGGACTGTTTTTTTGTATATTTTCCCTCTAAATTGCACCCCTGGGAAGGTTGCGTCGATTCAACTCGCCTATCTTCCCAGAGGCAGATTGGGTAAATGGGGATGGAAAACACTGCATAGCCCAGGCTGAGAGGCGTCGTTAGCCGCCTCGATTGGCCTGGTAATCACTACCGGAGTAGTCTGTAAAAAAACAATACAATTCAAAAAAAACATGTTCTCGAAAGAAAACGTGGCAGTGCAAGTGTAAGAAGAAGTGGGTGCTCATTGCAACATACGAGTAAATGATGAGGGAGCGAAAGAGAAGAAAATTAGGCGGATGGGGAAGAAATAGGAGACAAATGCGTAGGTGGTGGGGGATGAGAGACGGCTCAGAAGGAAAGTATCCCAAGTGTTACCCAAGGATCAGAATAAAAAGTGTCGGCAAATGATAGTCCCTGGGAGGGTATAATAACGCACTATTCAAAAGTTTGCCTTTTTTCTTTATTCCAGAGAAATTTTGAAAAATTCAATTTTTTGTCAAATGAGGGATGTGTCAACTTTGAAAAATCATAACAAATTTCAAATTTGAGTTTGCGACTTCGTTAAAAAACGAAAATGTAGCTCAAGAAGTGTAGTTTTCAATAAAAATAAAGACTAGTTGATCAATATTGAAATATTTTCACGAAGTTGAAAAGTGCGTCAACATCAGAAGACCCCATTTTCCAATTCGAGCACTTTTCGGAGGGAGGCAGCCATAACACTATGTGGGGTGGGTATATTGACTGTTGTGAGTTACAATAACATTGTCAAAACTGGGGGTAACCGGCCATTTTCGAAAAATATTTTCATTTTTTTGTCAACCCGATTTTCGAATTTTCGAGGATTTGAGGAAATTATAATTTTCAACTGCATTTCTTAAAAGACCATTTCAAAGGTAACACTTTTGCAGTTGAACGTTTTTTGATATCTCTTATCACTTTCGAGATATCGACTCTTGAAGGAAGAGCATTCGTTTCACTAACATAGGCCACAAAATCGAAAAAATGGGCAAAAAACGATAAATGAAATCTCAGTTTTTTCATGCGTTTTCCGACGTAAAATGACGAGTTCTTCTCAGTTCTGCAGTCAGTTTGGATGAATAACCCTCCGTTCTTCTGATATGGTCTCTTTCATATCAGTACTAACTGAAAAACCGGAAATTCCTGCAGATTCGATATTAGTTTTTACTATCTATTCAATTTCATGTTTTCATCTAATGTTTATAATATAATTTTTTGGGTTTATCAAAAGCTGTATCTATTATAGTTCCGATGAAATCCCCACTAGTTCGAGCCATTTTTTCGATTTTGTGGCCTATGTTAGTGAAACGAATGCTCTTCCTTCAAGAGTCGATATCTCGAAAGTGATAAGAGATATCAAAAAACGTTCAACTGCAAAAGTGTTACCTTTGAAATGGTCTTTTAAGAAATGCAGTTGAAAATTATGATTTTCTCAAATCCTCGAAAATTCGAAAATCGGGTTGACAAAAAAATGAAAATATTTTTCGAAAATGGCCGGTTACCCCCAGTTTTGACAATGTTATTGTAACTCACAACAGTCAATATACCCACCCCACATAGTGTTATGGCTGCCTCCCTCCGAAAAGTGCTCGAATTGGATAATGGGGTCTTCTGATGTTGACGCACTTTTCAACTTCGTGAAGATATTTTAAGATTGATCAATTAGTCTTTATTTTTATTGAAAACTACACTTCTTGAGCTACATTTTCGTTTTTTAACGAAGTCGCAAACTCAAATTTGAAATTTGTTATAATTTTTCAAAGTTGACACATCCCTCATTTGACAAAAAATTGAATTTTTCAAAATTTCTCTGGAATAAAGAAAAAAGGCAAACTTTTGAATAGTGCGTTATTATACCCTCCCAGGCACTATCATTTGCCGACACTTTTTATTCTGATCCCTGGGTAACACTTGGGATACTTTCCTTCTCAGAAGCACTTGCGGTGAGCAATGGTTGGGCCGTACTCGTCATACTCCTTCTTGGAGATCAACATCTTCTCGAAGACCTTGAAGGAAGCAAGGATGGATCCTCCGATCCAGACGGAGTACTTGCGCTCTGGTGGGGCGATGATCTTGATATCTACCGTCCTGTAAATGAGAAGGTTAGCAACATGTCAGTGATTATAGGGGAGAGGGATAACTTACGGTGGTGCGAGGGCGGTGATCTCCTTGTGCATGCGCTCTGCGAATCCTGGGTACATGGTGCTACCTCCTGAGAGGACGATGTTCGCGTAGAGGTTCTTACGGATATTGATGTCACAATTCATGATGGAGTTATACAAGGTCTCGTGGATTCCCGCGGACTCCATATCCAAGAACGACGGCTGAAATAAGCGAGATTGAGGCAGGGAGTTCTGAGGGTCTTATGTTACCTGGAAGAGAGCCTCTGGGCAACGGAAGCGCTCGTTTCCGACGGTGATGACCTGTCCGTCCGGAAGTTCGTACGACTTCTCGAGGGAAGAGGAGGAGGCGGCGGTGGCCATCTCCTGCTCGAAGTCCAGAGCGACGTAGCAGAGTTTCTCCTTGATTTCACGGACGATTTCACACTCAGCGGTGGTAGTGAAAAAGTAACCGCGCTCAGTGAGGATCTTCGTGAGGTAGCCGGTTAGGTCACGCCCGGCAAAGTTGAGACGGCGGATAGCGCGCGTGAGAGTGTATCCCTTGTAGATGGGGATGATGTGGGTGACACCATCCCCTGAGTCGAGGACGACTCCGGTGGTACGTCCGGAATTGTACAAACTGAGAACAGCTGGACTGACAACTTGAATGGCCGGAGCGTTGAAAGTCTCGAACATGATCTGGGTCATCTTCTCACGGTTAGCCTTCGGGTTGAGGGGGGCCTCAGTGAGGAGGACTGGGTGTTCTTCTGGAACAACCTGAAGCTCACTGTAGGTATAGTTCCAGATCTTCTCCATATCGTCCCAGTTGTAGATGATTCCGTGCTCTATCGGGTAATTGAGGGTGAGGATGCCTCTTTCTGACTGAGCAGCGTCTCCCACGTACGTGTCAATTTTTTTCACTCCAACCATATCACCCTGATGACGTGGGCGTCCCACGATGGATGGGAAGACGGTGCGTGGAGCGTCGTCTCCGGCGAATCCAGCCTGCAAGTTGTCTTCTGTTGTACTACTCGTTGACCCATAGCCCCAGAAAAATACACTCTTCTTTCGGGTGGTTGTTGAATAATTTTCATTGCATTCACATTGTAAAGGGAATTTCGCGGCGAGAGTTCGGCCGAGTTCTTGCAATATCAAATCTCCCCCACACACCAAAGAGGTTGGTGGTGGTCACTCACCAATAATAGAAGGAAAGCCAGGCCGATGGATGAGAATACGAATAGCATACAGCGATGCGAGTTAGCGGCTACATCTTTGATGACACATACATAAATGACGATTGTGTTCCACTTTTGGAATTATATTTAATGAGTATTCCAGAACGCCAGCTTCTTAACAAAAACCCGAAAGTTTCGAGAAGCGCCTCCAAAGAGCAGAGTCATGGATCGTGGCAACCGTAATCTTAGTGTAGAATCTACGGTTACCCCATGGCGTCTGCTACCGCTGGCCTCGGTTTTTCTGTTTTTCTCAGTCACGAGGACGAATGCATTGAGTCATCGTCACGACGACGAATGCATTGAGTCATCGTCATCACGAGGACAAATGCATTGAGTCATCGTCACGACGACGAATGCATTAAGTCATCATCATTTTTTTGCGGCGTACTAGTAGTTATCGAAAGGTGGAACCAGAGGAACATTTCAATTTCCGAATGCAAGAGAAGATGACTAATGGAGATATACAGAAGGTATTGGTTGTGAATATCTTCTCTCAAGTGTTCACTGCCTCTATTCTTTGACGTTCCCGTTCCGAACCCACTATAGATTACAGGAAACCCTTCCTATGAGATCGGAAACGTACCTTGCACATACCGGAACCAATGTCGAAAACGAGCGCAGACAAGTCGTTGTCGTCGTACATGTTCGATGAAGGGCTAGAGTGCTTGATTTCCCGTCCTCGTGGGGTATATATACTGGATTGCGACGCGCACGCCCCGCCTCTTTCCGTTGGTTGCGCGACTCCGCCCCTCAGCGAGAGATTGAGGGAGTTTGGAGGGTGGTCTCTCCGGCAAGACAGCGAAATGTTGGGGACACATGGGACGGCCAAAACAAACGGCGATTTCGAAAAACAAGAACAATAATATTAGGTTGATTCATAAGTTTCTGCGTTTTTTCGATGAAAGTTCGTTTCAATTTTTTCGAAAATAGAAAGACTGTTAAAAAAAGGATTGCATATTAACATCAATAATCATTTGTCAACATGCAGGCAATCGACTGGTCTCCTTCTTCCAAAAAGACGGCGGCTCTAAAAAAAATGACATTAGTGCTGTTTTGCTATCCTATTTTGTCTAGAACTTTTCTCCGTCAAGACGTCGTTCAAGATAACTGGCGAAGTGGTATTATGAAAAGGGAAGGCCCAGTAAGTACTTTGAGCGTGAGAGCAAGATTCAGTCTAAATTAGCCTATTGAAAGCAAAATCTCGAAATTTTTTCACGACTATGTTTGATGATATTCTTTAGTATTTTTAGCTGGGTAGTTTAGGCACTCCCGTTTTCTGTTCCGCCATTGACGAGCAGCTTTCAGCATTCAATGTTTCGTACCGACCACCAAATACATAAAATCAGCTTTCTTGCATAAAATTCGGTTCACGGGGTTTTTCGCCTGTTCAATGCACTGCTCTTTCAGCACATAGTTAGAACAGTTAACCCACCACCTATCGCCCCTAAGCATATGGTTCAGCCAAACAAGAATCCGGTGTAAAATGGGGAGCATCAAACTCATATCCCGTTGTCCAACAATGTCGAAATTATTGAAAGCATTCAGTAACTATCTTCCGATTTTTAAAACTTTTCTAATAGATGAAACTCCACGGTTAACAGCCGGCCGTTCAACCTCAATCACAGCCACCACGTAATCCTTATTCTTGAATGGATCGAACGAGAACACGGGTTAGAGAACATTGGAAATGTGTACCCTGGAGATGGAAATTCAAGATAAGTTTTACTCAACCATATTAATCTATGTAGTAATTAATAATTCCCATTCTGAGCTTTCAAAATTATATTCGAGAACTCGACGAAAATCCAGGCACTATCCTACCTAAAACTGTCAAAATAGGGGGAAAATAGAAGAGAGCCCACTAAATCTGCAGGAAATAAGTGTTTATTCTTAGATTTGATACTGAAAATTGTTCGTATGAACCTATTTCATGATGTACTCGTGGAAATTTAACAAAATAACAATATTCCAAAAATTGACTTTTTCGACATTTTTTGGCGCGTGTTCTCGTGTTGAGTGGACATCATTTCTCAATCGATATTTCGAAAGTGATAAGAGATATCAAAAAACGTTTTACTGCAAAAATGGACCCTAAAACATGGTCTTTCAAGCTATGTAACTCACGTTCAGATTAAACCAGAAACCTTGAAATTTCGAAAATTGGGTCTCACTAAAAGTGGAAATTTTTTTCGTAAATGATCGGTTACCCCCAGTTTTTATATCATGATTGTAACTCACAACTACCAAGAAACCCTGCCCACATAGTGTTATCACTCCATCTTTCCGAAAAGTGATCAAATTCAGAAATAGGGTCTACTGACATTGGCATATTTTCTGACATACGGTCTCCAATTTTGAAGCTGAGTAATCATTTGTATTTTTACCGTAATCTACAACTGATTAGCTCTGTTTTCGTTCTTTAACCAACTCGTTTACACAATTTCTAAATTAGTTATGATTTTTTGAAGAGGGCCTATCCTCCGAGAGCCAAAAAAAAGAATTTTTCAAAATTTCTCCGGAAAAAGGAAAAAAGGCAAACTTTTGAATACGGCGTTATACTACCCTCTCAGGTAGTCACATTTCCCGAACCAATTCATTCGGTTCTCAGGGTGGCCCATCTGACATGTTCCTTCTGAGGAACAAGAGAGAGAGAGAGAGAGAGAGAGAGCAGACGGGTAGAGAAGGACGAGGGTGTGTGTTTCTCTCGCCTCTCTGCTCTCCCTGCTCTCTTTCACTCTTCCGTATAAAAGGCCGCAAAATCACCCCTCCGCTCATTCTTCCCCTCTTCTCGATGCGCTGCGAGGTGTATTGCCTTCCTCCCCCCTTTTCTTTTTTCTTCGCCTTGACATTGTTCAAATGAGCATAACTCGACTCAAAGTAGTCTGTTCGAGCTGGGACTTGAACAGGGAATAGTCAACTGAACTGGTAAAATTGTTTAGTTTTTCTAGAATCTTATCTCAAAAACTGAATGTTCGGAAACAATTGTGCTGCCAATTTTTAAAAAAACTTCAAAAAACCTTATTTTCCGTTAATTTCTCAGAGAAGTGTGGTAGCAAACTGGGTTTTCCTGACTGGGTGGTCTCCGAGGAAGAGCGACATCAAAAGATGCCGACAATGAGGATGACTCATCCCTGCCCATGGGGCCCTAGTCATGAGTCATCATTTTAATAATGAATACTGTATTCGGGGTGATTAAAATTGATAAAGTAATTGAAAATAATGAGGTAATTAATTAGGTAATTGAAATGATGAATCATCACTATGGCGCCATGGGATGAGTCATCGGTGACTCATTGTCGGCATCCTTTGATGTCCCCCTCCCCCGGAGACCACCCAGTCAACAGAGATTGGTGAAAGGAAGGTCGTTATCCGAAATGGGAATGGAAATCGGCCCCTATCATTTACCGTTCTCCTCCTCTGTGAGTTGTGAGTGTGAGGGGGAATGAGGGTGTGGAAGTTCCGGAAAGCAGAGGTGTCGAGATGTGATCAGAAGGGCGGCGATGAGTCACACACACACACACACACACACACACACACACACACACACACACACACACACACACACACACACACACACACACACACACCTCGTTCCTGTTATTCATAATCCATGTGCCTTTTCAATCATTTTCAGTTTCAGTTTCAGTCAGACACAAGAAAACATCAAAAGGGTATTCGGTTCGGTTACAAATTGCCATTTTCAACCATCGTCACATTGAATAGGGTTTGGAGACAGCCAACATGTTCTGTTTTTTGTCTCCAATCCTTTTTCAATATGACGATAGTTGAAAAAGGCAATTTGTAGACGAACTGAATATCCTATTGGTGTTTTCTTGTGCATATTGTCATCTATGACTGAAAAGGCACATGGAAAACTAGTTACATTGACTTTATGAATAACCGGAACGAGACAAAAAAAAAGAACATTTTGGCTGTCTCCAATCTCTATTTAATGTGACGATGGTTGAAAATGACAACTTGTAACCGAACCGAATACCCTTTTGATGTTTTCTTGTGTTAATATTGAGGTGACTAAAATGTAGTATATTCGAAGGCCTTTTATCTGAGAATATAGTGGTGATCGGAACGGATTGGAAAAAATCCAAAAAAATCGATTTTAGAGTGTTCTAGATGAGAAAAAGGACTCTTTGAGTACCGTACTGCTCCAGGTGGAGCCTAGAGGCTAAGTCGGTGCAGATGAATAGTACTAGTCCCTATCAACATGCTCCCAAAATTTCTTGACTCTATCTCATCTAGGCAACCCTAAGACACACCTCCTTATGACTATACTCGATCCTTACTGAGAACACGTTATATGTGTACGGGCTGCCGGTGAGGACAAGATGTGATGCGTAAGGTCGCACACAGACGGCACTGTATGACATCACTCTCTTCTCCCGAAGCACTATCTTCTCATTACGTTTCAAAGGGGAAGTATAGTCACCGAACGAGAATCCCTTCCTCCGCACTCTCCTTTTTCCCCCTCAAACTGTCGAGCGTCTCTTATTGGGAAGTTATCGTCAATGGCACACGGACTCGAAACTTTCACAATAATCGGCATTCGTTTGTTATTTTTGCATCCTAGACCTGCCTTTGTGTGCCTCCTGTTGTCATCCCCTCTGCGTCTCTCCTCTCAACGCGCTCTGCCACCCGCGCTGTTTTCGCTGTCTGCGTCTTTTTCTCTCGCGCCCACTTTGATCATTCTGATCGGATTCAGTCATATTTGGTTCAGAGACGTTCCTATTGTTCACAATGCCTTCTTCCACTCAAAATATCTCAATGCAAGAGTTTCTGCAAGGACAACAGTCAAAGTGAGTTCTTTAACGCAATGTATATAATGTAATCAACTGAGTTACACCGAAATTAACTGCTTCTGTGAAAACGAAGGTCAATCTGAATGTTTTCAGTTCTCACAAGGATCGAGAAGAGTCGCCAGAGCCAACAAACCAACAGTCGGATGGAGTTTCGATGGATCCGCAGGAAACAAAGGAGGATGAAGGCCCCAGACCCGCGTTCTCCATCCACGACTTCTTCTGGTACAAATTGGTCATCGGCAATCGGACTCACGTCATGCAATCGTACGACATCAAGTTCTCGGACCCTAATTTGTGAGTTCTATCTAGTGATAACAATCCAGCAATTGGATTTTGCAGGCCAATCAAACGTGTCAATGCTGAATACATCACCCCTGAAGTGATTGAGTCGTTCTGGAAAGATATCAAGGAGAAAACAACAGCTGCCGACAACCGTGCCAACGCTGATGGATTCTACGTCGCCGTTTCACAAGAAATCCACGACCGTGCCTGTCTTCGGAAGCGTCAGGAGTTGGAGGCCGCCGGACATACGCTCACCACTGGATTCGTCGGTGTCCCAGAGGTGAGACTTCTTTTTCAGTTATCTCCTCGGCAATCCTGGCAATGAATACAATTCACAGTTTCTATTTCTGGAAGTCACAGCCATTACTCATTCGAAGAATATCATATGAAACCAAATGTTTCCGTGTTTTCAGACAAACCACAGCTTCACATATGCACAAAGAGACGTTTTCGGTAAAATACGCGTCACCCCCGGGAAGATCCGTCCAGATCCGATGAACCACAGAGGGCCTGATGGTTATGTCGACAAATCTCCGATGGCTGGTCACGAGCAAGTTGAAGAGGAGCCAGTTGCTGCTCCGAGGAATCAGGGTCGGAGAGCTGTTGCTCGCAGATTTGATGTACAAAGAGCTGTTGGTCCGATATTCGATCATGTTGTAGAAGAAATGCAGAGATTTCATGCTCGACGCATAGTTCCAGCTGATCCGGTTGAAGTCGAGGATGCTATTGCTGAGCTACGAGTTGCTGCTGCTGCGCTAGTGATTCCGGACGAACGAAACCCGGGAGAACCTGCGGCTGCGGAATGAATCGTCGGTCGTTTTCAACAAAATTAATGTGTTCACTTTCGCTCATCTACTGATTGATATCGATTCTTGATCTTCGATGTGTTTTAAAAATGTTTTTTTTTAATTTGTAGATTATGCATATTCTTTCTTGATTCATACATTGATTTTTATTGGAATCTGAGTTAATTGTCTTATGACCATAGAAACAGGTTGTCTCACTTGAAATGAGAATATTTTTTGGCTCTCATTTTTTTTGAGAGGTGCTCAATTTTTTCCAGGTTTGAACTTATATCAACAATGGTACCTAATAATAAAACAAATTGACTATGTAAACAACTTGCCCGCCCGCCTAGAAGTGGAATTATCGCTATTCGTTCACTTTGATTTTTTCGAATATTTTTTTATGATCTGAATTTAGGTGGAGGCGAGCCAAATCTTTTCTGAACGTATGCATTGTGAGACGTCACAAACTGGTCTACTGTTGCTAGGTTTGTCTAATATACCGGAGACAGAAACTGCAACGCTCAGAACCAGCCATCCGTGGGCAGAAGTCAGAGCCTCGATCTACGTAAAGTTAGCTTTAACCCGATTGTGAAACTCCATTCCTCGCTTGTCTTAGCCGGGCTACTCCAACGTTATTTCCATGGATGGGCCACGAGATTTGAAGTAGTTCACATGTCTCGGCGAAACTCACCAGTTGAAGAAACTCTTCTGTGCATAAGCGGTTCATCATTGTAAAAGAAAATAGGGAATTTTCCAAATATTTCTACACAATGTTCTGAAATTTCGCTAAAATTTT
Source organism: Caenorhabditis macrosperma (assembly GCA_963932285.1). NCBI lineage: Eukaryota > Metazoa > Nematoda > Chromadorea > Rhabditida > Rhabditidae > Caenorhabditis > Caenorhabditis macrosperma. The sequence continues at coordinate 19,204,059 of OZ010618.1, forward strand.
GCATGGACACCCGACAAAAACTCCTTGTTTCCCATCTATTTCACTCAAGTTCCTCTCGAAGTGTTCAAAACGTTTTTTTCCGAAAAAGAAGAGGTCACAGAACCCACGCGCCAAAATACGCCAATAAAGGAACCAGTACGTGCTCGATAGAGCGCGTTTGCGGTACACCCATCAGACCCCGAAGTCCCCGCCCACCTACCAGACCCAAAAGTCTCCGCTCACCCATTGGACCCCGAAATCCCCGCCCACCTATCAGACCCAAAAGTCCCCGCCCATCGACCGGTCCCATCATATCAGAAGGGCTAGGCTCATCATTCTGACTACTTATTTGCTCTACTTTACTATAAGTAGCCTAGTCGGGCTATCGATCGTCGTGCCGTCAATGGTCGTGCTGTTGAGCGATCAAAGGAGCTTCCGTCGACCAAAGTGGGACTCGAGACAGGAGCCTGCCGCAAAAACGTCTTGCAATGAAAAAGCGGGAGATGGAGGATTTTTGGACACAGGCGAATGGGAACCTTTTGAAGACGTCGATATTGCCGGCAACTCATGCCAAACGAGTCACAAGGATTGGAGATGCAACTTGCCAGACGACTCCGAGGATCATGGTACCAGATTCATATCATTGTGGGTTTCTTTTTCCTACTATTTTTAAAGAATTTCTGCCAAAAATCAGGGCGCCTTGCTCTTTTGCTCTGGATGGATGTCCTTTGCCAGTTGGCTAACAAGAATTCTAAAATGTGTTTCTTGCTTTGAGTATTGATATTTGCGTTCTGTAAAAAAATCGGAGCAACTATAAAAAACTTCGATCTTGCAAATACCGTATTTCCAACAGATCAATGAATAACGTATCACAGAGGCTGCCGGCGCGTTTTAGGTACAAATGTCGTTTTCGGTCCCGACCTGATGTTGCTGTCAATATGTCTTACTCAATTTCTTCCCGTAGAATCACCATCTCAGACAACATGAAAAGCTCAAAGGAGCAAAATTGAGCCTGAGCCAACTTCAACGATCAGAGTGTTCCGTAATTTTTCAGTACAATTTTATAATTAAAAACGGATTCTTTTTATGTGCATTTTTACCCGAATTGGAGTCTAGAGGAGAAACAGGGTGCTCCAGACCAGACACTTATTTATTTATGGATACTTCAAAAGAAGAGTGGCGAAAGAAAAAAAGTTGTAATTTGCAAACGGGAATGAATGAAAGGGTAACGTTAGTTCAAAAACAATTCAAATGCAAATGAATAAATATGTTTGTAAAACTTTGAGGGAGCTTTGCTTCTTTTGCAAATCATTTTTGAGGAATAAATCCATTGACAAGAAGCACGAGATGCTCCTTTTTCAACATGAGTCTCTCGCAAAACTTTAGCAGAACTTCCCAGCTTATTTCCTTGTTTTTGCATCTTCTGTTAGGCCTCTTCGGCTTTTTTCGCCTTTTATGAACTCCCGAGCGGCTCCCAATTCAAATTTTCTTTCAGAATTTTTCAGATTTGATTAATTTCCTTATCTTTCTATTGAATCGCATTCAACCTTTCCTGATGAACCTTTTCTCCTGAAAACAATTTGATATTTTTCCAAGTCCCTGTTTGTCTTTGACGTACTTGTCTTTCTTTTGGGATTTCGGCTATTCCTGAGGCTCTGGAAAACAATCAACTCCACGTGATCGGAATGTTTCTTGGAACGTCGTCACTGATTCCAATAGGTGTCCCAGTTTTTCTCTGCAAAATATAGGGTTCGGGAGAGCTATTATTCAGAGTTGGGCGGAATGGAATACTGAAAACGGAAAACGAAATTCCGCCCAACGCTGTTGCAAGTGAATTTTAGCCCAATGAGGATTCGAACTTGTGACTTAAAAAATGTGTGTCTTATACCGCACACACGCTACCGCCTGCGCCACACGCATCTCTGCGGCTGCCGCTGCTAATGGCAGTGATGAAGCCGCCGGCGGAGGGAGGCACTCGCGCCGAAATTTTGAAAATCACTGGAGAATTTTCGAAAAAAATCCCCAAAATCTCACATTTTTCCTCATTTTTCTTCCCAATAGATTTTCCGGAGAAACGGGAAAAAATTGATTTACGGAAAATGGAAAACGGAAAAAATTCCCAAATCCGGAAAACGGAAAGCCCAAAAACCGCGGAAAACGGAATACGGAAAACGGAATTCCGCCCAACTCTGCAATTATTTATTTTCTTCTAACCTATTGATCAGTTGCTTCGAAGTATTGGCTCTTGATCTTTGTGTGTTGTATTTCGGCTTTAGTAGAAAAATATGTTTTCCGCCGTTTTTAGTTAGAAGAATGGCTGTTTTGAATACTACTGGCAGCAGAGATCTTAGAATTCTCCTTCGGTTCAGAACACCGTTATTTGGGAATCTCACAATGATTGTTAGAATTGAGTCAGCAGTCCCAGTCTCCGGATGAACAGACGACATTGGTACTAATTCCAAGTCTGTTGGCTTCAGGGAGTGATTGCTCCTCGACGCCGTGCTGCAGCACATGATTCGATTCCTTGTCACCTAAGGCTTCAATACCCTGCGGATTTCCGGTTTCAGTAGACGGCTCTCCGATGATAAGTGCCTTGAATGTCGGTCTTGTTGGAGTTCATTGGCTATTCTCGCTCTGAAATAGAGTTCCCGTGGGCCAGTTGTCGCTAAGTTCAACTACCAACCTTATTGCATCGACGACCTTTTCCGTTCCCTCGCATCCTAATCAACTTCTCTGTCGTTTTAGTCAAACCAGTGCTCAACATCTAAGCGAGCTCGACCTCCTCTCGCTCTTCCCCCGAATCCGCAACTTTTACGTTAAAGAACTCCAAATGCTCCAGAAAGTAGTGTCATACTTACATATTAGGGAGATATCGCTTTGTTTGTCGAATGAACCGTCGGCGGATGCGTCTGCAACTGGAGTATGTTGCTGAGCAATGAAGTTCAGGAAAAACCTGAAAGAAAGCATATCATATCTGCGAGCAAATACGGAAATAATGAATACAAAAATAAGAAAGCTGTCACCAACTCTTTAATGTTTTCCTGAAAAAAAAACGTTATTAATAAGAAAAAACACAAGAAGAACCGAACGAAAATAGGGCAGCATGATCAGAGGTCACTCCTTTACGCACACTGCCCAATTGACTCTGGTCGTCTCGCTCTGCCAGCCGCGAGAGAGCGTGGCAACCTGGTGCCGCAGACAACGAAACACCTACACCCACTCCGCCTAGCACACCGCATTGCACTCATTCGTTGCGGGCCAATACGTCATTCTCTTATTCTCATTCGGCACTTGCTTTTCGGCCATTTCCTCTCTTTCTGTTTTCTTTATGTTTAAAGAACCCTCTCAATTCATTTTTGTACCAAAGTTCCATTCCCCTTTTTTTCAGGTGCATTCCTTCAATTACCTTGCAATCTTCAACTACACAATATTCAGGTAGACCCTTAAATTACACTGAAACTCCCGCTACCGGCCAACATGTCCGAAGAGCGGCTTCTGCGTTTGAAGGCTGTGTTTTTTGAAAACATGGATAGCCTCCTGAATAAAGTGACTGCTTGCACCATGAATCAAGAGGAGGCTGAATCCAGGATCAAATTTATCAAAGGAATGCTTCGCACGGTGGACGAAACTCTTGATGCAACTCTTGACGCGGTGAAACTTGTGCAAGACGAGAGAAACGTTCACATTGAGGCAATCAATCAGTTCAAGTTCGTTGGAAAATACAGATATTTGTGAAACACGGATATATTTTCAGAGAGATTGCTGCAGAGACTTTCCGCGAGTACGATATGCAAATTGCACTTGCGAAGGACACTGGTTCGCAGAGCGCTGGAAAAGGGACACCTTCCCTTCCAACGTTCGCAGGAGATAACGTTCCTGGGACCAGTCCCGTGGCATATGAGCAGAATTTTCCGGATCTGTCGGCATCCGCAAACAGGTATTTAGTTGTAAATGTGTTATGTCGTTCAATGAACTTTCAGATTCCGAACCAAAGCTTCCATCAAAAGATTAAAAACGGAAACTCATCAGGTCGAATCGACTAACTTGTACCCACCGAGGCTTCAGATCCCTATTTTGAGAAGATCTCCCAGATCACCACAACCCCTCACGTTAGGTAATGCAATCGGCGAGCTGCCCAAACCCCCGAGAAGGCAGTCTGAAGCCAATAGTAATAAGAAGAAGGGAGAAGCTTCGAAAGCAAAGGAGAGTTTCGAAAAACCAGGCATTCGTACGGTTTTTGAACCTACTCATCAAAAGGAGCCGCATGTTGAAGACACCTCGGAGGAGGAAAATGATATGGCCGAGGATACGAGAACAAAGTCTAGATCTGAGAAATGCGCCACTCCCGAGGCAAAAGAGATTCCCAAACGTATGGTCGTCTCGCCAGTTGCCGAACCTCTTCGAGAGAAGAAATTGTCTGTTCGAGATGATTCAGAAGAAAAATCCTCCGGCAATACTTCCGTTTCGCCACGTCATGGTGATAAAAAGGACACTAAAGACGCAAATAGAGAGTCTGAATCCAAGAATGACACGACTGATTCTGTCCCCACAGGAGAAGAAAACATTTCCAAACATGAAGATTCTTTACCGATCATGCCGAAGCAAGAGGAGGAAGCATTGAAACAGAGTACCTCGAAAACGAGTTCTCCTCTGAAGACTCCTGATATACCTTCGGAAAGTATCTTTGAGCAGGACGAGCTGCTCCAACACGTTCCACATGCTTCCCCATCTAAATCGGATTACCAACATCCTTCGGAAAAGGTTCCAACTGTTCCGTTGCTTCCAACAGAGATCCCTCCCGCTACTGGCCAACTACATGCTGAAGAAAACATTGGAACGGATAAGTCAATTGTTCCGGAAGATACTTCGGATGAGAAGCAGCCAGATCAGCCGACACCAAGGGATACGTCTGCTATTGATAGCGTATCTGATGAAACTCACAGGAAAGGTGAACTAGATGCTGTTGATATTCCGACAGCTGGCGAAGCTCCTGAACCACAGGGGAAGTCTAATACACAGAAGAAGAGGTAATTACTTCACTACATATTCTTCTCGGCCAGCTAATCTTCTCAATTTCAGAGACAGACTATTGGCTGAAAAAGAGGAGAGAATAAGAGCAAAGCTAGAAAAGAGCGATAGAGAGAGACTAGACAGAACAGCGAAGGAGGCGAAGAAAAAAGCAGCGCTAGAAGCTTTGGACGCCCTAGGAGGCGATGATGGAGCGGATGACAATGAAAATGAAGAAGAGAAAGCGGATGAAGAAAGAGTGGAACAAACTGAAGCACCAACGGAAGAGGAACAGAAGAAAAAGGCCAAAGAGACGCTATATAGTTTGTATTTAAAAACTTTCCTCGAATTATACGGCAGAACTACATTTGCTCGCGTGCCTTATGAACTCAGAAGACAAATAGGTGAAATAGAAGAACGTGAGCAACTTGACATTCCGATGTGTTCATATGAACCAGAATATTTACAGCATTTGATGAGAGTATTGCCAAACAATTCATGGAAGGCCGCATCACTTCTCACGTGTTAAGAGGTGACAACGACCTCGCGACGTTCTGTGAAGTTCTTCTGAAGAATTTGGATTCAGTCGTTTTGGATGAGTTCCGCCAGGTTTTTGAAACGAGAAAAGAGTTCAATAAGAGTTTACTCATCGAGAGAGAACTCTACGATAATATCCAGAGCAGCATATTCATGAGAATGGCAGAAATTTATAGTGCAAGAGCGAAGGAATACGTGTCGAACTTTATCGAAAACTACTACAGAATTCAAGAAAAAATTCGGGTCCAAAAACTAGAACCTGATTGTATGCAACACGTTCATTGTTTTGTTAAACTTGATTCAATTTCAGTTGGTTACAAGACAAACTGGCTTCAGAAAAAGCTAACCGAAGAAAGCATAGGACACATCGGAACAGTAGAGGCACAAATTGCAACAAGCTTCTTCGAGGGAATGCGTCGATGTTTCCAATCGAATGCAATGAACAATGTGTTCCAACTAATGCTCATCGAGGAGATCATCTCGTATATCAAGAAAATGGAGCTTTCGATATTCGTTGTCGATGGTGTTACTCTCGCTCTATCATACAAGCCACCGGAAATGATCTACTCTCACTACTTGAGATTGGTGTGCAGAACGTGCACGATACCTGTTCCACCTGCCGCAGCTAATCCAGGACTCTAGTCTGTACTTTTTCTTGTATTTTCTTCCCGTATTAAGCTGTAGCTCTTGAAATGTCCTAATATTTATATGTATATTCTTTATTATTTGCTTATTTCGTATTATTTTGTATTCCAAACATTGTTTGTGCGCTCAATAAAAGAAAAAAGAGCTGATTTCATGTTTAATGTAAATAAACATTCCATTAACGCGGGAAAAATGATAAACTCTGCATCTGATTTCCAGAAGGGAACCTACACGTCGGTGCCGTTTGATAAAGTTTTGTTCAGCCAGTCCGAACGTTCTCTGTGAAATGGTGCCGAGCGTTCCGAAGCATACCAACTCAAAAGTTGTTGGTATAAACATGCATTAACTGTATTAATTGACTCCGTGAACTCGTGACCCGGCAATTTGCAGCTGCCAAAACTCGCCACTGCAAATTTTTCGCAATCTTTTCTCACAATTGCAGGAGCTTGTGAAAAATTGATTGAATCTTAGACACTTTGTCGGGCTATTATTACAGAATCGTTTGATTCTGAGTAGAGATGGAGCCATCATTCTGCCAATATCGTCTTAACACATTTTTGATTAGAACCTCTACCGCGAGCAGTGCTTACTGAAAGCTGACCAACATCAGCCGGAAATCAAAGTGATGATGGTATTCGTCGCCGTTCTCCTCTTGGTTGCGCTGAACTTCAGATAGGGTGCAAACGGCACAGTTAATGAAATATGCACTAGAGTTGGATATTACCGTAAAAACTCTATTCTAACGGCACCCAATATTTAACGGCGCCCTTCATATTGTCGCTTTTCAATTTTTTTAAAATTTAGTCACATTTTGCGTGTTACCTCGGTATAAGTGCAATTAATAATAAACAGCACTTTAAATAATGAGGTTGAACAATTTAACGGCATGCCGTTAAAATAGAGTTATTACGGTAATTTTTGAAAAAGGAAGAAACACTGGAAAAGAAAGGAAAGAGCTTTGGAAAGAAAAGGGATGGGAGGTTCACATTCTTGGATCATGAAGGCGGTGACAAGCAAAGGGGTGATTTTGGTAAAAAACATGCGGTACAGGAATAACGGGGAGAATCCGTTTTTCCTGTACCGCATGAGGAGGAGGAGAGCTAACGGAACATAACACAGCGACGCGATGCACTCTTTCGTCGGAAGGAGGGAGCATAGGCCAAGAAAACGAGTGCGAAGTAGATGATCACTCGTTTTTCTCGGATCTCCCTCCCTCCGACGAAGAAGTGCATGGCATGGCTGTGTTATGTTATGTTAGCTCACTTTGTGAAGAAGACATCGGTTTCTCGAAAGTTTCTTTCTTCCACTCACGCCTCACTCCGTCGCGGACACCACAATTGTTAATCGCCATTTCGACTTGCTCGTTCTCGTTTCCACCATCGGTAATCATCTTCTGCTGCTCTCCTCTATGTACACTGGGAATATATTATCCCGCTTCTGAAATATGAAATTTGGTAGCAGGAAGAAGGAATGGGACGGGAATAGATGCTGTTGTATTTTTGAGTCCAGACTCTCGAATCCGATCGAAAACCATCCTCAGCCGCTCTCGATGCTCCACGATTGTCTTTCCGACGACCAGAATGTCGTCGAGGTAGGCTGCCACTCCAGGGATTCCTGCGAGCATTTTGTCCATTAACCTCTGGAAGATCATCTTCGCGGTCTTCACGCCGAATGGCAGTCGTTGGGATGGGAAAAATCCCAAGTGCGTGTTGATCGTGCAGAACGGTTTGGACTCCTCATCGAGCTCGATTTGCAAGTATGCGTCGACGAGGTCGATTTGTGAGAAAATTGAACCTCCATCGAGCGATGCGAAGATGTCCTCAGCCACCGGCAGTGGATGAACTTCTCCTTCCAACGCGGCGTTGAGTCCAGTCTTGAAATCGACGCACATCATCAACTTTCCAGTCCTCTTGTGACGCACGACGACAACGGGCGCAGCCCAATCACTGTGAATGACCTTCTTGATGACACCCAGATCCAGAATCCGACCGACCTCGTTCTCGACATTTTCAATCAATCCGTACGGCACCCGCTGTGCTTTCACGAACACCGGCTTCTCTCCATCTTTTACGCGCAGCGACGCCTTCTCCTTGGTGCACTGTCCGAGACTTTCAGCGAAAATATCTAGAGAATCCTTGAGAAACTCATATTTGATCTGCTCGGCAGTTTCCTTCACGGGTGCCACGACTTCTGTGCGCTTCACCAACTGATCCATGTGTTATCGCATCTTCGGCGATTGCGCGATCCAGTCCAGTCCGAGCAGAATATCTTCTTCTCGTACGTACACGAATCCTTTTCCGGTGATGTTCGTTAGTTGAAATTCGACGGCGCATCGTCCTCGAATCTCCATCTCCTCTCCATTGGCGCATCTCACAATAACTGGTGATTGCTCGAGAAGCGGACAACCAGTCGATTCCCACTCCTTCGATCCGATCAACGTGATGTCAGATCCAGTATCGAGTTGGAATTCGACGTTCTTTCCGTTGACGCCGACCGTCATGTATTGACGCGTCGCTTGAATGGCGCACGACGAGGTGACTTGCTTCACCTTCGCCGACTTCTTCTGCTTCAACAACCGACACTCCGCCATGGTGTGTCCTGGCTTGTCGCAGAACCAGCAAGTTCTCTTGCTGTCATCACGCCTCCTAATAGACGACTCGGAATTCCGTTTCTTGTGAATGTCCTTTTTCTCGTCCTTTGGGTTCTTGAAGACTTTGCTTCCGTTTCCTCGGCCACTCTTTTTTTTGAGTCATTTTCTGCCGAAATCCGTTTTACTTGACGCGCTCCGGATTCAACTTCCGCGACGTCCAGCTGAAGACTCTGCAACTGCTTTTCCTCCTCGAGAAGATCCGCCAACGTTGTCTTCACATTCGGTGTCTGCCGATATTGCAATTCGACGAATTGCATCAAATGTCGCCTGAGCTCCATGAAATTTGGGTGCTCCAAGCCTTTGACGTAGCAAAACACCTTCCAATCGTCGGGAGTGATTCCGTCGATGAGCAATCTTTCGACTCTCACATTTACTCCGTTCGCATACTCAATCGATCCTTCCGAGACGCCTCGCGCGGTGGTCACGCTCGCGTATCGTGCGGCGAACACACTTCGCTGCACAGTGAACAGTCCTTTGAGCTTCTCGACGATTTCCTCGAGCTTCATGTCGGAGACCTTCTTCAATAGCGAATGTAACCACAGATGGTTTATGATGAGTGACACATTAAAAGTTTGCCGCGTCGGCTCTACGATCGGAGGCTCCGTCTCAGATTTCCTACTTTTCTCACCGACAGTCCACAAACTATAAACAATTTGCAACTGCGCGTGCGCTCTGCTCTGCCGACATTCTGTCGGATGGGACGGTGTGTGTCACAACCCGTGTCTCCCTCTTCCCCGTTTGGCAGCACACCCCCAAAACAAGTGGTCAGCTGTGTTAGAGAAGGAGAAGTGCACTGTGTGCTGCCAGACGGGGAAGAGGGAGACGCGGGTTGTGACACATACCGTCCACCCATCCAACAGAATGTCGGCAGAGCAGAGCGCACGCGCAGTTGCAAACTGTTTATAATCTGTGGACTGTCGGTGAGAAAAATAGGAAATCTGAGACGGAGCCTCCGATCGTAAAGCCGACGCGGCAAACTTTTAATGTGTCACTTATCATAAACCATATGTGGTTACATTCGCTATTATCTCTCTCTCTCTCTCCCTCGTTCCGTCCCTAACGTGATTCAGGTGAACAATGGACGAGTTGGCGAAGACTCTTCAACAAGAACTGCAAGCGCAACGTGAAGCACACCATTGAGAGACTCATCGAAGCTTTCGCGAAGCAGATGGCGCCTACAGCCGCATCTGCCGATGGAGCCGACGACTCGACCTCAAAAGCATCGACGGGCCAGCAATCACAGACGGCGTTGATGAATGCTGTCGCGACGAGGATTCCGAAGTTCGATTTCGACTTGGACGAAAAGACGTCGACTGGAACTGGACGAAACTCGAGCAGGCTAAGTTTGAGGAGCTGAAGTCGGTAATAGCCTCCGATTTAAACCTAGTCAATTATGATCCCTGTTTACCGTTGATGATTGCAGCTGACGCATGTGAGTATGGCATCGGAGGAGTATTGTCTCACCAGTGCAAGGACGGAATGTACGAAGTGGAAGTTGACGGTGAGGAAAGACGATTCCATGCGAATCAATTATTGAGCCGGGAAATGTCTGGAACACCGCGGGTCATTCCTTTTTTTTAAATTAAAATTAATAGAGTAATTAAAATGATGACTCACACGGGGACGAGGTGGAGTTTTCTCTGCCAGAAAAACATGTTTCTCTTCCCCCGCAGATCCTCTAACTCTAGCGCATTTTTCAGCGAAATGAACGGACAATAGCAGAAAGATTGTTTCCAAACACTCAGTGTTTGAGATATGATTATAGAGAAACTAAACAATGTTACCAGTCCAGTTGACTATTCCCTGTCCAAGTTCCAGCTCGAACGGACCATTTTGAGTCGAGTTATGCTCATTTGGACAACGTCAAGGCGAAGAAAGAAGAAGAGGGGGGGGGGGCGGAGCGAGAGAAAGCTCAAACACCCTCGTTCTCCCTCGTCTTTCTCTCTCTCGCTCTCTCGCTCCTCAGTATATAAAGCAGCGACGGCACACACACACGCCATAGTTTCCCCTCGTCGCCGCCATTCTCCCTTCCTCCCGACCCGTCTGCTCTCTCACTCTGAGTCACCCTCCTCTTCTTCTCCACTTTTTGCTGCGCTGCGAGGGTATTTCCTTCCTCCCCCTTATCTTCTTTTTTTGCTTTGACATTGTTCAAATGAGCATATATGCTGAACACTGACTCACCTTTTTTTCTCTCTTCTCATCCATCCTCCAGTCCTCTATCACAAATTCAATGAAATACAAACGGCATCCATATCAGGTCGGCCAGAGAAATGGTGGCATTAACCACAAGTTTGATGTCTGTAATTTTTAGAAATTGGAGAGAAATGGGAGGAAAATTGAGAGGGAACGAGAGGAAAAACTGATGCGGCCGCCATTAAGAAAACAATGAGTAATTACTGGCCCTGGCGCCCTAGTGATGAGTCATCATTTTAATTATGAATACCGTATTTGGAGTGATCAAATTTAATAAGGTAATTAAAATGATGACTCATCACTAGGGTGCCATGGGTTGGGATGAGTCATCGATGACTCATTGTCGGCATCCTTTGATGCTCCTCCCCCGGAGACCACGCAGGCAACAGAGATTGGTGAAAAGGTTCCGGTAGAAATTGACCCCACATTCAGCTTTTGAGATGTGATTTTTAGAAAACTCGGTCCAGTTGACTATTCCTTGTCCAATTTCCAGCACCATGGGAAATGTAGAGACATTTTCACTTTCCCCTTTCACCATTCTCGGAAACCATGCAAGTGTGCTCTACGGAACTTCATTATTTTAACAGAAATTCGCGGGCTGGCCTAATTTCCCGCTAATTTTCCAGAGAATTGCGGTAGCAAACTGGGTATTCCTGAGAATGCCGACAATAAGTCATCGATGACTGAACCCGTGGCTAAAACCTGCCTTTGTGCCTGTTGTTCTTCTTGAAGAATATCGTGTGTTGATCCCGGGAAGAACGGTGTGTCATCCCCTCTGCGTCTCTCCTCTCATCGCGCTCTGCCACCCGCGCTGTTTTCGCTGTCTGCGTCTCTTCCTCTCGCACCCCATTAGACCATTCTGATCGGTCATTCATTCAGTCATATTTGGTCGCATTAGGAGACGTTCCTATTATTAACAATGCCTTCTTCCGCCCAAAATACCTCAATGCAAGAGTTTCTGCAAGGACAACAGTCAAAGTGAGTTAATAAACACAATTTAGGTTATATTATCAAGTGAATTTAACCATTTAACTCTTCTTGTGGAAACGAAGGTCAATTCAAATTTTTTCAGTTCTCCTGTAGACAAGGAGCAGGAAGAGTTGTCAGAGCCGACAGACCAACAGCCGGACGAAATTCCAATGGATCCGCAGGAAACAAAGGAACTCGCATTCTCCATCTACGACTTCTTCTGGTACAAAATGGTCATCTGCAATCGGACTCACGTTATGCAATCGTACGACATCAAGTTCTCGGACCCCAATATGTGAGTTCTATCTAGTAATAACAGTCCAGCAATTGGATTTTGCAGGCCAATCAAACGTGTCAATGCTGAATACATCACCCCTGAAGTGATTGAGTCGTTCTGGAAAGACATCAAGGAGAAAACAGCAGCTGCCGACAAACGTGCCAAATCTGAAGAGTCCTACGTCGCCACTCCACATGAAATCCACGACCGTGCCTGTCTTTGGAAGCGTCAGGAGTTGGAGGCCGCCGGATATACGCTCACTACTGGATTCGTCGGTGTCCCAGAGGTGAGACTTCTATCTCACAAGGGAAGTGTTCCAACTGTCCAGAACCGTTTGAAATGAAACCTTGCGGGATGGAAAGAGGTCGGTTGGGGACCCCCGAATCAGTTTTCTAAAGTTGCTAAAACGGCCCGAGAGCCGAGAAAAAGCGGCTCAAAGTTTCATGAAATGTCGGCCGCTTGCCGACATCGCGCTTATAAACTCTCGCGGACCTAGATATTCCAACGGTTGGATGGCCGAGTGGTAGTGCGTTCATCTATGGGTCGACAGGGGTCAGGATCGATTCCGTCACGATTGTTTTCTTTTTGCATTTCTTTTCGTCGGCATGGGGAATGGTGCCCAAAAAGTCAAAGTCCAAAAATTTCCAAAAAAAAATTTTTTTTTTCATTTTTTATTTCGATAATTGGCGGACAGATTTATTTTTTTCATATATTATCAGCGATATTTTCCACCGAGTTATTCTTCATAGAGCTATAAAACACCGTATGAAAGTCTCCACACGGACCAAATATCGAAATCAAAAATTGAAAAAAAATTTTTTTTTTTAAAGAAATTTTTGGACTTTGACTTTTTGGGCACCATTCCCCATGCCGACGAAGAAATGCAAAAAGAAAAAAATCGTGACGGAATCGATCCTGACCCCTGTCGACCCATAGATGAACGCACTACCACTCGGCCATCCAACCGTTGGAATATCTAGGTCCGCGAGATATATAAGCGCGGTGTCGGCAAGCGGCCGACATTTCATGAAACTTTGAGCCGCTTTTTCTCGGCTCTCGGGCCGTTTTAGCAACTTTAGAAAACTGATTCGGGGGTCCCGAACCGACCTCTTTCCATTCCGCAAGGTTTCATTTCAAACGGTTCTGGACAGTTGGAACACTTCCCTTGTCAGTTATCTTCCCGGCTATTCTGGCAATGAGTACAATTCACAGTTTCTATTGATCATTTAACTGGAGGTTACAGCCATTACTCATTCGAAGAACATCATATGAAACCAATAGTTTCCGTGTTTTCAGACAAACCACAGCTTCTCATATACACAAAGACACGTTTTTGGTAAAATACGCGTTACCCCCGGGAAGATCCGTCCGATGAACAACAGAGCTCCTGATGGTTATGTCGACAAATCTCCGATGGCTGGTCACGAGGAAGTTGAAGAGGAGCCAGTTGCTGCTCCGAGGAATCATGGTCCGAGAGCTGTTGCACGCAGACTTGGTGTACAAAGAGCTGTTCCTCCGAGATTAGATGATCTTCAAGAACAAATTCGGAGATTTCACGGCCGACGAGTTCCAGCTGATCCGGTTGACGATGAGGAAGCTATTGCTGAGCTACGAGTTGCTGCTGCTGCGCTAGTGATTCCGGACGAACGAAACCCGGGAGAACCTGCGGCTGCGGAATGAATCGTCGGTCGTTTTCAACAAAATTAATGTGTTCACTTTCGCTCATCTACTGATTGATATCGATTCTTGATCTTCGATGTGTTTTGATCTTCGATATATTTTTTGGCTCTCATTTTTTTTGAGAGGTGCTCAATTTTTTCCAGGTTTGAAACTATACCAGCCTGTACGTGGCGGCTGTCGCCGCCCCTACAGAATGGGCTCTGCGGTTTTCTTATTCGTTCCTTTTTGGAAGGTGTTTCAAAATTTATGATTCCAAGTTATGTCAAAAACATTATTACAACGGCACTTTTAATACTGTCGCACCAAAACTGAGAGGTTGAAAATGGCAACGGAATGCCGTTGTAATAGAGTTTTTATGGTACACAAAATGTGCTCTTTTAAAGTTGCAATTTGTTCGTTCGTTTGCCCGTCCGCAGCCTTTTTTCAGCCCCTACTTGTCCGATTTGACTCATTTTTGAAAACGGGGTATGGTGGCCCGATGATGAACGCGAATTTGCTAAGCTGTATATGGAATCTGAGGCCTTCTGGAACGCATCTTCTACTTTTTCGGCTTCATTTCCTGTTTTTCATAAAATCAATTAAGCCAGCTTTTCATGTGCCTTTTCAATCAAAGATCACAGTATGCACAAGAAAAGACCAATAGGATATTCAGTTCGTGTACAAATTGCCATTTTCAACCATCGTCACATTGAATAGGGTTTGGAGACAGCCAACTTGCTGTGTTCCTCGTTCCGGTTGTTCATAAAATCAATTAAACCAGCTTATCATGTGCCTTTTCAGTTATAGATCACAGTATGCACAAGAAAAGACCAATAGGATATTCAGTTCGTGTACAAATTGCCATTTTCAACCATCGTCACATTGAATAGGGTTTGGAGACAGCCAACTTGCTGTGTTCCTCGTTCCGGTTGTTCATAAAATCAATTAAACCAGCTTTTCATGTGCCTATTCAGTTATAGATCACAGTATGCACAAGAAAAGACGAATAGGATATTCAGTTCGTGTACAAATTGCCATTTAAATTGGCATTTTCAACCATCGTCACATTGAATAGGGTTTGGAGATAGCCAACTTGCTGTGTTCCTCGTTCCGGTTGTTCATAAAATCAATTAAACCAGCTTTTCATGTGCCTATTCAGTTATAGATCACAGTATGCACAAGAAAAGACCAATAGGATATTCAGTTCGTGTACAAATTGCCATTTAAATTGCTATTTTCAACCATCGTCACATTGAACAGGGTTTGGAGATAGCCAACTTGCTGTGTTCCTCGTTCCGGTTGTTCATAAAATCAATTAAACCAGCTTTTCATGTGCCTAATCAGTTATAGGTCACAGTATGCACAAGAAAAGACGAATAGGATATTCAGTTCGTGTACAAATTGCCATTTAAATTGCTATTTTCAACCATCGTCACATTGAATAGGGTTTGGAGACAGCCAACTTGCTGTGTTCCTCGTTCCGGTTGTTCATAAAATCAATTAAACCAGCTTTTCATGTGCCTATTCAGTTATAGATCACAGTATGCACAAGAAAAGACGAATAGGATATTCAGTTCGTGTACAAATTGCCATTTAAATTGGCATTTTCAACCATCGTCACATTGAATAGGGTTTGGAGACAGCCAACTTGCTGTGTTCCTCGTTCCGGTTGTTCATAAAATCAATTAAACCAGCTTTTCATGTGCCTATTCAGTTATAGATCACAGTATGCACAAGAAAAGACCAATAGGATATTCAGTTCGTGTACAAATTGCCATTTAAATTGCTATTTTCAACCATCGTCACATTGAACAGGGTTTGGAGATAGCCAACTTGCTGTGTTCCTCGTTCCGGTTGTTCATAAAATCAATTAAACCAGCTTTTCATGTGCCTATTCAGTTATAGGTCACAGTATGCACAAGAAAAGACGAATAGGATATTCAGTTCGTGTACAAATTGCCATTTAAATTGCTATTTTCAACCATCGTCACATTGAACAGGGTTTGGAGATAGCCAACTTGCTGTGTTCCTCGTTCCGGTTGTTCATAAAATCAATTAAACCAGCTTTTCATGTGCCTATTCAGTTATAGATCACAGTATGCACAAGAAAAGACCAATAGGATATTCAGTTCGTGTACAAATTGCCATTTAAATTGCTATTTTCAACCATCGTCACATTGAACAGGGTTTGGAGATAGCCAACTTGCTGTGTTCCTCGTTCCGGTTGTTCATAAAATCAATTAAACCAGCTTTTCATGTGCCTAATCAGTTATAGGTCACAGTATGCACAAGAAAAGACGAATAGGATATTCAGTTCGTGTACAAATTGCCATTTAAATTGCTATTTTCAACCATCGTCACATTGAATAGGGTTTGGAGACAGCCAACTTGCTGTGTTCCTCGTTCCGGTTGTTCATAAAATCAATTAAACCAGCTTTTCATGTGCCTATTCAGTTATAGATCACAGTATGCACAAGAAAAGACCAATAGGATATTCAGTTCGTGTACAAATTGCCATTTAAATTGCTATTTTCAACCATCGTCACATTGAATAGGGTTTGGAGACAGCCAACTTGCTGTGTTCCTCGTTCCGGTTGTTCATAAAATCAATTAAACCAGCTTTTCATGTGCCTATTCAGTTATAGGTCACAGTATGCACAAGAAAAGACGAATAGGATATTCAGTTCGTGTACAAATTGCCATTTAAATTGCTATTTTCAACCATCGTCACATTGAACAGGGTTTGGAGATAGCCAACTTGCTGTGTTCCTCGTTCCGGTTGTTCATAAAATCAATTAAACCAGCTTTTCATGTGCCTATTCAGTTATAGATCACAGTATGCACAAGAAAAGACCAATAGGATATTCAGTTCGTGTACAAATTGCCATTTAAATTGCTATTTTCAACCATCGTCACATTGAACAGGGTTTGGAGATAGCCAACTTGCTGTGTTCCTCGTTCCGGTTGTTCATAAAATCAATTAAACCAGCTTTTCATGTGCCTAATCAGTTATAGGTCACAGTATGCACAAGAAAAGACCAATAGGATATTCAGTTCGTGTACAAATTGCCATTTAAATTGCTATTTTCAACCATCGTCACATTGAACAGGGTTTGGAGATAGCCAACTTGCTGTGTTCCTCGTTCCGGTTGTTCATAAAATCAATTAAACCAGCTTTTCATGTGCCTATTCAGTTATAGATCACAGTATGCACAAGAAAAGACCAATAGGATATTCAGTTCGTGTACAAATTGCCATTTAAATTGCTATTTTCAACCATCGTCACATTGAATAGGGTTTGGAGACAGCCAACTTGCTGTGTTCCTCGTTCCGGTTGTTCATAAAATCAATTAAACCAGCTTTTCATGTGCCTATTCAGTTATAGATCACAGTATGCACAAGAAAAGACCAATAGGATATTCAGTTCGTGTACAAATTGCCATTTAAATTGCTATTTTCAACCATCGTCACATTGAACAGGGTTTGGAGATAGCCAACTTGCTGTGTTCCTCGTTCCGGTTGTTCATAAAATCAATTAAACCAGCTTTTCATGTGCCTAATCAGTTATAGGTCACAGTATGCACAAGAAAAGACCAATAGGATATTCAGTTCGTGTACAAATTGCCATTTAAATTGCTATTTTCAACCATCGTCACATTGAACAGGGTTTGGAGATAGCCAACTTGCTGTGTTCCTCGTTCCGGTTGTTCATAAAATCAATTAAACCAGCTTTTCATGTGCCTATTCAGTTATAGATCACAGTATGCACAAGAAAAGACCAATAGGATATTCAGTTCGTGTACAAATTGCCATTTAAATTGCTATTTTCAACCATCGTCACATTGAATAGGGTTTGGAGACAGCCAACTTGCTGTGTTCCTCGTTCCGGTTGTTCATAAAATCAATTAAACCAGCTTTTCATGTGCCTATTCAGTTATAGATCACAGTATGCACAAGAAAAGACCAATAGGATATTCAGTTCGTATACAAATTGCCATTTAAATTGCTATTTTCAACCATCGTCACATTGAATAGGGTTTGGAGACAGCCAACTTGCTGTGTTCCTCGTTCCGGTTGTTCATAAAATCAATTAAACCAGCTTTTCATGTGCCTATTCAGTTATAGATCACAGTATGCACAAGAAAAGACCAATAGGATATTCAGTTCGTGTACAAATTGCCATTTAAATTGCTATTTTCAACCATCGTCACATTGAACAGGGTTTGGAGACAGCCAACTTGCTGTGTTCCTCGTTCCGGTTGTTCATAAAATCAATTAAACCAGCTTTTCATGTGCCTATTCAGTTATAGATCACAGTATGCACAAGAAAAGACCAATAGGATATTCAGTTCGTATACAAATTGCCATTTAAATTGCTATTTTCAACCATCGTCACATTGAATAGGGTTTGGAGACAGCCAACTTGCTGTGTTCCTCGTTCCGGTTGTTCATAAAATCAATTAAACCAGCTTTTCATGTGCCTATTCAGTTATAGATCACAGTATGCACAAGAAAAGACCAATAGGATATTCAGTTCGTGTACAAATTGCCATTTAAATTGCTATTTTCAACCATCGTCACATTGAACAGGGTTTGGAGACAGCCAACTTGCTGTGTTCCTCGTTCCGGTTGTTCATAAAATCAATTAAACCAGCTTTTCATGTGCCTATTCAGTTATAGATCACAGTATGCACAAGAAAAGACCAATAGGATATTCAGTTCGTGTACAAATTGCCATTTAAATTGCTATTTTCAACCATCGTCACATTGAACAGGGTTTGGAGATAGCCAACTTGCTGTGTTCCTCGTTCCGGTTGTTCATAAAATCAATTAAACCAGCTTTTCATGTGCCTATTCAGTTATAGATCACAGTATGCACAAGAAAAGACCAATAGGATATTCAGTTCGTGTACAAATTGCCATTTAAATTGCTATTTTCAACCATCGTCACATTGAACAGGGTTTGGAGATAGCCAACTTGCTGTGTTCCTCGTTCCGGTTGTTCATAAAATCAATTAAACCAGCTTTTCATGTGCCTAATCAGTTATAGGTCACAGTATGCACAAGAAAAGACGAATAGGATATTCAGTTCGTGTACAAATTGCCATTTAAATTGCTATTTTCAACCATCGTCACATTGAATAGGGTTTGGAGACAGCCAACTTGCTGTGTTCCTCGTTCCGGTTGTTCATAAAATCAATTAAACCAGCTTTTCATGTGCCTATTCAGTTATAGATCACAGTATGCACAAGAAAAGACGAATAGGATATTCAGTTCGTGTACAAATTGCCATTTAAATTGCTATTTTCAACCATCGTCACATTGAATAGGGTTTGGAGACAGCCAACTTGCTGTGTTCCTCGTTCCGGTTGTTCATAAAATCAATTAAACCAGCTTTTCATGTGCCTATTCAGTTATAGATCACAGTATGCACAAGAAAAGACCAATAGGATATTCAGTTCGTGTACAAATTGCCATTTAAATTGCTATTTTCAACCATCGTCACATTGAATAGGGTTTGGAGACAGCCAACTTGCTGTGTTCCTCGTTCCGGTTGTTCATAAAATCAATTAAACCAGCTTTTCATGTGCCTATTCAGTTATAGATCACAGTATGCACAAGAAAAGACCAATAGGATATTCAGTTCGTATACAAATTGCCATTTAAATTGCTATTTTCAACCATCGTCACATTGAACAGGGTTTGGAGATAGCCAACTTGCTGTGTTCCTCGTTCCGGTTGTTCATAAAATCAATTAAACCAGCTTTTCATGTGCCTAATCAGTTATAGGTCACAGTATGCACAAGAAAAGACGAATAGGATATTCAGTTCGTGTACAAATTGCCATTTAAATTGCTATTTTCAACCATCGTCACATTGAATAGGGTTTGGAGACAGCCAACTTGCTGTGTTCCTCGTTCCGGTTGTTCATAAAATCAATTAAACCAGCTTTTCATGTGCCTATTCAGTTATAGATCACAGTATGCACAAGAAAAGACCAATAGGATATTCAGTTCGTATACAAATTGCCATTTAAATTGCTATTTTCAACCATCGTCACATTGAATAGGGTTTGGAGACAGCCAACTTGCTGTGTTCCTCGTTCCGGTTGTTCATAAAATCAATTAAACCAGCTTTTCATGTGCCTATTCAGTTATAGATCACAGTATGCACAAGAAAAGACCAATAGGATATTCAGTTCGTATACAAATTGCCATTTAAATTGCTATTTTCAACCATCGTCACATTGAATAGGGTTTGGAGACAGCCAACTTGCTGTGTTCCTCGTTCCGGTTGTTCATAAAATCAATTAAACCAGCTTTTCATGTGCCTATTCAGTTATAGATCACAGTATGCACAAGAAAAGACCAATAGGATATTCAGTTCGTGTACAAATTGCCATTTAAATTGCTATTTTCAACCATCGTCACATTGAACAGGGTTTGGAGACAGCCAACTTGCTGTGTTCCTCGTTCCGGTTGTTCATAAAATCAATTAAACCAGCTTTTCATGTGCCTATTCAGTTATAGGTCACAGTATGCACAAGAAAAGACCAATAGGATATTCAGTTCGTATACAAATTGCCATTTAAATTGCTATTTTCAACCATCGTCACATTGAATAGGGTTTGGAGACAGCCAACTTGCTGTGTTCCTCGTTCCGGTTGTTCATAAAATCAATTAAACCAGCTTTTCATGTGCCTATTCAGTTATAGATCACAGTATGCACAAGAAAAGACCAATAGGATATTCAGTTCGTATACAAATTGCCATTTAAATTGCTATTTTCAACCATCGTCACATTGAATAGGGTTTGGAGACAGCCAACTTGCTGTGTTCCTCGTTCCGGTTGTTCATAAAATCAATTAAACCAGCTTTTCATGTGCCTATTCAGTTATAGATCACAGTATGCACAAGAAAAGACGAATAGGATATTCAGTTCGTGTACAAATTGCCATTTAAATTGCCATTTTCAACCATCGTCACATTGAATAGGGTTTGGAGACAGCCAACTTGGTGTGTTCCTCGTTCCGGTTGTTCATAAAATCAATTAAACCAGCTTTTCATGTGCCTATTCAGTTATAGATCACAGTATGCACAAGAAAAGACGAATAGGATATTCAGTTCGTGTACAAATTGCCATTTTCAACCATCGTCACATTGAATAGGGTTTGGAGACAGCCAACTTGCTGTGTTCCTCGTTCCGGTTGTTCATAAAATCAATTAAACCAGCTTTTCATGTGCCTATTCAGTCATAGATCACAGTATGCACAAGAAAAGACCAATAGGATATTCAGTTCGTGTACAAATTGCCATTTAAATTGCCATTTTCAACCATCGTCACATTGAATTGGGTTTGGAGACAGCCAACTTGCTGTGTTCCTCGTTCCGGTTGTTCATAAAATCAATTAAACCAGCTTTTCATGTGCCTTTTCAGTTATAGATCACAGTATGCACAAGAAAAGACCAATAGGATATTCAGTTCGTGTACAAATTGCCATTTAAATTGCCATTTTCAACCATCGTCACATTGAATTGGGTTTGGAGACAGCCAACTTGCTGTGTTCCTCGTTCCGGTTGTTCATAAAATCAATTAAACCAGCTTTTCATGTGCCTTTTTAGTTATAGATCACAGTATGCACAAGAAAAGACCAATAGGATATTCAGTTCGTGTACAAATTGCCATTTAAATTGCCATTTTCAACCATCGTCACATTGAATTGGGTTTGGAGACAGCCAACTTGCTGTGTTCCTCGTTCCGGTTGTTCATAAAATCAATTAAACCAGCTTTTCATGTGCCTTTTCAGTTATAGATCACAGTATGCACAAGAAAAGACCAATAGGATATTCAGTTCGTGTACAAATTGCCATTTAAATTGCCATTTTCAACCATCGTCACATTGAATTGGGTTTGGAGACAGCCAACTTGCTGTGTTCCTCGTTCCGGTTGTTCATAAAATCAATTAAACCAGCTTTTCATGTGCCTTTTTAGTTATAGATCACAGTATGCACAAGAAAAGACCAATAGGATATTCAGTTCGTGTACAAATTGCCATTTTCAACCATCGTCACATTGAATTGGGTTTGGAGACAGCCAACTTGCTGTGTTCCTCGTTCCGGTTGTTCATAAAATCAATTAAACCAGCTTTTCATGTGCCTTTTCAGTTATAGATCACAGTATGCACAAGAAAAGACCAATAGGATATTCAGTTCGTGTACAAATTGCCATTTTCAACCATCGTCACATTGAATAGGGTTTGGAGACAGCCAACTTGTTCTGTTCCTCGTTCCGGTTGTTCATAAAATCAATTAAACCAGCTTTTCATGTGCCTTTTCAGTTATAGATCACAGTATGCACAAGAAAAGACCAATAGGATATTCAGTTCGGGTACAAATTGCCATTTTCAACCATCGTCACATTGAATAGGGTTTGAGACAGCCAACTTGCTGTATTCCTCGTTCCGGTTGTTCATAAAATCAATTAAACCAGCTTTTCATGTGCCTTTTCAGTCATAGATCACAGTATGCACAAGAAAAGACCAATAGGATATTCAGTTCGTGTACAAATTGCCATTTTCAACCATCGTCACATTGAATAGGGTTTGGAGACAGCCAACTTGTTCTGTTCCTCGTTCCGGTTGTTCATAAAATCAATTAAACCAGCTTTTCATGTGCCTTTTCAGTCATAGATCACAGTATGCACAAGAAAAGACCAATAGGATATTCAGTTCGGGTACAAATTGCCATTTTCAACCATCGTCACATTGAATAGGGTTTGAGACAGCCAACTTGCTGTATTCCTCGTTCCGGTTGTTCATAAAATCAATTAAACCAGCTTTTCATGTGCCTTTTCAGTCATAGATCACAGTATGCACAAGAAAAGACCAATAGGATATTCAGTTCGTGTACAAATTGCCATTTTCAACCATCGTCACATTGAATAGGGTTTGAGACAGCCAACTTGTTCTGTTCCTCGTTCCGGTTGTTCATAAAATCAATTAAACCAGCTTTTCATGTGCCTTTTCAGTTATAGATCACAGTATGCACAAGAAAAGACCAATAGGATATTCAGTTCGGGTACAAATTGCCATTTTCAACCATCGTCACATTGAATAGGGTTTGAGACAGCCAACTTGCTGTATTCCTCGTTCCGGTTGTTCATAAAATCAATTAAACCAGCTTTTCATGTGCCTTTTCAGTTATAGATCACAGTATGCACAAGAAAAGACCAATAGGATATTCAGTTCGGGTACAAATTGCCATTTTCAACCATCGTCACATTGAATAGGGTTTGAGACAGCCAACTTGCTGTATTCCTCGTTCCGGTTGTTCATAAAATCAATTAAACCAGCTTTTCATGTGCCTTTTCAGTTATAGATCACAGTATGCACAAGAAAAGACCAATAGGATATTCAGTTCGTGTACAAATTGCCATTTTCAACCATCGTCACATTGAATAGGGTTTGAGACAGCCAACTTGCTGTATTCCTCGTTCCGGTTGTTCATAAAATCAATTAAACCAGCTTTTCATGTGCCTTTTCAGTTATAGATCACAGTATGCACAAGAAAAGACCAATAGGATATTCAGTTCGGGTACAAATTGCCATTTTCAACCATCGTCACATTGAATAGGGTTTGAGACAGCCAACTTGCTGTATTCCTCGTTCCGGTTGTTCATAAAATCAATTAAACCAGCTTTTCATGTGCCTTTTCAGTTATAGATCACAGTATGCACAAGAAAAGACCAATAGGATATTCAGTTCGGGTACAAATTGCCATTTTCAACCATCGTCACATTGAATAGGGTTTGAGACAGCCAACTTGCTGTATTCCTCGTTCCGGTTGTTCATAAAATCAATTAAACCAGCTTTTCATGTGCCTTTTCAGTTATAGATCACAGTATGCACAAGAAAAGACCAATAGGATATTCAGTTCGTGTACAAATTGCCATTTTCAACCATCGTCACATTGAATAGGGTTTGAGACAGCCAACTTGCTGTATTCCTCGTTCCGGTTGTTCATAAAATCAATTAAACCAGCTTTTCATGTGCCTTTTCAGTTATAGATCACAGTATGCACAAGAAAAGACCAATAGGATATTCAGTTCGGGTACAAATTGCCATTTTCAACCATCGTCACATTGAATAGGGTTTGAGACAGCCAACTTGCTGTATTCCTCGTTCCGGTTGTTCATAAAATCAATTAAACCAGCTTTTCATGTGCCTTTTCAGTTATAGATCACAATATGCACAAGAAAAGACCAATAGGATATTCAGTTCGGGTACAAATTGCCATTTTCAACCATCGTCACATTGAATAGGGTTTGAGACAGCCAACTTGCTGTGTTCCTCGTTCCGGTTGTTCATAAAATCAATTAAACCAGCTTTTCATGTGCCTTTCCAGTTATAGATCACAGTATGCACAAGAAAAGACCAATAGGATATTCAGTTCGTGTACAAATTGCCATTTAAATTGCCATTTTCAACCATCGTCACATTGAATAGGGTTTGAGACAGCCAACTTGCTGTATTCCTCGTTCCGGTTGTTCATAAAATCAATTAAACCAGCTTTTCATGTGCCTTTCCAGTTATAGATCACAGTATGCACAAGAAAAGACCAATAGGATATTCAGTTCGTGTACAAATTGCCATTTTCAACGATCGTCACATTGAATAGGGTTTGAGACAGCCAACTTGCTGTGTTCCTCGTTCCGGTTGTTCATAAAATCAATTAAACCAGCTTTTCATGTGCCTTTCCAGTTATAGATCACAGTATGCACAAGAAAAGACCAATAGGATATTCAGTTCGTGTACAAATTGCCATTTAAATTGCCATTTTCAACCATCGTCACATTGAATTGGGTTTGGAGACAGCCAACTTGCTGTGTTCCTCGTTCCGGTTGTTCATAAAATCAATTAAACCAGCTTTTCATGTGCCTTTCCAGTTATAGATCACAGTATGCACAAGAAAAGACCAATAGGATATTCAGTTCGTGTACAAATTGCCATTTAAATTGCCATTTTCAACCATCGTCACATTGAATAGGGTTTGGAGACAGCCAACTTGTTCTGTTCCTCGTTCCGGTTGTTCATAAAATCAATTAAACCAGCTTTTCATGTGCCTTTTCAGTTATAGATCACAGTATGCACAAGAAAAGACCAATAGGATATTCAGTTCGGGTACAAATTGCCATTTTCAACCATCGTCACATTGAATAGGGTTTGAGACAGCCAACTTGCTGTATTCCTCGTTCCGGTTGTTCATAAAATCAATTAAACCAGCTTTTCATGTGCCTTTTCAGTCATAGATCACAGTATGCACAAGAAAAGACCAATAGGATATTCAGTTCGTGTACAAATTGCCATTTTCAACCATCGTCACATTGAATAGGGTTTGAGACAGCCAACTTGTTCTGTTCCTCGTTCCGGTTGTTCATAAAATTAATTAAACCAGCTTTTCATGTGCCTTTTCAGTTATAGATCACAGTATGCACAAGAAAAGACCAATAGGATATTCAGTTCGTGTACAAATTGCCATTTAAATTGCCATTTTCAACCATCGTCACATTGAATAGGGTTTGAGACAGCCAACTTGCTGTATTCCTCGTTCCGGTTGTTCATAAAATCAATTAAACCAGCTTTTCATGTGCCTTTTCAGTTATAGATCACAGTATGCACAAGAAAAGACCAATAGGATATTCAGTTCGTGTACAAATTGCCATTTTCAACCATCGTCACATTGAATAGGGTTTGAGACAGCCAACTTGTTCTGTTCCTCGTTCCGGTTGTTCATAAAATCAATTAAACCAGCTTTTCATGTGCCTTTTCAGTTATAGATCACAGTATGCACAAGAAAAGACCAATAGGATATTCAGTTCGTGTACAAATTGCCATTTTCAACCATCGTCACATTGAATAGGGTTTGAGACAGCCAACTTGCTGTATTCCTCGTTCCGGTTGTTCATAAAATCAATTAAACCAGCTTTTCATGTGCCTTTTCAGTTATAGATCACAGTATGCACAAGAAAAGACCAATAGGATATTCAGTTCGGGTACAAATTGCCATTTTCAACCATCGTCACATTGAATAGGGTTTGAGACAGCCAACTTGCTGTATTCCTCGTTCCGGTTGTTCATAAAATCAATTAAACCAGCTTTTCATGTGCCTTTTCAGTTATAGATCACAGTATGCACAAGAAAAGACCAATAGGATATTCAGTTCGTGTACAAATTGCCATTTTCAACCATCGTCACATTGAATAGGGTTTGAGACAGCCAACTTGTTCTGTTCCTCGTTCCGGTTGTTCATAAAATCAATTAAACCAGCTTTTCATGTGCCTTTTCAGTTATAGATCACAGTATGCACAAGAAAAGACCAATAGGATATTCAGTTCGTGTACAAATTGCCATTTAAATTGCCATTTTCAACCATCGTCACATTGAATAGGGTTTGAGACAGCCAACTTGCTGTATTCCTCGTTCCGGTTGTTCATAAAATCAATTAAACCAGCTTTTCATGTGCCTTTTCAGTTATAGATCACAGTATGCACAAGAAAAGACCAATAGGATATTCAGTTCGGGTACAAATTGCCATTTTCAACCATCGTCACATTGAATAGGGTTTGAGACAGCCAACTTGCTGTATTCCTCGTTCCGGTTGTTCATAAAATCAATTAAACCAGCTTTTCATGTGCCTTTTCAGTTATAGATCACAGTATGCACAAGAAAAGACCAATAGGATATTCAGTTCGTGTACAAATTGCCATTTTCAACCATCGTCACATTGAATAGGGTTTGAGACAGCCAACTTGTTCTGTTCCTCGTTCCGGTTGTTCATAAAATCAATTAAACCAGCTTTTCATGTGCCTTTTCAGTTATAGATCACAGTATGCACAAGAAAAGACCAATAGGATATTCAGTTCGGGTACAAATTGCCATTTTCAACCATCGTCACATTGAATAGGGTTTGAGACAGCCAACTTGCTGTATTCCTCGTTCCGGTTGTTCATAAAATCAATTAAACCAGCTTTTCATGTGCCTTTTCAGTTATAGATCACAATATGCACAAGAAAAGACCAATAGGATATTCAGTTCGGGTACAAATTGCCATTTTCAACCATCGTCACATTGAATAGGGTTTGAGACAGCCAACTTGCTGTGTTCCTCGTTCCGGTTGTTCATAAAATCAATTAAACCAGCTTTTCATGTGCCTTTCCAGTTATAGATCACAGTATGCACAAGAAAAGACCAATAGGATATTCAGTTCGTGTACAAATTGCCATTTTCAACGATCGTCACATTGAATAGGGTTTGAGACAGCCAACTTGCTGTGTTCCTCGTTCCGGTTGTTCATAAAATCAATTAAACCAGCTTTTCATGTGCCTTTCCAGTTATAGATCACAGTATGCACAAGAAAAGACCAATAGGATATTCAGTTCGTGTACAAATTGCCATTTAAATTGCCATTTTCAACCATCGTCACATTGAATTGGGTTTGGAGACAGCCAACTTGCTGTGTTCCTCGTTCCGGTTGTTCATAAAATCAATTAAACCAGCTTTTCATGTGCCTTTTCAGTTATAGATCACAGTATGCACAAGAAAAGACCAATAGGATATTCAGTTCGTGTACAAATTGCCATTTAAATTGCCATTTTCAACCATCGTCACATTGAATTGGGTTTGGAGACAGCCAACTTGTTCTGTTCCTCGTTCCGGTTGTTCATAAAATCAATTAAACCAGCTTTTCATGTGCCTTTTTAGTTATAGATCACAGTATGCACAAGAAAAGACCAATAGGATATTCAGTTCGTGTACAAATTGCCATTTTCAACCATCGTCACATTGAATTGGGTTTGGAGACAGCCAACTTGCTGTGTTCCTCGTTCCGGTTGTTCATAAAATCAATTAAACCAGCTTTTCATGTGCCTTTTCAGTTATAGATCACAGTATGCACAAGAAAAGACCAATAGGATATTCAGTTCGGGTACAAATTGCCATTTTCAACCATCGTCACATTGAATAGGGTTTGAGACAGCCAACTTGCTGTATTCCTCGTTCCGGTTGTTCATAAAATCAATTAAACCAGCTTTTCATGTGCCTTTCCAGTTATAGATCACAGTATGCACAAGAAAAGACCAATAGGATATTCAGTTCGTGTACAAATTGCCATTTAAATTGCCATTTTCAACCATCGTCACATTGAATTGGGTTTGGAGACAGCCAACTTGCTGTGTTCCTCGTTCCGGTTGTTCATAAAATCAATTAAACCAGCTTTTCATGTGCCTTTTCAGTTATAGATCACAGTATGCACAAGAAAAGACCAATAGGATATTCAGTTCGTGTACAAATTGCCATTTAAATTGCCATTTTCAACCATCGTCACATTGAATAGGGTTTGGAGACAGCCAACTTGTTCTGTTCCTCGTTCCGGTTGTTCATAAAATCAATTAAACCAGCTTTTCATGTGCCTTTTTAGTTATAGATCACAGTATGCACAAGAAAAGACCAATAGGATATTCAGTTCGTGTACAAATTGCCATTTTCAACCATCGTCACATTGAATTGGGTTTGGAGACAGCCAACTTGCTGTGTTCCTCGTTCCGGTTGTTCATAAAATCAATTAAACCAGCTTTTCATGTGCCTTTTCAGTTATAGATCACAGTATGCACAAGAAAAGACCAATAGGATATTCAGTTCGGGTACAAATTGCCATTTTCAACCATCGTCACATTGAATAGGGTTTGAGACAGCCAACTTGCTGTATTCCTCGTTCCGGTTGTTCATAAAATCAATTAAACCAGCTTTTCATGTGCCTTTTCAGTCATAGATCACAGTATGCACAAGAAAAGACCAATAGGATATTCAGTTCGTGTACAAATTGCCATTTTCAACCATCGTTGTCGTCGCCAAGGACGAAAACAAGTTCCATCAAGGACGGATCGTAACGGTGAACTAATTTGATCATCTTGCAACACAGATCACTATCTGATCTTAGGCCCTCCCTACTATAAAAGGCCGACGCGGCCGTTAGAGAACCGCATTCCATTTCTTCTCTCTCCCGATCCCTCTCTCCCGATCCCTTTTCCCTTTTCCCCGACTGTCGCCGTCATCAACACACCTATTCCCTCCCCCGTCTCCTTCGCTCCTGAGTTCCCGGCTGTCTCCATCCCGGTCACTCAATTCCTGCTTCGATCCCCGACAATATTTTACCTGTGTATTATTTTATTTTCTTATTATTCTCGAATAAATATATTATCCACTGAACCGGACCGAATACTGGTGCATCGACCGAACGTGAGTTTTTTTTTTTTGTTTTTTTTCCAAACGTGAATTACCCAAACAAAACCAGCCAAAGTGCACGCTTATAGAGCAAGCCGAAGCGCTACAAAGAAAAAAGACCACAATGGCAAACAACGCCATCACCCTGATTCATCTAGACAAAGCCGGAAAAATGATATCCGAACAGCAAGAAGAAATAAAAAAAGAATTAACCAATTCTCTCAACAAAAAAGTATTTAACGTGCCCAAAAAAGAAAGCGCGGGAAAAGACAACAAAGATATTCAAGAATATCTAAGCGAATTCACCTTAAACCTCGTAAATGAGGAAGAAAAGTTTAAAAGCGAACTAAAACGCTACAAACAAAAAATAACAGAAACAATAAGCGACTTAAGCACTAATGGAGGAGAAGGAATAATAGGTATGATGACGATGAACGCTATTAATAAGATGCAAACTAATGATAAAGAAGTAGAAAAACTAGCCAAGCAACTGCAAGAAAGATTAAGAACTAGACTCGAACAAGTCAACACTTTAGCCGAAGAGGAAATGGTAACCGGCATGGTACCAAGAGAATTCAACCTATACCCGACTTATGACGAACTAGAGAGAGAACTCAAAATGAGAACGGTCCAAGTCAACAATACTACCACTAACGAAAAGAAAGTTCAAAGAACTAATTTATCCAGTAGACATATGGAACTACCTATATTTCACGGAGACATCGAAGAATGGAGTGCATTTTATATGATATTTAAAGCCATCGTAGCAGACGATGAAGATACTCATAACGTAATGAAACACAACATATTAAGAAATCACCTTAAAGGATCAGCATTTGAACTCATCAAGCCATATAAAACAGATGGCTCCGAATTCGAAATAGCTCTTAAGAGACTCGTAGAAATGTACGACTCTAGCGATAAACAATACGAAAATTTATGGAACAGACTCCAATCGTTACCTGTTTCAAAAGAAACAGCAAGTAGTTTAAGAAAAACACACAACGAAATGTTTGCTATAATAAATAGTCTCAAAAGCCATGGAGACATTGAAGCAAAACTACTACAGTCCGTCATCAGATCAAAACTCCCTAAGAGAATTTTGAGCGAATGTCTAAAGGAAAGCCCAGAAAACACGACAAAGTTACTAGAGGCCCTAGACAAAGTTGTCATACGAGAAGAACTCGTAAATCGGTCACTGAACCCAAGCGAAAATGTTGAAAGAACCGTACTGGCGGTCAAACAAAGCAACAAACCATGCAAATTCTGCAACAAAACAAATCACAAAACGATTGAATGCAGAAAAGTGTCGTCAATTAATGACAGAAAAGAATTTATAAAATACAACAGATTGTGTTATAACTGCCTAAACACAGGCCACCAGACAAAATTATGTCGAAGCCAACCATGTAGATTATGCAACTCGAAGCATAACAGCGCCATTTGCCCTAAACAAACAAAAACACATGAGGCACAAAAGTTCCAGAACCAATCCCAAAATCAGTTCAGAAACCAAAATGGTTTCAAGCAGAATCAAAACCAAAACCAGTACCAAAACAGTAACTCGAATAATTCCAGACCAATGAATCCGAATAGAAACACACAAAAAATGCAACCACAACAATGGCAAACGCAACCACAACAATGGCAAATGCAACCACAACAATGGCAAACACGCCAAAATCAATGGCAACCACAACAAAATAACCAAGGTACGCAACAACCACAGCACTGGCAAACACGCCAAAACCAATGGCAACCACAACAAATTAACCAAGGTACGCAACAAAAGAAAAACACCGAACAAAAAACCCAAAAAATTAATGGATACGCAGTTAACGCAGCGCAGACATCTCTAATGATAGCTGACGCACCAATCGTCATTAACGAAAGCATAGAAAAAATACCCGTACTCCTAGACTCAGGAGCAGATCAATCATTCATTTTGAAATCTTACGCAGATGAAATGGATCTAAAAATCATAGAAGAAAATGTAGCAATCGACATTGCAGTTTTTGGAAAAAGCCCATCAACGATAACTACGAACAAAGTAGAATTCGAAATCCTAACGAACAAAGAAACAATACTTGTCGAAGCCTTAACAGTACCTCAAATCACAGATCTATTCGATCCCATTGAGATAAGTAGCGAAGATAATTACTTCCTACAAAACCAGAACCACGAAACAATTAACATCAAGAAACCAAAAGCACCTATCGCTCTACTAGGTTGCGATGTATTTTGGAGATTAATCTCTAACGAAGACAAAATACAACTGCCATCCGGCAAATATCTAATCCCGACACACATAGGAAAACTAGTGTGCGGCAAAACCGAAAAACGATCAGTAACGACCACACATGCACTCATAACCAAAATAAAAGAACATAAATCGGAAAATATGACAGAAACCAACCTAGAAGAATACTTCGAACTAAGTAATATAGGTATAACAGAAAACATAACCGATCCCTCAAACGAAGAAATTATAGAAAAATTCAAAAACACTGTAGCAGTGAACCCAGAAACTAAAAGAATTATCGTTTCCCTCCCTTGGAAAGAAGGACAACAAGAAAAATTAGCGAATAATAAAAATGTCGCATACTGCCGACTAAAACAACAATTTAATGCGATTCATGAGAAAGAAGCTTGGGCAAAGCTAATAGACAGCTTTCAAACAATGGAAGAAACCGATATAATTGAAGAAGTTGATAACGATCCGAATATAGGATACTACATTCCCTACCAACAAGTATTCAATAACAGTAGTAATACGACCAAAGTCAGAACGGTTTTTGACGCGTCCAGTAAAAAAGCGGGAGAAATAAGTCTTAATAACGCCTTACACCAAGGTCCATCTCTAATCCCAGACCTGCAAGGAATACTACTCAGAATCCGCCAAGGAAAGTACGTACTAAGTGGAGACATTGAAAAAGCATTCCACGCGGTAGAAGTAAACAAAAAAGATAGAGATGCATTAAGATTCTTATGGTTAAAAGACCCAATAAAACCCCCCTTCAATAGTAACATCCGTATAATGCGATTTAAAAGACTACCATTCGGAGTCAACTGCTCACCATTTCTACTATCCATGGCAATCAAACATGGAATTCAAAATACGAATGCCCCAGAACAGCTCAAAAGAGCAATCGATGAGATGTGCTACGTTGATAACCTCTTCGTAACATCAAATGACCTTCAAACACTGAAAGATATATACGCACAGTCGAAGTCATACTTTAAAGAAATAGGTATGAACATAAGAGAGTTCAGTATTAATACTACCGACGAATTCATACAACCCGTTGACAAAACAGTGAATACAGATAATATAAAAATACTTGGGTACATATACGACCTAGATAAAGACACGATGGAAGTTAAGAAACCAGAATTAACTTTGCAAACCAACACTAGTAATCAATTGATAAAAATGACTAAAAGGAAAGCGGTAAGTGAAATCGCCACAATATTCGATCCACTGCAATACTTTGCACCACTATACCTAGAAGGCAAAAGAATTATGCAAGAAATATCTGATCACCAACTTAAATGGACTGACCTAGTCAGCGAAAAGATAATCAAAAACATAATTTCTTATAGAAACAAAATCAGCCAGTCGGAACTGAAATTTAACCGGAACATCGACCTCCCAACGGACGAACCGATCCATCTCGCAGTCTTCTCAGATGCATCGGAGCACACTTACGGTGCGTGCATTTACTTAAAAATCAAAACTAGAAATGATCAGTACGACACTCACTTATTGATAGCAAAGCAAAGACTAGCACCTAAGTCAAAAACCCTAACTATCCCCAAACTAGAATTACTAGGAATCCTAATAGGGACCAGACTACTAGATTACACCATGAAACAAAGTAATCTAAACATAAAAACAATTGAAATCTTTTCCGATTCGAGCATAGCTCTAGACCAAATTAAGAACCATTCTACCCTTAAAGGAGAAAAACAACCCATTTATGTAGAAAATAGATGCAGGGAGATATGGAAAACCCTACAGAAAATAAAAACAGACGATGAGAACCTAGAAATATCTCTGTCACATGTCCCAACAGACCAAAACCCCGCTGACCATATTACCCGTGGTAGCCCTTCCGAACAAGAATTAAAGAAAACCAATTGGTTTCATGGACCAAAATGGTTAAAAAAGGAAAATGACCCAGAAAACCCCAGTAAACAAGAAGGAAATAAATTCCCCATACCAGTTCCAACCAAAGAATTAGATGAAGAATTAAAAGCAAAAGTTCTCTTAACCAAAACAAAAACAGCGAAGCTAGAAGATAACCCACTACTCCCATTAGAAAAACTTAATAATTTGGACAAATGTAAACGTGTAACAGCGTATGTACTCCGTTTCCTAAGAAACAAAATCTACGTCAAACTTTCCGAAGAAAGCCAAACACGGTTTTTACAAAATATACCAGAAATAAGAGAATACCATAAGATAGACTTAACCAATGGTCTCACAACTGAAGAACTATATCAATCCGAAAATCTTTTAATAAGAACAAACCAAATTAGCTACCAAATTACTAAAACACCAAAAAATAAAGAATTCGAAACGAAGAATTGGGAACAATCACCCATTGATCATATAGTTTACCAAAAGTTTAGACTCGAAAGACACGATAATTTACCGGTAATTCAACCTAAATCTGCTTTAGGAAGACTGATAGCTAAACATACTCACGAAAACAGCCTTCATGCGGGACCAGCCACTACACTAGGCTTGATAGTGGAAAAATACGCTGGAAAAGCGTGGAAATCAGCTGTAAAGAAAGAACTCAAAAAATGCCCAATTTGTAGAAAAAAGAACAACCATCCATTTAAAGAAGCACCACCAGGTTACTTACCCGAAAGACGTACTACACCCAGTAGGCCCTTCCAACATATTGGAATAGACTTTATGGGACCAATAAAAATCCAAAAAGACACGAGCAGCGAAATAGAATCATCGCACATTGCACTATTTACATGCACATCATCAAGACTCGTACATCTCGAATTAGTACATGACTTATCCACAGAAGAATTTCTTATGGCCCTCACACGTTTTATGGCACGTAGAGGATATCCCGATTCAATCACTTCAGATAACGCAGCAACCTTTACCCTAACTTCGAAAATAATGAAACATTGCTCACAACGCAATGAGAACTTCTTAACAGAAGTCAAAATAGACTCAATAACGAATGAAAAAGAAAAAGAGCAAGTCCAGAAATTGAAAATCTTAGAAGAAAATACTACTAGAAAAGGCATAAAATGGTACTTTAACACAGCACTATCTCCCTGGCAAGGAGGATTTTTTGAAAGACTCGTTGGAGTAACAAAAAAGGCACTAAAACATGCTCTAGGAGACTCCCGCTACAAAACAAAAGACTTAGAAACCATAATGATAGAATGCGAAAGCATAGTCAATTGTAGACCATTAACGTATATAGATGAAGATAACGAAGATTGGAAAGTAATAAGACCGATTGACTTAATCGCCCCTAAATTGACAATCCCAGAATTTAACCTAGAAACCATGGAAAAAGAATATAGTGAATACACGACCAGATTCCGACAAGCACAAGAGCACATAAAGAGATTTTGGAAAGTATGGCACAGAGATTACCTACAACAATACAAAAATTTCCAAACAGTCAATCAACCGAATAGAGCGTTCTCTAACTTAGTAAAACCAGTAGAAGGAGAAGTCGTACTCCTAGTGGACGAGAAATCACCTCGCAACAAGTGGAAAATGGGAATAATCACAAAACTACTCGTAGGCAGAGATGGCGAAATACGATCAGTTCAAGTACGAACAACATATAAAAAGAAAACCATTGACGGGCAACTACCATACGTCCCCACTAAAACCCAATATATTACCAGACCACTACGACTGGTGATTCCACTTGAATTAAGACCTAAAACAAACGAGCCCAGCCTAAATAAAGTAGCCAATGAACCAAAAACGCTAAACCTCACAATCAGAACTAAACCAAACACCAATTGGTTTAAAAACCTTTCAGTAAAACTGCTGATATTTATAATAGCCTGTATGACTCTCACTGGAGCGTATGCGCAAACTTTTGGAGAATCTAACGAAGACTTAAACGAGGTACAACACCACACATTAGGAACAAACTCCCCACAAACTAGAATAGTAACCACCACAAATACACCAGCTAGTAAGAAACCAAAAACGACAACTAGAAACCCAACAACAACAAGTATCACCCCAGTAATTGTCACCACCACACAACCTAAAACTCAAACCACAGTACCAATCACACCAATTACAGTGACTACTACCCAAAGAAAATCAACCACAACAGCAACAACAACAAAAAAACCAAAACCAACTACCACAGTTCCTCCAACAACAACTGGATCAACCACAACAGAAACTATCACCCCAGCAACAACAGAAAATAACCAAGAAATCCAAGACGAGTTGGCCAGAGAAGCTGACCCGAATTCAAACGTTCCCCCTGCAAAAACATGGAACGAACTTCAACCAGCCCAAGAAACCCAATATGATGAAGAAAAAGACCCCGAACTACAAGAAGTTGTAGCAGGTAACGCCCCAAAACAAGAAACGCACAAAAGAGCCCCACCTCTTTCAGCAGATACCAACCAAAACAGAAACAGGTTGCCAAAAACTACTACAACTACAACGACAACCTCATATGAGGAAGAGCACCAATCAAATGAGATCAAAGAAAAGAAAGTAAAGGTGATACCTACAGAAACTTGGAAAGAAGTTGCTAGTACGTCCAAAATAGAATGCACATTCCTAGGAGTAAACCTCATAGACAACGAATTAGCTAATAGTATGTCCCACATTATATGCACAGATGGGTGGTGCACAGAACTCACACCATCCCATACTCATAACATTGTTGGAATAAAAATCCCACCAGAACACACAATCCATTCCCATGTAGTACACTGGAAGAAACCAGTGGACAGTAAATACACCATAATTTCTAAAGAATGCCCAGCAAGAGACTTCTGCAAAAAGGTAAACACCTTACGATTCGACTGCATATTCTGCAAATCATTTTTATTTAACGCGCAATGCTACCCTACGGTCACAATAGCCATCTTTATAACAATATTAGCTATCCCTCTCAAATTCCTAATGTTCTTCCATCAGCGAAGAAAAATTTACCGAATGTGCACACTACTATTTTGTTGCGATAATTGCGGATACTGTAGAGACCTAGCATGCCTATTATTCTGCTGTAGAAAAAGCAGAGATACCACGAGAATTAATGATAATATGGAATTAGAAGAGATCCCATTAAGAACACAATCACAACCTAGATCAACAAGTCTATGGGCCCGTATCAGAAATATAAGAAGACATAGAGGAACCAGACGCGCTAATGTAGTTACTAGACGTAATCCCGGTCCATATCCGACAATGAAAAGCGAACGTAAACGAACTTATGAAGTTAAGACTGTAAATGAAAATGGAATAGAGCTAATACAAATAGAGAAAACAGAATCAAGGACACCGACCCCTCCGATCATTCCTATCAGTACTACACTAGCCATAATAGCAGTATTGGCAGCAACAATTGTACCAGTCTACTCAGAAATGTGTGATAAAACAATCACAATAACCCATAACGAAGTGTTATGTAACGGAAACGGAACATGTAAAATAGCGAGAACAGAAGATTTATTCTTCAATGAAGAAACAAAAACAGTGTGCCTACAACTAGTAACTAAACAAAATGTCCTAGTGAAATACAAACTGTCAATTGACTATACATTTAGAAGGTGCGAAAAAGGACCTATTTTGTACACAAAAAACGTAACAGTCCAATCGGAAAGCTCCAAACGGTGTTACGGAATGGGAGAATGTGTTGATAGACAATGTCTTGACGTAGGACCCAACTCCAAATTAGTAGAATTCCCAGAAGCAAATAAATACCCCGGGAACACGTATTGCACAAACAGTTGCGGAGGAATCTGGTGCAAATGCCTTTTACCTATGGAAGGCTGCCTTTTCTATAGAACATACGCAACTCCCACCAGCGACAGTAAATTCCAAATATACCAGTGCGAGGCATGGTCAAACAAAATCGCATTCTCGTCAGTCTTGACAGTAAACAACAAGATACACAAAGAATCATACGTGTTACAGCAAGGTGGCAATAAGGAAATACACACAGAAGACGATAAAATAGATATCCAAACGCGCCTAGTAAGCGTAGTAAGCGAAACTGGACTCAGCATCCTTGGGAAGAAATTCATCCAGAAAGACGATAAGGTCGCGCTAGCTACAATTACGAACGAAATCTTCCCCATCGAATGTGACGAACGAGGAGCATGTAATTATAGAGAAACATGCACGTGTACCACGTCACATAGCGCAGCGTCATGCTCATGTAAAGTACCAGACCTATTCAAAATGATAGACGATAAAACGCACAACCTCCCGATTATAACAGAAAGATACCAATTAGGACTAACAGAAGATAATGTACCATCCATTAAAATGAAACACGGAGCCGTACATGTACAATTACAGTTCAACCCAGAATACGAGATAGCCAGTATTGAATCTAAAGTAGACTGCGACATAAGAGACAGTACCCCGTACATGGGTTGCTATAATTGCTATAAAGGAGCAGTACAAAACGTAACCTGTATCTCATGGTACCCAACCCATGCAAAACTGAGTTGTGATAATGGAGAATTTATAGATATCTTGACATGTACCAAGAAAGGAATGGTGAACCAAATCCACAGGAAATTTGACACCGCAAATCCAACAGGAGTTTGCACAGTAACATGCGGAAACAAACACAATTCGTACAAAATATCAGGACATTTAATGTATGTTGCTCACAACACACTTGCAGAATATTTCACTAATGTCCTGAATTCAGAGAAAGGAATCAACGAAATCCACCCATGGGCAATCCCCGATTTCAAGAGCATCCTGACAACCCTATCAAGAGGAACAGCATATATTTTGGCATCACTCATGATCCTAATACTCGTAGCAGTATCTGTCTACATATGTTGCGTCCCCACGATCATACGAATACTCACCGGATTCAGAGCCGTATAAACTGCAACCAGCACAAAAGAAACCCTTCCCACAGATCTCAACCCTACGTTCAGAACTCTCCATTTACTCCCCCCATCGAACTTTACACCACAGCAAATACAACCACCTACCCTTTTATTATTAAAACCGTCCGCCTAGCTTTATCTTCTGATTCTCCAAAGCAACATTACAAAACCTCAATATTACAATATTACAGAAAAAATGGCAAAACGTCAACTACACGACGAGGTCGCCGAAGAAGTAAAACGCCAAGCCGTAGTGTGGGGGCTCAAGGCCTTCAACGATGAACAAAGACGGATGGAACAACGCGCTCGCCGCGGACCACCTCCCACACCGAAATGCAAACTGTGCAACCTTGCACACCCAACCTACCAATGTACGATGATCGCACAAGAATTGAAACAGGCGGAAGCAACCAAACTCAACATATGCATAACATGCCTTAACCAGGCGAACCACCATCCCATATACTGCCGCGGATTGCGACAAACAAATAAGTTATGCAACAACAAAATTTGCGGCGACAACTACCAGATCCATCATCAGAGCATGTGTAAACTGACCCCGGAGTACGACCACGAAGAGGAGGAACACCAATTTGATAAAATGAACTAATCCCGAAGGAACCTTATCCCGACGGAACTTTATCTCGATTAGGAATAAACATGTTATGAATAATAAAATATGAAACAACCGATTTATATAAAAAGTAAAACACCCCAACAGAATTCAAAAGAGCAATATACGATAAAAGGCCAATTATGAAATAGTTACACGTACACGAACCCGACATAACGTTACTACCGTACAACAACCGCGACGGCGGAACCATTGTACTCATTGTACTCGTAGCAAACAAAGGAGCACTAGTAAGCAATGTAGTAACAGGGACAGAAGTAGATGCATCCACCGTAGTCATAGTCGAAGTCGGAACAGTACTAGACGAAACACCAGAGACCGAAGAGTACCCCGGACACGATCGGGCCATCTTCTCTGATAAGCGAACACGTACCCAGCACGGGATATCATCTTTTTTGGCAATACAGAAATAAGGTTCCTGATAACTAAAATAGAAGTGATCACAAGTCTAATCACCTAGAGAATACTCACCCATGTAACATTAGGCAGTACCGACAACCGCTACAATGACCCACGACTTCCCATTCCGGAACAACAGCACCAGCATGCAAAACACAAAATACAAGAAGA
The DNA here is from genome assembly GCA_963932285.1 of Caenorhabditis macrosperma. Classification (NCBI taxonomy): domain Eukaryota; kingdom Metazoa; phylum Nematoda; class Chromadorea; order Rhabditida; family Rhabditidae; genus Caenorhabditis; species Caenorhabditis macrosperma. The sequence continues at coordinate 19,243,561 of OZ010618.1, forward strand.
AAATACAGCTTCATATGAAACAATAATAAAAATAATGAAAACCAGTGTTTTTATACCCGCCGCAACACCTTGCGTGGGCGCCGGAAGATGACGGAGATCACCTCCGCCATTAGGAAGATTGGCTCACACTTCCGGAATTCTTCTTTCCTCCCACTCAACTGTACTGAGACAACGACGACATTGCCATTGGTACGGAGGACGGCCAAACAACTCCCGACCAACCAACTTCAACTCAACGAACTCGAAACGTCGCCGACGCCGGGAGTGTCGTCGCCAAGGACGAAAACAAGTTCCATCAAGGACGGATCGTAACGGTGAACTAATTTGATCATCTTGCAACACAGATCACTATCTGATCTTAGGCCCTCCCTACTATAAAAGGCCGACGCGGCCGTTAGAGAACCGCATTCCATTTCTTCTCTCTCCCGATCCCTCTCTCCCGATCCCTTTTCCCTTTTCCCCGACTGTCGCCGTCATCAACACACCTATTCCCTCCCCCGTCTCCTTCGCTCCTGAGTTCCCGGCTGTCTCCATCCCGGTCACTCAATTCCTGCTTCGATCCCCGACAATATTTTACCTGTGTATTATTTTATTTTCTTATTATTCTCGAATAAATATATTATCCACTGAACCGGACCGAATAATCGTCACATTGAATAGGGTTTGGAGACAGCCAACTTGTTCTGTTCCTCGTTCCGGTTGTTCATAAAATCAATTAAACCAGCTTTTCATGTGCCTTTTCAGTTATAGATCACAGTATGCACAAGAAAAGACCAATAGGATATTCAGTTCGTGTACAAATTGCCATTTTCAACCATCGTCACATTGAATAGGGTTTGGAGACAGCCAACTTGCTGTGTTCCTCGTTCCGGTTGTTCATAAAATCAATTAAACCAGCTTTTCATGTGCCTTTTCAGTTATAGATCACAGTATGCACAAGAAAAGACCAATAGGATATTCAGTTCGTGTACAAATTGCCATTTTCAACGATCGTCACATTGAATAGGGTTTGAGACAGCCAACTTGCTGTGTTCCTCGTTCCGGTTGTTCATAAAATCAATTAAACCAGCTTTTCATGTGCCTTTTCAGTTATAGATCACAGTATGCACAAGAAAAGACCAATAGGATATTCAGTTCGTGTACAAATTGCCATTTTCAACCATCGTCACATTGAATAGGGTTTGGAGACAGCCAACTTGCTGTGTTCCTCGTTCCGGTTGTTCATAAAATCAATTAAACCAGCTTTTCATGTGCCTTTCCAGTTATAGATCACAGTATGCACAAGAAAAGACCAATAGGATATTCAGTTCGTGTACAAATTGCCATTTTCAACCATCGTCACATTGAATAGGGTTTGGAGACAGCCAACTTGCTGTGTTCCTCGTTCCGGTTGTTCATAAAATCAATTAAACCAGCTTTTCATGTGCCTTTTCAGTTATAGATCACAGTATGCACAAGAAAAGACCAATAGGATATTCAGTTCGTGTACAAATTGCCATTTTCAACCATCGTCACATTGAATAGGGTTTGAGACAGCCAACTTGTTCTGTTCCTCGTTCCGGTTGTTCATAAAATCAATTAAACCAGCTTTTCATGTGCCTTTTCAGTTATAGATCACAGTATGCACAAGAAAAGACCAATAGGATATTCAGTTCGTGTACAAATTGCCATTTTCAACCATCGTCACATTGAATAGGGTTTGAGACAGCCAACTTGTTCTGTTCCTCGTTCCGGTTGTTCATAATATCAATTAAACCAGCTTTTCATGTGCCTTTCCAGTTATAGATCACAGTATGCACAAGAAAAGACCAATAGGATATTCAGTTCGTGTACAAATTGCCATTTTCAACCATCGTCACATTGAATAGGGTTTGGAGACAGCCAACTTGCTGTGTTCCTCGTTCCGGTTGTTCATAAAATCAATTAAACCAGCTTTTCATGTGCCTTTTCAGTTATAGATCACAGTATGCACAAGAAAAGACCAATAGGATATTCAGTTCGGGTACAAATTGCCATTTTCAACGATCGTCACATTGAATAGGGTTTGAGACAGCCAACTTGTTCTGTTCCTCGTTCCGGTTGTTCATAAAATCAATTAAACCAGCTTTTCATGTGCCTTTTCAGTTATAGATCACAGTATGCACAAGAAAAGACCAATAGGATATTCAGTTCGGGTACAAATTGCCATTTTCAACGATCGTCACATTGAATAGGGTTTGAGACAGCCAACTTGCTGTGTTCCTCGTTCCGGTTGTTCATAAAATCAATTAAACCAGCTTTTCATGTGCCTTTTCAGTTATAGATCACAGTATGCACAAGAAAAGACCAATAGGATATTCAGTTCGGGTACAAACTGCCATTTTCAACCATCGTCACATTGAATAGGGTTTGGAGACAGCCAACTTGTTCTGTTCCTCGTTCCGGTTGTTCATAAAATCAATTAAACCAGCTTTTCATGTGCCTTTTCAGTTATAGATCACAGTATGCACAAGAAAAGACCAATAGGATATTCAGTTCGGGTACAAATTGCCATTTTCAACCATCGTCACATTGAATAGGGTTTGAGACAGCCAACTTGCTGTGTTCCTCGTTCCGGTTGTTCATAAAATCAATTGAACCAGCTTTTCATGTGCCTTTTCAGTTATAGATCACAGTATGCACAAGAAAAGACCAATAGGATATTCAGTTCGTGTACAAATTGCCATTTTCAACCATCGTCACATTGAATAGGGTTTGAGACAGCCAACTTGTTCTGTTCCTCGTTCCGGTTGTTCATAATATCAATTAAACCAGCTTTTCATGTGCCTTTCCAGTTATAGATCACAGTATGCACAAGAAAAGACCAATAGGATATTCAGTTCGTGTACAAATTGCCATTTTCAACCATCGTCACATTGAATAGGGTTTGGAGACAGCCAACTTGCTGTGTTCCTCGTTCCGGTTGTTCATAAAATCAATTAAACCAGCTTTTCATGTGCCTTTTCAGTTATAGATCACAGTATGCACAAGAAAAGACCAATAGGATATTCAGTTCGTGTACAAATTGCCATTTTCAACCATCGTCACATTGAATAGGGTTTGAGACAGCCAACTTGTTCTGTTCCTCGTTCCGGTTGTTCATAATATCAATTAAACCAGCTTTTCATGTGCCTTTCCAGTTATAGATCACAGTATGCACAAGAAAAGACCAATAGGATATTCAGTTCGTGTACAAATTGCCATTTTCAACCATCGTCACATTGAATAGGGTTTGGAGACAGCCAACTTGCTGTGTTCCTCGTTCCGGTTGTTCATAAAATCAATTAAACCAGCTTTTCATGTGCCTTTTCAGTTATAGATCACAGTATGCACAAGAAAAGACCAATAGGATATTCAGTTCGGGTACAAATTGCCATTTTCAACGATCGTCACATTGAATAGGGTTTGAGACAGCCAACTTGCTGTGTTCCTCGTTCCGGTTGTTCATAAAATCAATTAAACCAGCTTTTCATGTGCCTTTTCAGTTATAGATCACAGTATGCACAAGAAAAGACCAATAGGATATTCAGTTCGGGTACAAATTGCCATTTTCAACCATCGTCACATTGAATAGGGTTTGAGACAGCCAACTTGCTGTGTTCCTCGTTCCGGTTGTTCATAAAATCAATTGAACCAGCTTTTCATGTGCCTTTTCAGTTATAGATCACAGTATGCACAAGAAAAGACCAATAGGATATTCAGTTCGGGTACAAATTGCCATTTTCAACCATCGTCACATTGAATAGGGTTTGAGACAGCCAACTTGCTGTGTTCCTCGTTCCGGTTGTTCATAAAATCAATTGAACCAGCTTTTCATGTGCCTTTTCAGTTATAGATCACAGTATGCACAAGAAAAGACCAATAGGATATTCAGTTCGGGTACAAATTGCCATTTTCAACCATCGTCACATTGAATAGGGTTTGAGACAGCCAACTTGTTCTGTTCCTCGTTCCGGTTGTTCATAAAATCAATTAAACCAGCTTTTCATGTGCCTTTCCAGTTATAGATCACAGTATGCACAAGAAAAGACCAATAGGATATTCAGTTCGTGTACAAATTGCCATTTTCAACCATCGTCACATTGAATAGGGTTTGAGACAGCCAACTTGTTCTGTTCCTCGTTCCGGTTGTTCATAATATCAATTAAACCAGCTTTTCATGTGCCTTTCCAGTTATAGATCACAGTATGCACAAGAAAAGACCAATAGGATATTCAGTTCGTGTACAAATTGCCATTTTCAACCATCGTCACATTGAATAGGGTTTGGAGACAGCCAACTTGCTGTGTTCCTCGTTCCGGTTGTTCATAAAATCAATTAAACCAGCTTTTCATGTGCCTTTTCAGTTATAGATCACAGTATGCACAAGAAAAGACCAATAGGATATTCAGTTCGTGTACAAATTGCCATTTTCAACCATCGTCACATTGAATAGGGTTTGAGACAGCCAACTTGTTCTGTTCCTCGTTCCGGTTGTTCATAATATCAATTAAACCAGCTTTTCATGTGCCTTTCCAGTTATAGATCACAGTATGCACAAGAAAAGACCAATAGGATATTCAGTTCGTGTACAAATTGCCATTTTCAACCATCGTCACATTGAATAGGGTTTGGAGACAGCCAACTTGCTGTGTTCCTCGTTCCGGTTGTTCATAAAATCAATTAAACCAGCTTTTCATGTGCCTTTTCAGTTATAGATCACAGTATGCACAAGAAAAGACCAATAGGATATTCAGTTCGGGTACAAATTGCCATTTTCAACGATCGTCACATTGAATAGGGTTTGAGACAGCCAACTTGCTGTGTTCCTCGTTCCGGTTGTTCATAAAATCAATTAAACCAGCTTTTCATGTGCCTTTTCAGTTATAGATCACAGTATGCACAAGAAAAGACCAATAGGATATTCAGTTCGGGTACAAATTGCCATTTTCAACCATCGTCACATTGAATAGGGTTTGAGACAGCCAACTTGCTGTGTTCCTCGTTCCGGTTGTTCATAAAATCAATTGAACCAGCTTTTCATGTGCCTTTTCAGTTATAGATCACAGTATGCACAAGAAAAGACCAATAGGATATTCAGTTCGGGTACAAATTGCCATTTTCAACCATCGTCACATTGAATAGGGTTTGAGACAGCCAACTTGCTGTGTTCCTCGTTCCGGTTGTTCATAAAATCAATTGAACCAGCTTTTCATGTGCCTTTTCAGTTATAGATCACAGTATGCACAAGAAAAGACCAATAGGATATTCAGTTCGGGTACAAATTGCCATTTTCAACCATCGTCACATTGAATAGGGTTTGAGACAGCCAACTTGTTCTGTTCCTCGTTCCGGTTGTTCATAAAATCAATTAAACCAGCTTTTCATGTGCCTTTCCAGTTATAGATCACAGTATGCACAAGAAAAGACCAATAGGATATTCAGTTCGTGTACAAATTGCCATTTTCAACCATCGTCACATTGAATAGGGTTTGAGACAGCCAACTTGTTCTGTTCCTCGTTCCGGTTGTTCATAATATCAATTAAACCAGCTTTTCATGTGCCTTTCCAGTTATAGATCACAGTATGCACAAGAAAAGACCAATAGGATATTCAGTTCGTGTACAAATTGCCATTTTCAACCATCGTCACATTGAATAGGGTTTGGAGACAGCCAACTTGTTCTGTTCCTCGTTCCGGTTGTTCATAATATCAATTAAACCAGCTTTTCATGTGCCTTTTCAGTTATAGATCACAGTATGCACAAGAAAAGACCAATAGGATATTCAGTTCGTGTACAAATTGCCATTTAAATTGCCATTTTCAACCATCGTCACATTGAATAGGGTTTGGAGACAGCCAACTTGTTCTGTTCCTCGTTCCGGTTGTTCATAAAATCAATTGAACCAGCTTTTCATGTGCCTTTTCAGTTATAGATCACAGTATGCACAAGAAAAGACCAATAGGATATTCAGTTCGGGTACAAATTGCCATTTTCAACCATCGTCACATTGAATAGGGTTTGAGACAGCCAACTTGCTGTATTCCTCGTTCCGGTTGTTCATAAAATCAATTAAACCAGCATTTCATGTGCCTTTTCAGTTATAGATCACAGTATGCACAAGAAAAGACCAATAGGATATTCAGTTCGTGTACAAATTGCCATTTTCAACCATCGTCACATTGAATAGGGTTTGAGACAGCCAACTTGCTGTGTTCCTCGTTCCGGTTGTTCATAAAATCAATTGAACCAGCTTTTCATGTGCCTTTTCAGTTATAGATCACAGTATGCACAAGAAAAGACCAATAGGATATTCAGTTCGGGTACAAATTGCCATTTTCAACCATCGTCACATTGAATAGGGTTTGGAGACAGCCAACTTGTTCTGTTCCTCGTTCCGGTTGTTCATAAAATCAATTAAACCAGCTTTTCATGTGCCTTTTCAGTTATAGATCACAGTATGCACAAGAAAAGACCAATAGGATATTCAGTTCGGGTACAAATTGCCATTTTCAACCATCGTCACATTGAATAGGGTTTGAGACAGCCAACTTGTTCTGTTCCTCGTTCCGGTTGTTCATAAAATCAATTAAACCAGCTTTTCATGTGCCTTTTCAGTTATAGATCACAGTATGCACAAGAAAAGACCAATAGGATATTCAGTTCGGGTACAAATTGCCATTTTCAACCATCGTCACATTGAATAGGGTTTGAGACAGCCAACTTGTTCTGTTCCTCGTTCCGGTTGTTCATAAAATCAATTAAACCAGCTTTTCATGTGCCTTTTCAGTTATAGATCACAGTATGCACAAGAAAAGACCAATAGGATATTCAGTTCGTGTACAAATTGCCATTTTCAACCATCGTCACATTGAATAGGGTTTGAGACAGCCAACTTGTTCTGTTCCTCGTTCCGGTTGTTCATAAAATCAATTAAACCAGCTTTTCATGTGCCTTTTCAGTTATAGATCACAGTATGCACAAGAAAAGACCAATGGGATATTCAGTTCGGGTACAAATTGCCATTTTCAACCATCGTCACATTGAATAGGGTTTGAGACAGCCAACTTGCTGTATTCCTCGTTCCGGTTGTTCATAAAATCAATTAAACCAGCTTTTCATGTGCCTTTTCAGTTATAGATCACAGTATGCACAAGAAAAGACCAATAGGATATTCAGTTCGGGTACAAATTGCCATTTTCAACCATCGTCACATTGAATAGGGTTTGGAGACAGCCAACTTGTTCTGTTCCTCGTTCCGGTTGTTCATAAAATCAATTAAACCAGCTTTTCATGTGCCTTTTCAGTTATAGATCACAGTATGCACAAGAAAAGACCAATAGGATATTCAGTTCGGGTACAAATTGCCATTTTCAACCATCGTCACATTGAATAGGGTTTGAGACAGCCAACTTGCTGTGTTCCTCGTTCCGGTTGTTCATAAAATCAATTAAACCAGCTTTTCATGTGCCTTTTCAGTTATAGATCACAGTATGCACAAGAAAAGACCAATGGGATATTCAGTTCGGGTACAAATTGCCATTTTCAACCATCGTCACATTGAATAGGGTTTGAGACAGCCAACTTGCTGTGTTCCTCGTTCCGGTTGTTCATAAAATCAATTAAACCAGCTTTTCATGTGCCTTTTCAGTTATAGATCACAGTATGCACAAGAAAAGACCAATGGGATATTCAGTTCGGGTACAAATTGCCATTTTCAACCATCGTCACATTGAATAGGGTTTGAGACAGCCAACTTGCTGTATTCCTCGTTCCGGTTGTTCATAAAATCAATTAAACCAGCTTTTCATGTGCCTTTTCAGTTATAGATCACAGTATGCACAAGAAAAGACCAATAGGATATTCAGTTCGGGTACAAATTGCCATTTTCAACCATCGTCACATTGAATAGGGTTTGAGACAGCCAACTTGTTCTGTTCCTCGTTCCGGTTGTTCATAAAATCAATTAAACCAGCTTTTCATGTGCCTTTTCAGTTATAGATCACAGTATGCACAAGAAAAGACCAATAGGATATTCACTTCGTGTACAAATTGCCATTTTCAACCATCGTCACATTGAATAGGGTTTGAGACAGCCAACTTGCTGTGTTCCTCGTTCCGGTTGTTCATAAAATCAATTGAACCAGCTTTTCATGTGCCTTTTCAGTTATAGATCACAGTATGCACAAGAAAAGACCAATAGGATATTCAGTTCGTGTACAAATTGCCATTTTCAACCATCGTCACATTGAATAGGGTTTGAGACAGCCAACTTGCTGTGTTCCTCGTTCCGGTTGTTCATAAAATCAGTTAGACCAGCTTTTCATGTGCCTTTTCAGTTATAGATCACAGTATGCACAAGAAAAGACCAATAGGATATTCAGTTCGTGTACAAATTGCCATTTTCAACCATCGTCACATTGAATAGGGTTTGAGACAGCCAACTTGCTGTGTTCCTCGTTCCGGTTGTTCATAAAATCAATTGAACCAGCTTTTCATGTGCCTTTTCAGTTATAGATCACAGTATGCACAAGAAAAGACCAATAGGATATTCAGTTCGGGTACAACTTGCCATTTTCAACCATCGTCACATTGAATAGGGTTTGAGACAGCCAACTTGCTGTGTTCCTCGTTCCGGTTGTTCATAAAATCAATTGAACCAGCTTTTCATGTGCCTTTTCAGTTATAGATCACAGTATGCACAAGAAAAGACCAATAGGATATTCAGTTCGTGTACAAATTGCCATTTTCAACGATCGTCACATTGAATAGGGTTTGGAGACAGCCAACTTGTTCTGTTCCTCGTTCCGGTTGTTCATAAAATCAATTAAACCAGCTTTTCATGTGCCTTTTCAGTTATAGATCACAGTATGCACAAGAAAAGACCAATAGGATATTCAGTTCGGGTACAAATTGCCATTTTCAACCATCGTCACATTGAATAGGGTTTGAGACAGCCAACTTGCTGTGTTCCTCGTTCCGGTTGTTCATAAAATCAATTGAACCAGCTTTTCATGTGCCTTTTCAGTTATAGATCACAGTATGCACAAGAAAAGACCAATAGGATATTCAGTTCGTGTACAAATTGCCATTTTCAACGATCGTCACATTGAATAGGGTTTGGAGACAGCCAACTTGCTGTGTTCCTCGTTCCGGTTGTTCATAAAATCAATTAAACCAGCTTTTCATGTGCCTTTTCAGTTATAGATCACAGTATGCACAAGAAAAGACCAATAGGATATTCAGTTCGTGTACAAATTGCCATTTTCAACCATCGTCACATTGAATAGGGTTTGGAGACAGCCAACTTGTTCTGTTCCTCGTTCCGGTTGTTCATAAAATCAATTAAACCAGCTTTTCATGTGCCTTTTCAGTTATAGATCACAGTATGCACAAGAAAAGACCAATAGGATATTCAGTTCGTGTACAAATTGCCATTTAAATTGCCATTTTCAACCATCGTCACATTGAATAGGGTTTGGAGACAGCCAACTTGTTCTGTTCCTCGTTCCGGTTGTTCATAAAATCAATTAAACCAGCTTTTCATGTGCCTTTTCAGTCATAGATCACAGTATGCACAAGAAAAGACCAATAGGATATTCAGTTCGTGTACAAATTGCCATTTAAATTGCCATTTTCAACCATCGTCACATTGAATAGGGTTTGGAGACAGCCAACTTGTTCTGTTCCTCGTTCCGGTTGTTCATAAAATCAATTAAACCAGCTTTTCATGTGCCTTTTCAGTCATAGATCACAGTATGCACAAGAAAAGACCAATAGGATATTCAGTTCGTGTACAAATTGCCATTTAAATTGCCATTTTCAACCATCGTCACATTGAATAGGGTTTGGAGACAGCCAACTTGTTCTGTTCCTCGTTCCGGTTGTTCATAAAATCAATTAAACCAGCTTTTCATGTGCCTTTTCAGTCATAGATCACAGTATGCACAAGAAAAGACCAATAGGATATTCAGTTCGTGTACAAATTGCCATTTAAATTGCCATTTTCAACCATCGTCACATTGAATAGGGTTTGGAGACAGCCAACTTGTTCTGTTCCTCGTTCCGGTTGTTCAAAAAATCAATTAAACCAGCTTTTCATGTGCCTTTTCAGTTATAGATCACAGTATGCACAAGAAAAGACCAATAGGATATTCAGTTCGTGTACAAATTGCCATTTAAATTGCCATTTTCAACCATCGTCACATTGAATAGGGTTTGGAGACAGCCAACTTGTTCTGTTCCTCGTTCCGGTTGTTCATAAAATCAATTAAACCAGCTTTTCATGTGCCTTTTCAGTTATAGATCACAGTATGCACAAGAAAAGACCAATAGGATATTCAGTTCGTGTACAAATTGCCATTTTCAACCATCGTCACATTGAATAGGGTTTGGAGACAGCCAACTTGTTCTGTTCCTCGTACCGGTTGTTCATAAATTCAATTAAACCAGCTTTTCATGTGCCTTTTCAGTCATAGATCACAGTATGCACAAGAAAAGACCAATAGGATATTCAGTTCGTGTACAAATTGCCATTTAAATTGCCATTTTCAACCATCGTCACATTGAATAGGGTTTGGAGACAGCCAACTTGTTCTGTTCCTCGTTCCGGTCGTTCATAAAATCAATTAAACCAGCTTTTCATGTGCCTTTTCAGTTATAGATCACAGTATGCACAAGAAAAGACCAATAGGATATTCAGTTCGTGTACAAATTGCCATTTAAATTGCCATTTTCAACCATCGTCACATTGAATAGGGTTTGGAGACAGCCAACTTGTTCTGTTCCTCGTTCCGGTCGTTCATAAAATCAATTAAACCAGCTTTTCATGTGCCTTTTCAGTTATAGATCACAGTATGCACAAGAAAAGACCAATAGGATATTCAGTTCGTGTACAAATTGCCATTTAAATTGCCATTTTCAACCATCGTCACATTGAATAGGGTTTGGAGACAGCCAACTTGTTCTGTTCCTCGTTCCGGTCGTTCATAAAATCAATTAAACCAGCTTTTCATGTGCCTTTTCAGTCATAGATCACAGTATGCACAAGAAAAGACCAATAGGATATTCAGTTCGTGTACAAATTGCCATTTAAATTGCCATTTTCAACCACCGTCACATTGAATAGGGTTTGGAGACAGCCAACTTGTTCTGTTCCTCGTTCCGGTCGTTCATAAAATCAATTAAACCAGCTTTTCATGTGCCTTTTCAGTTATAGATCACAGTATGCACAAGAAAAGACCAATAGGATATTCAGTTCGTGTACAAATTGCCATTTAAATTGCCATTTTCAACCATCGTCACATTGAATAGGGTTTGGAGACAGCCAACTTGTTCTGTTCCTCGTTCCGGTTGTTCATAAAATCAATTAAACCAGCTTTTCATGTGCCTTTTCAGTTATAGATCACAGTATGCACAAGAAAAGACCAATAGGATATTCAGTTCGTGTACAAATTGCCATTTAAATTGCCATTTTCAACCATCGTCACATTGAATAGGGTTTGGAGACAGCCAACTTGTTCTGTTCCTCGTTCCGGTTGTTCATAAAATCATTTAAACCAGCGTTTCATGTGCCTTTTCAGTTATAGATCACAGTATGCACAAGAAAAGACCAATAGGATATTCAGTTCGTGTACAAATTGCCATTTAAATTGCCATTTTCAACCATCGTCACATTGAATAGGGTTTGGAGACAGCCAACTTGTTCTGTTCCTCGTTCCGGTTGTTCATAAAATCATTTAAACCAGCGTTTCATGTGCCTTTTCAGTCATAGATCACAGTATGCACAAGAAAAGACCAATAGGATATTCAGTTCGTGTACAAATTGCCATTTAAATTGCCATTTTCAACCATCGTCACATTGAATAGGGTTTGGAGACAGCCAACTTGTTCTGTTCCTCGTTCCGGTCGTTCATAAAATCATTTAAACCAGCGTTTCATGTGCCTTTTCAGTTATAGATCACAGTATGCACAAGAAAAGACCAATAGGATATTCAGTTCGTGTACAAATTGCCATTTAAATTGCCATTTTCAACCATCGTCACATTGAATAGGGTTTGGAGACAGCCAACTTGTTCTGTTCCTCGTTCCGGTTGTTCATAAAATCATTTAAACCAGCGTTTCATGTGCCTTTTCAGTCATAGATCACAGTATGCACAAGAAAAGACCAATAGGATATTCAGTTCGTGTACAAATTGCCATTTAAATTGCCATTTTCAACCATCGTCACATTGAATAGGGTTTGGAGACAGCCAACTTGTTCTGTTCCTCGTTCCGGTTGTTCATAAAATCATTTAAACCAGCGTTTCATGTGCCTTTTCAGTCATAGATCACAGTATGCACAAGAAAAGACCAATAGGATATTCAGTTCGTGTACAAATTGCCATTTAAATTGCCATTTTCAACCATCGTCACATTGAATAGGGTTTGGAGACAGCCAACTTGTTCTGTTCCTCGTTCCGGTTGTTCATAAAATCATTTAAACCAGCGTTTCATGTGCCTTTTCAGTCATAGATCACAGTATGCACAAGAAAAGACCAATAGGATATTCAGTTCGTGTACAAATTGCCATTTAAATTGCCATTTTCAACCATCGTCACATTGAATAGGGTTTGGAGACAGCCAACTTGTTTTGTTCCTCGTTCCGGTTGTTCATAAAATCAATTAAACCAGCTTTTCATGTGCCTTTTCAGTTATAGATCACAGTATGCACAAGAAAAGACCAATAGGATATTCAGTTCGTGTACAAATTGCCATTTAAATTGCCATTTTCAACCATCGTCACATTGAATAGGGTTTGGAGACAGCCAACTTGTTCTGTTCCTCGTTCCGGTCGTTCATAAAATCATTTAAACCAGCGTTTCATGTGCCTTTTCAGTTATAGATCACAGTATGCACAAGAAAAGACCAATAGGATATTCAGTTCGTGTACAAATTGCCATTTAAATTGCCATTTTCAACCATCGTCACATTGAATAGGGTTTGGAGACAGCCAACTTGTTCTGTTCCTCGTTCCGGTTGTTCATAAAATCATTTAAACCAGCGTTTCATGTGCCTTTTCAGTCATAGATCACAGTATGCACAAGAAAAGACCAATAGGATATTCAGTTCGTGTACAAATTGCCATTTAAATTGCCATTTTCAACCATCGTCACATTGAATAGGGTTTGGAGACAGCCAACTTGTTCTGTTCCTCGTTCCGGTTGTTCATAAAATCATTTAAACCAGCGTTTCATGTGCCTTTTCAGTTATAGATCACAGTATGCACAAGAAAAGACCAATAGGATATTCAGTTCGTGTACAAATTGCCATTTAAATTGCCATTTTCAACCATCGTCACATTGAATAGGGTTTGGAGACAGCCAACTTGTTCTGTTCCTCGTTCCGGTTGTTCATAAAATCATTTAAACCAGCGTTTCATGTGCCTTTTCAGTCATAGATCACAGTATGCACAAGAAAAGACCAATAGGATATTCAGTTCGTGTACAAATTGCCATTTAAATTGCCATTTTCAACCATCGTCACATTGAATAGGGTTTGGAGACAGCCAACTTGTTCTGTTCCTCGTTCCGGTTGTTCATAAAATCAATTAAACCAGCTTTTCATGTGCCTTTTCAGTCATAGATCACAGTATGCACAAGAAAAGACCAATAGCATATTCAGTTCGTGTACAAATTGCCATTTAAATTGCCATTTTCAACCATCGTCACATTGAATAGGGTTTGGAGACAGCCAACTTGTTCTGTTCCTCGTTCCGGTTGTTCATAAAATCATTTAAACCAGCGTTTCATGTGCCTTTTCAGTTATAGATCACAGTATGCACAAGAAAAGACCAATAGGATATTCAGTTCGTGTACAAATTGCCATTTAAATTGCCATTTTCAACCATCGTCACATTGAATAGGGTTTGGAGACAGCCAACTTGTTCTGTTCCTCGTTCCGGTTGTTCATAAAATCATTTAAACCAGCGTTTCATGTGCCTTTTCAGTCATAGATCACAGTATGCACAAGAAAAGACCAATAGGATATTCAGTTCGTGTACAAATTGCCATTTAAATTGCCATTTTCAACCATCGTCACATTGAATAGGGTTTGGAGACAGCCAACTTGTTCTGTTCCTCGTTCCGGTTGTTCATAAAATCAATTAAACCAGCTTTTCATGTGCCTTTTCAGTCATAGATCACAGTATGCACAAGAAAAGACCAATAGGATATTCAGTTCGTGTACAAATTGCCATTTAAATTGCCATTTTCAACCATCGTCACATTGAATAGGGTTTGGAGACAGCCAACTTGTTCTGTTCCTCGTTCCGGTCGTTCCTAAAATCATTTAAACCAGCGTTTCATGTGCCTTTTCAGTTATAGATCACAGTATGCACAAGAAAAGACCAATAGGATATTCAGTTCGTGTACAAATTGCCATTTAAATTGCCATTTTCAACCATCGTCACATTGAATAGGGTTTGGAGACAGCCAACTTGTTCTGTTCCTCGTTCCGGTTGTTCATAAAATCATTTAAACCAGCGTTTCATGTGCCTTTTCAGTCATAGATCACAGTATGCACAAGAAAAGACCAATAGGATATTCAGTTCGTGTACAAATTGCCATTTAAATTGCCATTTTCAACCATCGTCACATTGAATAGGGTTTGGAGACAGCCAACTTGTTCTGTTCCTCGTTCCGGTTGTTCATAAAATCAATTAAACCAGCTTTTCATGTGCCTTTTCAGTCATAGATCACAGTATGCACAAGAAAAGACCAATAGGATATTCAGTTCGTGTACAAATTGCCATTTAAATTGCCATTTTCAACCATCGTCACATTGAATAGGGTTTGGAGACAGCCAACTTGTTCTGTTCCTCGTTCCGGTTGTTCATAAAATCATTTAAACCAGCGTTTCATGTGCCTTTTCAGTTATAGATCACAGTATGCACAAGAAAAGACCAATAGGATATTCAGTTCGTGTACAAATTGCCATTTAAATTGCCATTTTCAACCATCGTCACATTGAATAGGGTTTGGAGACAGCCAACTTGTTCTGTTCCTCGTTCCGGTTGTTCATAAAATCATTTAAACCAGCGTTTCATGTGCCTTTTCAGTCATAGATCACAGTATGCACAAGAAAAGACCAATAGGATATTCAGTTCGTGTACAAATTGCCATTTAAATTGCCATTTTCAACCATCGTCACATTGAATAGGGTTTGGAGACAGCCAACTTGTTCTGTTCCTCGTTCCGGTTGTTCATAAATTCAATTAAACCAGCTTTTCATGTGCCTTTTCAGTCATAGATCACAGTATGCACAAGAAAAGACCAATAGGATATTCAGTTCGTGTACAAATTGATATTTAAATTGCCATTTTCAACCATCGTCACATTGAATAGGGTTTGGAGACAGCCAACTTGTTCTGTTCCTCGTTCCGGTTGTTCATAAAATCATTTAAACCAGCGTTTCATGTGCCTTTTCAGTTATAGATCACAGTATGCACAAGAAAAGACCAATAGGATATTCAGTTCGTGTACAAATTGCCATTTAAATTGCCATTTTCAACCATCGTCACATTGAATAGGGTTTGGAGACAGCCAACTTGTTCTGTTCCTCGTTCCGGTTGTTCATAAAATCAATTAAACCAGCTTTTCATGTGCCTTTTCAGTCATAGATCACAGTATGCACAAGAAAAGACCAATAGGATATTCAGTTCGTGTACAAATTGCCATTTAAATTGCCATTTTCAACCATCGTCACATTGAATAGGGTTTGGAGACAGCCAACTTGTTTTGTTCCTCGTTCCGGTTGTTCATAAAATCAATTAAACCAGCTTTTCATGTGCCTTTTCAGTCATAGATCACAGTATGCACAAGAAAAGACCAATAGGATATTCAGTTCGTGTACAAATTGATATTTAAATTGCCATTTTCAACCATCGTCACATTGAATAGGGTTTGGAGACAGCCAACTTGTTTTGTTCCTCGTTCCGGTTGTTCATAAAATCAATTAAACCAGCTTTTCATGTGCCTTTTCAGTTATAGATCACAGTATGCACAAGAAAAGACCAATAGGATATTCAGTTCGTGTACAAATTGCCATTTAAATTGCCATTTTCAACCATCGTCACATTGAATAGGGTTTGGAGACAGCCAACTCGTTTTGTTCCTCGTTCCGGTTGTTCATAAAATCAATTAAACCAGCTTTTCATGTGCCTTTTCAGTCATAGATCACAGTATGCACAAGAAAAGACCAATAGGATATTCAGTTCGTGTACAAATTGCCATTTAAATTGCCATTTTCAACCATCGTCACATTGAATAGGGTTTGGAGACAGCCAACTTGTTCTGTTCCTCGTTCCGGTTGTTCATAAAATCAATTAAACCAGCTTTTCATGTGCCTTTTCAGTCATAGATCACAGTATGCACAAGAAAAGACCAATAGGATATTCAGTTCGTGTACAAATTGCCATTTAAATTGCCATTTTCAACCATCGTCACATTGAATAGGGTTTGGAGACAGCCAACTTGTTTTGTTCCTCGTTCCGGTTGTTCATAAAATCAATTAAACCAGCTTTTCATGTGCCTTTTCAGTCATAGATCACAGTATGCACAAGAAAAGACCAATAGGATATTCAGTTCGTGTACAAATTGCCATTTAAATTGCCATTTTCAACCATCGTCACATTGAATAGGGTTTGGAGACAGCCAACTTGTTCTGTTCCTCGTTCCGGTTGTTCATAAAATCAATTAAACCAGCTTTTCATGTGCCTTTTCAGTCATAGATCACAGTATGCACAAGAAAAGACCAATAGGATATTCAGTTCGTGTACAAATTGCCATTTAAATTGCCATTTTCAACCATCGTCACATTGAATAGGGTTTGGAGACAGCCAACTTGTTTTGTTCCTCGTTCCGGTTGTTCATAAAATCAATTAAACCAGCTTTTCATGTGCCTTTTCAGTCATAGATCACAGTATGCACAAGAAAAGACCAATAGGATATTCAGTTCGTGTACAAATTGCCATTTAAATTGCCATTTTCAACCATCGTCACATTGAATAGGGTTTGGAGACAGCCAACTTGTTTTGTTCCTCGTTCCGGTTGTTCATAAAATCAATTAAACCAGCTTTTCATGTGCCTTTTCAGTCATAGATCACAGTATGCACAAGAAAAGACCAATAGGATATTCAGTTCGTGTACAAATTGCCATTTAAATTGCCATTTTCAACCATCGTCACATTGAATAGGGTTTGGAGACAGCCAACTTGTTTTGTTCCTCGTTCCGGTTGTTCATAAAATCAATTAAACCAGCTTTTCATGTGCCTTTTCAGTCATAGATCACAGTATGCACAAGAAAAGACCAATAGGATATTCAGTTCGTGTACAAATTGCCATTTAAATTGCCATTTTCAACCATCGTCACATTGAATAGGGTTTGGAGACAGCCAACTTGTTTTGTTCCTCGTTCCGGTTGTTCATAAAATCAATTAAACCAGCTTTTCATGTGCCTTTTCAGTTATAGATCACAGTATGCACAAGAAAAGACCAATAGGATATTCAGTTCGTGTACAAATTGCCATTTTCAACCATCGTCACATTGAATAGGGTTTGGAGACAGCCAACTTGCTGTGTTCCTCGTTCCGGTTGTTCATAAAATCAATTAAACCAGCTTTTCATGTGCCTTTTCAGTCATAGATCACAGTATGCACAAGAAAAGACCAATAGGATATTCAGTTCGTGTACAAATTGCCATTTAAATTGCCATTTTCAACCATCGTCACATTGAATAGGGTTTGGAGACAGCCAACTTGTTTTGTTCCTCGTTCCGGTTGTTCATAAAATCAATTAAACCAGCTTTTCATGTGCCTTTTCAGTTATAGATCACAGTATGCACAAGAAAAGACCAATAGGATATTCAGTTCGTGTACAAATTGCCATTTTCAACGATCGTCACATTGAATAGGGTTTGGAGACAGCCAACTTGTTCTGTTCCTCGTTCCGGTTGTTCATAAAATCAATTAAACCAGCTTTTCATGTGCCTTTTCAGTTATAGATCACAGTATGCACAAGAAAAGACCAATAGGATATTCAGTTCGTGTACAAATTGCCATTTAAATTGCCATTTTCAACCATCGTCACATTGAATAGGGTTTGGAGACAGCCAACTTGTTTTGTTCCTCGTTCCGGTTGTTCATAAAATCAATTAAACCAGCTTTTCATGTGCCTTTTCAGTTATAGATCACAGTATGCACAAGAAAAGACCAATAGGATATTCAGTTCGTGTACAAATTGCCATTTTCAACCATCGTCACATTGAATAGGGTTTGGAGACAGCCAACTTGCTGTGTTCCTCGTTCCGGTTGTTCATAAAATCAATTAAACCAGCTTTTCATGTGCCTTTTCAGTCATAGATCACAGTATGCACAAGAAAAGACCAATAGGATATTCAGTTCGTGGACAAATTGCCATTTAAATTGCCATTTTCAACCATCGTCACATTGAATAGGGTTTGGAGACAGCCAACTTGTTTTGTTCCTCGTTCCGGTTGTTCATAAAATCAATTAAACCAGCTTTTCATGTGCCTTTTCAGTTATAGATCACAGTATGCACAAGAAAAGACCAATAGGATATTCAGTTCGTGTACAAATTGCCATTTTCAACGATCGTCACATTGAATAGGGTTTGGAGACAGCCAACTTGTTCTGTTCCTCGTTCCGGTTGTTCATAAAATCAATTAAACCAGCTTTTCATGTGCCTTTTCAGTTATAGATCACAGTATGCACAAGAAAAGACCAATAGGATATTCAGTTCGTGTACAAATTGCCATTTAAATTGCCATTTTCAACCATCGTCACATTGAATAGGGTTTGGAGACAGCCAACTTGTTTTGTTCCTCGTTCCGGTTGTTCATAAAATCAATTAAACCAGCTTTTCATGTGCCTTTTCAGTCATAGATCACAGTATGCACAAGAAAAGACCAATAGGATATTCAGTTCGTGTACAAATTGCCATTTAAATTGCCATTTTCAACCATCGTCACATTGAATAGGGTTTGGAGACAGCCAACTTGTTCTGTTCCTCGTTCCGGTTGTTCATAAAATCAATTAAACCAGCTTTTCATGTGCCTTTTCAGTTATAGATCACAGTATGCACAAGAAAAGACCAATAGGATATTCAGTTCGTGTACAAATTGCCATTTAAATTGCCATTTTCAACCATCGTCACATTGAATAGGGTTTGGAGACAGCCAACTTGTTTTGTTCCTCGTTCCGGTTGTTCATAAAATCAATTAAACCAGCTTTTCATGTGCCTTTTCAGTCATAGATCACAGTATGCACAAGAAAAGACCAATAGGATATTCAGTTCGTGTACAAATTGCCATTTAAATTGCCATTTTCAACCATCGTCACATTGAATAGGGTTTGGAGACAGCCAACTTGTTCTGTTCCTCGTTCCGGTTGTTCATAAAATCAATTAAACCAGCTTTTCATGTGCCTTTTCAGTTATAGATCACAGTATGCACAAGAAAAGACCAATAGGATATTCAGTTCGTGTACAAATTGCCATTTAAATTGCCATTTTCAACCATCGTCACATTGAATAGGGTTTGGAGACAGCCAACTTGTTTTGTTCCTCGTTCCGGTTGTTCATAAAATCAATTAAACCAGCTTTTCATGTGCCTTTTCAGTCATAGATCACAGTATGCACAAGAAAAGACCAATAGGATATTCAGTTCGTGTACAAATTGCCATTTAAATTGCCATTTTCAACCATCGTCACATTGAATAGGGTTTGGAGACAGCCAACTTGTTTTGTTCCTCGTTCCGGTTGTTCATAAAATCAATTAAACCAGCTTTTCATGTGCCTTTTCAGTCATAGATCACAGTATGCACAAGAAAAGACCAATAGGATATTCAGTTCGTGTACAAATTGCCATTTAAATTGCCATTTTCAACCATCGTCACATTGAATAGGGTTTGGAGACAGCCAACTTGTTTTGTTCCTCGTTCCGGTTGTTCATAAAATCAATTAAACCAGCTTTTCATGTGCCTTTTCAGTCATAGATCACAGTATGCACAAGAAAAGACCAATAGGATATTCAGTTCGTGTACAAATTGCCATTTAAATTGCCATTTTCAACCATCGTCACATTGAATAGGGTTTGGAGACAGCCAACTTGTTTTGTTCCTCGTTCCGGTTGTTCATAAAATCAATTAAACCAGCTTTTCATGTGCCTTTTCAGTCATAGATCACAGTATGCACAAGAAAAGACCAATAGGATATTCAGTTCGTGTACAAATTGCCATTTAAATTGCCATTTTCAACCATCGTCACATTGAATAGGGTTTGGAGACAGCCAACTTGTTTTGTTCCTCGTTCCGGTTGTTCATAAAATCAATTAAACCAGCTTTTCATGTGCCTTTTCAGTTATAGATCACAGTATGCACAAGAAAAGACCAATAGGATATTCAGTTCGTGTACAAATTGCCATTTTCAACCATCGTCACATTGAATAGGGTTTGGAGATAGCCAACTTGCTGTGTTCCTCGTTCCGGTTGTTCATAAAATCAATTAAACCAGCTTTTCATGTGCCTTTTCAGTTATAGATCACAGTATGCACAAGAAAAGACCAATAGGATATTCAGTTCGTGTACAAATTGCCATTTTCAACGATCGTCACATTGAATAGGGTTTGGAGACAGCCAACTTGTTCTGTTCCTCGTTCCGGTTGTTCATAAAATCAATTAAACCAGCTTTTCATGTGCCTTTTCAGTTATAGATCACAGTATGCACAAGAAAAGACCAATAGGATATTCAGTTCGTGTACAAATTGCCATTTAAATTGCCATTTTCAACCATCGTCACATTGAATAGGGTTTGGAGACAGCCAACTTGTTTTGTTCCTCGTTCCGGTTGTTCATAAAATCAATTAAACCAGCTTTTCATGTGCCTTTTCAGTTATAGATCACAGTATGCACAAGAAAAGACCAATAGGATATTCAGTTCGTGTACAAATTGCCATTTAAATTGCCATTTTCAACCATCGTCACATTGAATAGGGTTTGGAGACAGCCAACTTGTTTTGTTCCTCGTTCCGGTTGTTCATAAAATCAATTAAACCAGCTTTTCATGTGCCTTTTCAGTCATAGATCACAGTATGCACAAGAAAAGACCAATAGGATATTCAGTTCGTGTACAAATTGCCATTTTCAACCATCGTCACATTGAATAGGGTTTGGAGACAGCCAACTTGTTCTGTTCCTCGTTCCGGTTGTTCATAAAATCAATTAAACCAGCTTTTCATGTGCCTTTTCAGTCATAGATCACAGTATGCACAAGAAAAGACCAATAGGATATTCAGTTCGTGTACAAATTGCCATTTAAATTGCCATTTTCAACCATCGTCACATTGAATAGGGTTTGGAGACAGCCAACTTGTTCTGTTCCTCGTTCCGGTTGTTCATAAAATCAATTAAACCAGCTTTTCATGTGCCTTTTCAGTTATAAATCACAGTATGCACAAGAAAAGACCAATAGGATATTCAGTTCGTGTACAAATTGCCATTTAAATTGCCATTTTCAACCATCGTCACATTGAATAGGGTTTGGAGACAGCCAACTTGTTCTGTTCCTCGTTCCGGTTGTTCATAAAATCAATTAAACCAGCTTTTCATGTGCCTTTTCAGTTATAGATCACAGTATGCACAAGAAAAGACCAATAGGATATTCAGTTCGTGTACAAATTGCCATTTTCAACCATCGTCACATTGAATAGGGTTTGGAGACAGCCAACTTGTTCTGTTCCTCGTTCCGGTTGTTCATAAAATCAATTAAACCAGCTTTTCATGTGCCTTTTCAGTTATAGATCACAGTATGCACAAGAAAAGACCAATAGGATATTCAGTTCGTGTACAAATTGCCATTTTCAACCATCGTCACATTGAATAGGGTTTGGAGACAGCCAACTTGTTCTGTTCCTCGTTCCGGTTGTTCATAAAATCAATTAAACCAGCTTTTCATGTGCCTTTTCAGTTATAGATCACAGTATGCACAAGAAAAGACCAATAGGATATTCAGTTCGTGTACAAATTGCCATTTTCAACCATCGTCACATTGAATAGGGTTTGGAGACAGCCAACTTGCTGTGTTCCTCGTTCCGGTTGTTCATAAAATCAATTAAACCAGCTTTTCATGTGCCTTTTCAGTCATAGATCACAGTATGCACAAGAAAAGACCAATAGCATATTCAGTTCGTGTACAAATTGCCATTTAAATTGCCATTTTCAACCATCGTCACATTGAATAGGGTTTGGAGACAGCCAACTTGTTTTGTTCCTCGTTCCGGTTGTTCATAAAATCAATTAAACCAGCTTTTCATGTGCCTTTTCAGTTATAGATCACAGTATGCACAAGAAAAGACCAATAGGATATTCAGTTCGTGTACAAATTGCCATTTTCAACCATCGTCACATTGAATAGGGTTTGGAGACAGCCAACTTGTTCTGTTCCTCGTTCCGGTTGTTCATAAAATCAATTAAACCAGCTTTTCATGTGCCTTTTCAGTTATAGATCACAGTATGCACAAGAAAAGACCAATAGGATATTCAGTTCGTGTACAAATTGCCATTTAAATTGCCATTTTCAACCATCGTCACATTGAATAGGGTTTGGAGACAGCCAACTTGTTTTGTTCCTCGTTCCGGTTGTTCATAAAATCAATTAAACCAGCTTTTCATGTGCCTTTTCAGTCATAGATCACAGTATGCACAAGAAAAGACCAATAGGATATTCAGTTCGTGTACAAATTGCCATTTAAATTGCCATTTTCAACCATCGTCACATTGAATAGGGTTTGGAGACAGCCAACTTGTTCTGTTCCTCGTTCCGGTTGTTCATAAAATCAATTAAACCAGCTTTTCATGTGCCTTTTCAGTCATAGATCACAGTATGCACAAGAAAAGACCAATAGGATATTCAGTTCGTGTACAAATTGCCATTTTCAACCATCGTCACATTGAATAGGGTTTGGAGACAGCCAACTTGTTCTGTTCCTCGTTCCGGTTGTTCATAAAATCAATTAAACCAGCTTTTCATGTGCCTTTTCAGTTATAGATCACAGTATGCACAAGAAAAGACCAATAGGATATTCAGTTCGTGTACAAATTGCCATTTTCAACCATCGTCACATTGAATAGGGTTTGGAGACAGCCAACTTGTTCTGTTCCTCGTTCCGGTTGTTCATAAAATCAATTAAACCAGCTTTTCATGTGCCTTTTCAGTTATAGATCACAGTATGCACAAGAAAAGACCAATAGGATATTCAGTTCGTGTACAAATTGCCATTTAAATTGCCATTTTCAACCATCGTCACATTGAATAGGGTTTGAGACAGCCAACTTGTTTTGTTCCTCGTTCCGGTTGTTCATAAAATCAATTAAACCAGCTTTTCATGTGCCTTTTCAGTCATAGATCACAGTATGCACAAGAAAAGACCAATAGGATATTCAGTTCGTGTACAAATTGCCATTTAAATTGCCATTTTCAACCATCGTCACATTGAATAGGGTTTGAGACAGCCAACTTGTTTTGTTCCTCGTTCCGGTTGTTCATAAAATCAAATAAACCAGCTTTTCATGTGCCTTTTCAGTTATAGATCACAGTATGCACAAGAAAAGACCAATAGGATATTCAGTTCGTGTACAAATTGCCATTTTCAACGATCGTCACATTGAATAGGGTTTGAGACAGCCAACTTGCTGTATTCCTCGTTCCGGTTGTTCATAAAATCAATTAAACCAGCTTTTCATGTGCCTTTTCAGTTATAGATCACAGTATGCACAAGAAAAGACCAATAGGATATTCAGTTCGTGTACAAATTGCCATTTTCAACGATCGTCACATTGAATAGGGTTTGAGACAGCCAACTTGCTGTATTCCTCGTTCCGGTTGTTCATAAAATCAATTAAACCAGCTTTTCATGTGCCTTTTCAGTCATAGATCACAGTATGCACAAGAAAAGACCAATAGGATATTCAGTTCGTGTACAAATTGCCATTTAAATTGCCATTTTCAACCATCGTCACATTGAATAGGGTTTGAGACAGCCAACTTGTTTTGTACCTCGTTCCGGTTGTTCATAAAATCAAATAAACCAGCTTTTCATGTGCCTTTTCAGTTATAGATCACAGTATGCACAAGAAAAGACCAATAGGATATTCAGTTCGTGTACAAATTGCCATTTTCAACGATCGTCACATTGAATAGGGTTTGAGACAGCCAACTTGCTGTATTCCTCGTTCCGGTTGTTCATAAAATCAATTAAACCAGCTTTTCATGTGCCTTTTCAGTTATAGATCACAGTATGCACAAGAAAAGACCAATAGGATATTCAGTTCGTGTACAAATTGCCATTTAAATTGCCATTTTCAACCATCGTCACATTGAATAGGGTCTGAGACAGCCAACTTGTTTTGTTCCTCGTTCCGGTTGTTCATAAAATCAATTAAACCAGCTTTTCATGTGCCTTTTCAGTTATAGATCACAGTATGCACAAGAAAAGACCAATAGGATATTCAGTTCGTGTACAAATTGCCATTTTCAACCATCGTCACATTGAATAGGGTTTGAGACAGCCAACTTGTTTTGTTCCTCGTTCCGGTTGTTCATAAAATCAATTAAACCAGCTTTTCATGTGCCTTTTCAGTTATAGATCACAGTATGCACAAGAAAAGACCAATAGGATATTCAGTTCGTGTACAAATTGCCATTTAAATTGCCATTTTCAACCATCGTCACATTGAATAGGGTTTGAGACAGCCAACTTGTTTTGTTCCTCGTTCCGGTTGTTCATAAAATCAATTAAACCAGCTTTTCATGTGCCTTTTCAGTTATAGATCACAGTATGCACAAGAAAAGACCAATAGGATATTCAGTTCGTGTACAAATTGCCATTTTCAACCATCGTCACATTGAATAGGGTTTGAGACAGCCAACTTGCTGTATTCCTCGTTCCGGTTGTTCATAAAATCAATTAAACCAGCTTTTCATGTGCCTTTTCAGTCATAGATCACAGTATGCACAAGAAAAGACCAATAGGATATTCAGTTCGTGTACAAATTGCCATTTAAATTGCCATTTTCAACCATCGTCACATTGAATAGGGTTTGAGACAGCCAACTTGTTTTGTTCCTCGTTCCGGTTGTTCATAAAATCAATTAAACCAGCTTTTCATGTGCCTTTTCAGTTATAGATCACAGTATGCACAAGAAAAGACCAATAGGATATTCAGTTCGTGTACAAATTGCCATTTTCAACGATCGTCACATTGAATAGGGTTTGAGACAGCCAACTTGCTGTATTCCTCGTTCCGGTTGTTCATAAAATCAATTAAACCAGCTTTTCATGTGCCTTTTCAGTAATAGATCACAGTATGCACAAGAAAAGACCAATAGGATATTCAGTTCGTGTACAAATTGCCATTTTCAACGATCGTCACATTGAATAGGGTTTGAGACAGCCAACTTGTTCTGTTCCTCGTTCCGGTTGTTCATAAAATCAATTAAACCAGCTTTTCATGTGCCTTTTCAGTTATAGATCACAGTATGCACAAGAAAAGACCAATAGGATATTCAGTTCGTGTACAAATTGCCATTTTCAACCATCGTCACATTGAATAGGGTTTGAGACAGCCAACTTGCTGTATTCCTCGTTCCGGTTGTTCATAAAATCAATTAAACCAGCTTTTCATGTGCCTTTTCAGTTATAGATCACAGTATGCACAAGAAAAGACCAATAGGATATTCAGTTCGTGTACAAATTGCCATTTTCAACGATCGTCACATTGAATAGGGTTTGAGACAGCCAACTTGTTCTGTTCCTCGTTCCGGTTGTTCATAAAATCAATTAAACCAGCTTTTCATGTGCCTTTTCAGTTATAGATCACAGTGTGAACGGGTGGACTTTGGTCCTCTCTTTCCATCTTGCCCGAGTGTGCGTAATATGCACCCCAGCTGGGGGCCACATGGCGCCCGGGGGGGCACATGACTCGTTATACGCACATGTCACGCGCAACCACATGTCCACGAGTGAAAGGGCTCGTAAACATCAGTCGAGCAACACGCAGCGGTAGCGAGTGGTCGCTCTCTGGGACCTCCAGCGACCACCCGCTCATACCGCCCTCATATATTTAACCACAATAAAGATATATCTTTACACTCTCATAACCAACACCATAAACATGATATACCAGGAACACGTATATCAATAACGTTTATATGGAAGTCCCACCAGTAGGAGCTCTAGCCGAGTGTTCCATTCCATCTTTCGGCTAGAGTCTCCGCGAACTCTGGTGTCGAGGATTTGATTCCTAGTGCTACCCTACCGCTACACCCACCGAGAACCAATATCTTCTATTCCATCCCTACTTCCGAACCCTGATACTACCCTTCTACCTATTCGTATTCTGTCTGGCCGAAGTTGTGCTATGCGAGCAGTTACAAGGATCGTGCTTCAAGTTGCTGCGGATTTTGATCCACTTCTGGATGAGTTCCCCGTCTAACCTTTTCCTCCATGATGCAATTCCCATGTCTATAGTGTGTTCTCAAGTACAATTCGGTTGTATAAGTTCTTTTGCCCAATGAGCCATGTTGTGATGCCCTCCCCGATTTTGATCTTGGTAAATGCGCGATGACGCTGCAGACCTAATCGTGTAGCCGCGATGATACAATGCCGCCGCTATTTACATCACTAAGAGCTGTAGAACACTAAGGTCGTTAATAGGCGCTAGGAACACTTTGTTATTGACAATTTGAAGAATGTCACGTCTCTTGTTCAAAATTCCTCTTTATTTTATTGTAATTTCCGCAATTCTCAGCGCCGATTTCTAACGAAGGCTGGTTAATAGTTTAAGACTGAGGCGATAAAATGACGGTGAATCTGTTCAATTGTATTTCTAAGGTTAGACTAGTTTATGTAATTTTTAGTTAGGTCGTTCAATTGTTATTGACTCTTTTGGACTTGGTTCAAACTCGAGGTTTCATTCCATCTTGCTTCGAGGGCGAATCATTTCAAAAAGGGGTGGGATGTGGTTTCGCTGATTATTCCATCTATGTGCTTTCTTTTGGAAAGTGGGGACAAACTCGGGCTCTACCATCTATAGCGCCGAGGACGTCGCAGCTTTCTAAAGGGGGTGGGATGTGAACGGGTGGACTTTGGTCCTCTCTTTCCATCTTGCCCGAGTGTGCGTAATATGCACCCCAGCTGGGGGCCACATGGCGCCCGGGGGGCACATGACTCGTTATACGCACATGTCACGCGCAACCACATGTCCACGAGTGAAAGGGCTCGTAAACATCAGTCGAGCAACACGCAGCGGTAGCGAGTGGTCGCTCTCTGGGACCTCCAGCGACCACCCGCTCATACCGCCCTCATATATTTAACCACAATAAAGATATATCTTTACACTCTCATAACCAACACCATAAACATGATATACCAGGAACACGTATATCAATAACGTTTATAACAGTATGCACAAGAAAAGACCAATAGGATATTCAGTTCGTGTACAAATTGCCATTTAAATTGCCATTTTCAACCATCGTCACATTGAATAGGGTTTGAGACAGCCAACTTGTTTTGTTCCTCGTTCCGGTTGTTCATAAAATCAATTAAACCAGCTTTTCATGTGCCTTTTCAGTTATAGATCACAGTATGCACAAGAAAAGACCAATAGGATATTCAGTTCGTGTACAAATTGCCATTTTCAACGATCGTCACATTGAATAGGGTTTGAGACAGCCAACTTGCTGTATTCCTCGTTCCGGTTGTTCATAAAATCAATTAAACCAGCTTTTCATGTGCCTTTTCAGTTATAGATCACAGTATGCACAAGAAAAGACCAATAGGATATTCAGTTCGTGTACAAATTGCCATTTTCAACGATCGTCACATTGAATAGGGTTTGAGACAGCCAACTTGTTCTGTTCCTCGTTCCGGTTGTTCATAAAATCAATTAAACCAGCTTTTCATGTGCCTTTTCAGTTATAGATCACAGTATGCACAAGAAAAGACCAATAGGATATTCAGTTCGTGTACAAATTGCCATTTTCAACCATCGTCACATTGAATAGGGTTTGAGACAGCCAACTTGCTGTATTCCTCGTTCCGGTTGTTCATAAAATCAATTAAACCAGCTTTTCATGTGCCTTTTCAGTTATAGATCACAGTATGCACAAGAAAAGACCAATAGGATATTCAGTTCGTGTACAAATTGCCATTTAAATTGCCATTTTCAACCATCGTCACATTGAATAGGGTTTGGAGACAGCCAACTTGTTCTGTTCCTCGTTCCGGTTGTTCATAAAATCAATTAAACCAGCTTTTCATGTGCCTTTTCAGTTATAGATCACAGTATGCACAAGAAAAGACCAATAGGATATTCAGTTCGTGTACAAATTGCCATTTTCAACCATCGTCACATTGAATAGGGTTTGGAGACAGCCAACTTGTTCTGTTCCTCGTTCCGGTTGTTCATAAAATCAATTGAACCAGCTTTTCATGTGCCTTTTCAGTTATAGATCACAGTATGCACAAGAAAAGACCAATAGGATATTCAGTTCGTGTACAAATTGCCATTTTCAACCATCGTCACATTGAATAGGGTTTGAGACAGCCAACTTGCTGTATTCCTCGTTCCGGTTGTTCATAAAATCAATTAAACCAGCTTTTCATGTGCCTTTTCAGTTATAGATCACAGTATGCACAAGAAAAGACCAATAGGATATTCAGTTCGTGTACAAATTGCCATTTTCAACCATCGTCACATTGAATAGGGTTTGGAGACAGCCAACTTGTTCTGTTCCTCGTTCCGGTTGTTCATAAAATCAATTAAAGCAGCTTTTCATGTGCCTTTTCAGTTATAGATCACAGTATGCACAAGAAAAGACCAATAGGATATTCAGTTCGTGTACAAATTGCCATTTTCAACCATCGTCACATTGAATAGGGTTTGAGACAGCCAACTTGCTGTATTCCTCGTTCCGGTTGTTCATAAAATCAATTAAACCAGCTTTTCATGTGCCTTTTCAGTTATAGATCACAGTATGCACAAGAAAAGACCAATAGGATATTCAGTTCGTGTACAAATTGCCATTTTCAACCATCGTCACATTGAATAGGGTTTGGAGACAGCCAACTTGTTCTGTTCCTCGTTCCGGTTGTTCATAAAATCAATTAAACCAGCTTTTCATGTGCCTTTTCAGTTATAGATCACAGTATGCACAAGAAAAGACCAATAGGATATTCAGTTCGGGTACAAATTGCCATTTTCAACCATCGTCACATTGAATAGGGTTTGAGACAGCCAACTTGTTCTGTTCCTCGTTCCGGTTGTTCATAAAATCAATTAAACCAGCTTTTCATGTGCCTTTTCAGTTATAGATCACAGTATGCACAAGAAAAGACCAATAGGATATTCAGTTCGTGTACAAATTGCCATTTTCAACGATCGTCACATTGAATAGGGTTTGAGACAGCCAACTTGCTGTATTCCTCGTTCCGGTTGTTCATAAAATCAATTAAACCAGCTTTTCATGTGCCTTTTCAGTTATAGATCACAGTATGCACAAGAAAAGACCAATAGGATATTCAGTTCGGGTACAAATTGCCATTTTCAACGATCGTCACATTGAATAGGGTTTGAGACAGCCAACTTGCTGTGTTCCTCGTTCCGGTTGTTCATAAAATCAATTAAACCAGCTTTTCATGTGCCTTTTCAGTTATAGATCACAGTATGCACAAGAAAAGACCAATAGGATATTCAGTTCGTGTACAAATTGCCATTTTCAACCATCGTCACATTGAATAGGGTTTGGAGACAGCCAACTTGCTGTGTTCCTCGTTCCGGTTGTTCATAAAATCAATTAAACCAGCTTTTCATGTGCCTTTTCAGTTATAGATCACAGTATGCACAAGAAAAGACCAATAGGATATTCAGTTCGTGTACAAATTGCCATTTTCAACCATCGTCACATTGAATAGGGTTTGAGACAGCCAACTTGTTCTGTTCCTCGTTCCGGTTGTTCATATAATCAATTAAACCAGCTTTTCATGTGCCTTTTCAGTTATAAATCACAGTATGCACAAGAAAATACCAATAGGATATTCAGTTCGTGTACAAATTGCCATTTAAATTGCCATTTTCAACCATCGTCACATTGAATAGGGTTTGGAGATAGCCAACTTGCTGTGTTCCTCGTTCCGGTTGTTCATAAAATCAATTAAACCAGCTTTTCATGTGCCTTTTCAGTTATAAATCACAGTATGCACAAGAAAATACCAATAGGATATTCAGTTCGTGTACAAATTGCCATTTAAATTGCCATTTTCAACCATCGTCACATTGAATAGGGTTTGGAGATAGCCAACTTGCTGTGTTTCTCGTTCCGGTTGTTCATAAAATCAATTAAACCAGCTTTTCATGTGCCTTTTCAGTTATAAATCACAGTATGCACAAGAAAAGACCAATAGGATATTCAGTTCGTGTACAAATTGCCATTTAAATTGCCATTTTCAACCATCGTCACATTTAATAGGGTTTGGAGACAGCCAACTTGCTGTGTTCCTCGTTCCGGTTGTTCATAAAATCAATTAAACCAGCTTTTCATGTGCCTTTTCAGTTATAAATCACAGTATGCACAAGAAAAGACCAATAGGATATTCAGTTCGTGTACAAATTGCCATTTAAATTGCCATTTTCAACCATCGTCACATTGAATAGGGTTTGGAGATAGCCAACTTGCTGTGTTTCTCGTTCCGGTTGTTCATAAAATCAATTAAACCAGCTTTTCATGTGCCTTTTCAGTTATAAATCACAGTATGCACAAGAAAAGACCAATAGGATATTCAGTTCGTGTACAAATTGCCATTTAAATTGCCATTTTCAACCATCGTCACATTTAATAGGGTTTGGAGACAGCCAACTTGCTGTGTTCCTCGTTCCGGTTGTTCATAAAATCAATTAAACCAGCTTTTCATGTGCCTTTTCAGTTATAAATCACAGTATGCACAAGAAAATACCAATAGGATATTCAGTTCGTGTACAAATTGCCATTTTCAACCATCGTCACATTGAATAGGGTTTGGAGATAGCCAACTTGCTGTGTTTCTCGTTCCGGTTGTTCATAAAATCAATTAAACCAGCTTTTCATGTGCCTTTTCAGTTATAAATCACAGTATGCACAAGAAAATACCAATAGGATATTCAGTTCGTGTACAAATTGCCATTTTCAACCATCGTCACATTGAATAGGGTTTGGAGATAGCCAACTTGCTGTGTTCCTCGTTCCGGTTGTTCATAAAATCAATTAAACCAGCTTTTCATGTGCCTTTTCAGTTATAAATCACAGTATGCACAAGAAAAGACCAATAGGATATTCAGTTCGTGTACAAATTGCCATTTAAATTGCCATTTTCAACCATCGTCACATTGAATAGGGTTTGGAGATAGCCAACTTGCTGTGTTTCTCGTTCCGGTTGTTCATAAAATCAATTAAACCAGCTTTTCATGTGCCTTTTCAGTTATAAATCACAGTATGCACAAGAAAAGACCAATAGGATATTCAGTTCGTGTACAAATTGCCATTTAAATTGCCATTTTCAACCATCGTCACATTGAATAGGGTTTGGAGACAGCCAACTTGCTGTGTTCCTCGTTCCGGTTGTTCATAATATCAATTAAACCAGCTTTTCATGTGCCTTTTCAGTTATAGATCACAGTATGCACAAGAAAAGACCAATAGGATATTCAGTTCGTGTACAAATTGCCATTTAAATTGCCATTTTCAACCATCGTCACATTGAATAGGGTTTGGAGACAGCCAACTTGCTGTGTTCCTCGTTCCGGTTGTTCATAAAATCAATTAAACCAGCTTTTCATGTGCCTTTTCAGTCATAGATCACAGTATGCACAAGAAAAGACCAATAGGATATTCAGTTCGTGTACAAATTGCCATTTTCAACCATCGTCACATTGAATAGGGTTTGGAGACAGCCAACTTGTTCTGTTCCTCGTTCCGGTTGTTCATAAAATCAATTAAACCAGCTTTTCATGTGCCTTTTCAGTTTTAGATCACAGTATGCACAAGAAAAGACCAATAGGATATTCAGTTCGTGTACAAATTGCCATTTTCAACCATCGTCACATTGAATAGGGTTTGGAGATAGCCAACTTGCTGTGTTTCTCGTTCCGGTTGTTCATAAAATCAATTAAACCAGCTTTTCATGTGCCTTTTCAGTTATAAATCACAGTATGCACAAGAAAATACCAATAGGATATTCAGTTCGTGTACAAATTGCCATTTAAATTGCCATTTTCAACCATCGTCACATTGAATAGGGTTTGGAGATAGCCAACTTGCTGTGTTCCTCGTTCCGGTTGTTCATAAAATCAATTAAACCAGCTTTTCATGTGCCTTTTCAGTTATAAATCACAGTATGCACAAGAAAATACCAATAGGATATTCAGTTCGTGTACAAATTGCCATTTAAATTGCCATTTTCAACCATCGTCACATTGAATAGGGTTTGGAGATAGCCAACTTGCTGTGTTCCTCGTTCCGGTTGTTCATAAAATCAATTAAACCAGCTTTTCATGTGCCTTTTCAGTTATAAATCACAGTATGCACAAGAAAATACCAATAGGATATTCAGTTCGTGTACAAATTGCCATTTAAATTGCCATTTTCAACCATCGTCACATTGAATAGGGTTTGGAGATAGCCAACTTGCTGTGTTTCTCGTTCCGGTTGTTCATAAAATCAATTAAACCAGCTTTTCATGTGCCTTTTCAGTTATAGATCACAGTATGCACAAGAAAAGACCAATAGGATATTCAGTTCGTGTACAAATTGCCATTTTCAACCATCGTCACATTGAATAGGGTTTGGAGACAGCCAACTTGCTGTGTTCCTCGTTCCGGTTGTTCATAAAATCAATTAAACCAGCTTTTCATGTGCCTTTTCAGTTATAGATCACAGTATGCACAAGAAAAGACCAATAGGATATTCAGTTCGTGTACAAATTGCCATTTTCAACCATCGTCACATTGAATAGGGTTTGGAGACAGCCAACTTGTTCTGTTCCTCGTTCCGGTTGTTCATAAAATCAATTAAACCAGCTTTTCATGTGCCTTTTCAGTTATAGATCACAGTATGCACAAGAAAAGACCAATAGGATATTCAGTTCGTGTACAAATTGCCATTTTCAACCATCGTCACATTGAATAGGGTTTGGAGACAGCCAACTTGCTGTGTTCCTCGTTCCGGTTGTTCATAAAATCAATTAAACCAGCTTTTCATGTGCCTTTTCAGTTATAGATCACAGTATGCACAAGAAAAGACCAATAGGATATTCAGTTCGTGTACAAATTGCCATTTTCAACCATCGTCACATTGAATAGGGTTTGGAGATAGCCAACTTGCTGTGTTTCTCGTTCCGGTTGTTCATAAAATCAATTAAACCAGCTTTTCATGTGCCTTTTCAGTTATAAATCACAGTATGCACAAGAAAAGACCAATAGGATATTCAGTTCGTGTACAAATTGCCATTTAAATTGCCATTTTCAACCATCGTCACATTGAATAGGGTTTGGAGATAGCCAACTTGCTGTGTTTCTCGTTCCGGTTGTTCATAAAATCAATTAAACCAGCTTTTCATGTGCCTTTTCAGTTATAGATCACAGTATGCACAAGAAAAGACCAATAGGATATTCAGTTCGTGTACAAATTGCCATTTAAATTGCCATTTTCAACCATCGTCACATTGAATAGGGTTTGGAGATAGCCAACTTGCTGTGTTCCTCGTTCCGGTTGTTCATAAAATCAATTAAACCAGCTTTTCATGTGCCTTTTCAGTTATAAATCACAGTATGCACAAGAAAAGACCAATAGGATATTCAGTTCGTGTACAAATTGCCATTTTCAACCATCGTCACATTGAATAGGGTTTGGAGACAGCCAACTTGTTCTGTTCCTCGTTCCGGTTGTTCATAAAATCAATTAAACCAGCTTTTCATGTGTCTTTTCAGTTATAGATCACAGTATGCACAAGAAAAGACCAATAGGATATTCAGTTCGTGTACAAATTGCCATTTAAATTGCCATTTTCAACCATCGTCACATTGAATAGGGTTTGGAGACAGCCAACTTGCTGTGTTCCTCGTTCCGGTTGTTCATAAAATCAATTAAACCAGCTTTTCATGTGCCTTTTCAGTTATAGATCACAGTATGCACAAGAAAAGACCAATAGGATATTCAGTTCGTGTACAAATTGCCATTTTCAACCATCGTCACATTGAATAGGGTTTGGAGACAGCCAACTTGTTCTGTTCCTCGTTCCGGTTGTTCATAAAATCAATTAAACCAGCTTTTCATGTGCCTTTTCAGTTATAAATCACAGTATGCACAAGAAAAGACCAATAGGATATTCAGTTCGTGTACAAATTGCCATTTTCAACCATCGTCACATTGAATAGGGTTTGGAGACAGCCAACTTGTTCTGTTCCTCGTTCCGGTTGTTCATAAAATCAATTAAACCAGCTTTTCATGTGTCTTTTCAGTTATAGATCACAGTATGCACAAGAAAAGACCAATAGGATATTCAGTTCGTGTACAAATTGCCATTTAAATTGCCATTTTCAACCATCGTCACATTGAATAGGGTTTGGAGACAGCCAACTTGCTGTGTTCCTCGTTCCGGTTGTTCATAAAATCAATTAAACCAGCTTTTCATGTGCCTTTTCAGTTATAGATCACAGTATGCACAAGAAAAGACCAATAGGATATTCAGTTCGTGTACAAATTGCCATTTTCAACCATCGTCACATTGAATAGGGTTTGGAGACAGCCAACTTGTTCTGTTCCTCGTTCCGGTTGTTCATAAAATCAATTAAACCAGCTTTTCATGTGCCTTTTCAGTTATAAATCACAGTATGCACAAGAAAAGACCAATAGGATATTCAGTTCGTGTACAAATTGCCATTTAAATTGCCATTTTCAACCATCGTCACATTGAATAGGGTTTGGAGACAGCCAACTTGCTGTGTTCCTCGTTCCGGTTGTTCATAAAATCAATTAAACCAGCTTTTCATGTGCCTTTTCAGTTATAGATCACAGTATGCACAAGAAAAGACCAATAGGATATTCAGTTCGTGTACAAATTGCCATTTTCAACCATCGTCACATTGAATAGGGTTTGGAGATAGCCAACTTGCTGTGTTCCTCGTTCCGGTTGTTCATAAAATCAATTAAACCAGCTTTTCATGTGCCTTTTCAGTTATAAATCACAGTATGCACAAGAAAAGACCAATAGGATATTCAGTTCGTGTACAAATTGCCATTTTCAACCATCGTCACATTGAATAGGGTTTGGAGACAGCCAACTTGTTCTGTTCCTCGTTCCGGTTGTTCATAAAATCAATTAAACCAGCTTTTCATGTGCCTTTTCAGTTATAAATCACAGTATGCACAAGAAAAGACCAATAGGATATTCAGTTCGTGTACAAATTGCCATTTAAATTGCCATTTTCAACCATCGTCACATTGAATAGGGTTTGGAGACAGCCAACTTGCTGTGTTCCTCGTTCCGGTTGTTCATAAAATCAATTAAACCAGCTTTTCATGTGTCTTTTCAGTTATAGATCACAGTATGCACAAGAAAAGACCAATAGGATATTCAGTTCGTGTACAAATTGCCATTTAAATTGCCATTTTCAACCATCGTCACATTGAATAGGGTTTGGAGACAGCCAACTTGTTCTGTTCCTCGTTCCGGTTGTTCATAAAATCAATTAAACCAGCTTTTCATGTGCCTTTTCAGTTATAAATCACAGTATGCACAAGAAAAGACCAATAGGATATTCAGTTCGTGTACAAATTGCCATTTAAATTGCCATTTTCAACCATCGTCACATTGAATAGGGTTTGGAGACAGCCAACTTGCTGTGTTCCTCGTTCCGGTTGTTCATAAAATCAATTAAACCAGCTTTTCATGTGTCTTTTCAGTTATAGATCACAGTATGCACAAGAAAAGACCAATAGGATATTCAGTTCGTGTACAAATTGCCATTTAAATTGCCATTTTCAACCATCGTCACATTGAATAGGGTTTGGAGACAGCCAACTTGCTGTGTTCCTCGTTCCGGTTGTTCATAAAATCAATTAAACCAGCTTTTCATGTGCCTTTTCAGTTATAGATCACAGTATGCACAAGAAAAGACCAATAGGATATTCAGTTCGTGTACAAATTGCCATTTTCAACCATCGTCACATTGAATAGGGTTTGGAGACAGCCAACTTGTTCTGTTCCTCGTTCCGGTTGTTCATAAAATCAATTAAACCAGCTTTTCATGTGCCTTTTCAGTTATAAATCACAGTATGCACAAGAAAAGACCAATAGGATATTCAGTTCGTGTACAAATTGCCATTTTCAACCATCGTCACATTGAATAGGGTTTGGAGACAGCCAACTTGTTCTGTTCCTCGTTCCGGTTGTTCATAAAATCAATTAAACCAGCTTTTCATGTGTCTTTTCAGTTATAGATCACAGTATGCACAAGAAAAGACCAATAGGATATTCAGTTCGTGTACAAATTGCCATTTAAATTGCCATTTTCAACCATCGTCACATTGAATAGGGTTTGGAGACAGCCAACTTGCTGTGTTCCTCGTTCCGGTTGTTCATAAAATCAATTAAACCAGCTTTTCATGTGCCTTTTCAGTTATAGATCACAGTATGCACAAGAAAAGACCAATAGGATATTCAGTTCGTGTACAAATTGCCATTTTCAACCATCGTCACATTGAATAGGGTTTGGAGATAGCCAACTTGCTGTGTTCCTCGTTCCGGTTGTTCATAAAATCAATTAAACCAGCTTTTCATGTGCCTTTTCAGTTATAAATCACAGTATGCACAAGAAAAGACCAATAGGATATTCAGTTCGTGTACAAATTGCCATTTTCAACCATCGTCACATTGAATAGGGTTTGGAGATAGCCAACTTGCTGTGTTCCTCGTTCCGGTTGTTCATAAAATCAATTAAACCAGCTTTTCATGTGCCTTTTCAGTTATAAATCACAGTATGCACAAGAAAAGACCAATAGGATATTCAGTTCGTGTACAAATTGCCATTTAAATTGCCATTTTCAACCATCGTCACATTGAATAGGGTTTGGAGACAGCCAACTTGCTGTGTTCCTCGTTCCGGTTGTTCATAAAATCAATTAAACCAGCTTTTCATGTGCCTTTTCAGTTATAGATCACAGTATGCACAAGAAAAGACCAATAGGATATTCAGTTCGTGTACAAATTGCCATTTTCAACCATCGTCACATTGAATAGGGTTTGGAGATAGCCAACTTGCTGTGTTCCTCGTTCCGGTTGTTCATAAAATCAATTAAACCAGCTTTTCATGTGCCTTTTCAGTTATAAATCACAGTATGCACAAGAAAAGACCAATAGGATATTCAGTTCGTGTACAAATTGCCATTTTCAACCATCGTCACATTGAATAGGGTTTGGAGACAGCCAACTTGTTCTGTTCCTCGTTCCGGTTGTTCATAAAATCAATTAAACCAGCTTTTCATGTGTCTTTTCAGTTATAGATCACAGTATGCACAAGAAAAGACCAATAGGATATTCAGTTCGTGTACAAATTGCCATTTAAATTGCCATTTTCAACCATCGTCACATTGAATAGGGTTTGGAGACAGCCAACTTGTTCTGTTCCTCGTTCCGGTTGTTCATAAAATCAATTAAACCAGCTTTTCATGTGTCTTTTCAGTTATAGATCACAGTATGCACAAGAAAAGACCAATAGGATATTCAGTTCGTGTACAAATTGCCATTTAAATTGCCATTTTCAACCATCGTCACATTGAATAGGGTTTGGAGACAGCCAACTTGCTGTGTTCCTCGTTCCGGTTGTTCATAAAATCAATTAAACCAGCTTTTCATGTGCCTTTTCAGTTATAGATCACAGTATGCACAAGAAAAGACCAATAGGATATTCAGTTCGTGTACAAATTGCCATTTTCAACCATCGTCACATTGAATAGGGTTTGGAGACAGCCAACTTGTTCTGTTCCTCGTTCCGGTTGTTCATAAAATCAATTAAACCAGCTTTTCATGTGCCTTTTCAGTTATAGATCACAGTATGCACAAGAAAAGACCAATAGGATATTCAGTTCGTGTACAAATTGCCATTTTCAACCATCGTCACATTGAATAGGGTTTGGAGATAGCCAACTTGCTGTGTTCCTCGTTCCGGTTGTTCATAAAATCAATTAAACCAGCTTTTCATGTGCCTTTTCAGTTATAAATCACAGTATGCACAAGAAAAGACCAATAGGATATTCAGTTCGTGTACAAATTGCCATTTTCAACCATCGTCACATTGAATAGGGTTTGGAGATAGCCAACTTGCTGTGTTCCTCGTTCCGGTTGTTCATAAAATCAATTAAACCAGCTTTTCATGTGCCTTTTCAGTTATAAATCACAGTATGCACAAGAAAAGACCAATAGGATATTCAGTTCGTGTACAAATTGCCATTTTCAACCATCGTCACATTGAATAGGGTTTGGAGATAGCCAACTTGCTGTGTTCCTCGTTCCGGTTGTTCATAAAATCAATTAAACCAGCTTTTCATGTGCCTTTTCAGTTATAAATCACAGTATGCACAAGAAAAGACCAATAGGATATTCAGTTCGTGTACAAATTGCCATTTAAATTGCCATTTTCAACCATCGTCACATTGAATAGGGTTTGGAGACAGCCAACTTGCTGTGTTCCTCGTTCCGGTTGTTCATAAAATCAATTAAACCAGCTTTTCATGTGCCTTTTCAGTTATAAATCACAGTATGCACAAGAAAAGACCAATAGGATATTCAGTTCGTGTACAAATTGCCATTTTCAACCATCGTCACATTGAATAGGGTTTGGAGATAGCCAACTTGCTGTGTTCCTCGTTCCGGTTGTTCATAAAATCAATTAAACCAGCTTTTCATGTGCCTTTTCAGTTATAAATCACAGTATGCACAAGAAAAGACCAATAGGATATTCAGTTCGTGTACAAATTGCCATTTAAATTGCCATTTTCAACCATCGTCACATTGAATAGGGTTTGGAGACAGCCAACTTGCTGTGTTCCTCGTTCCGGTTGTTCATAAAATCAATTAAACCAGCTTTTCATGTGCCTTTTCAGTTATAGATCACAGTATGCACAAGAAAAGACCAATAGGATATTCAGTTCGTGTACAAATTGCCATTTTCAACCATCGTCACATTGAATAGGGTTTGGAGATAGCCAACTTGCTGTGTTCCTCGTTCCGGTTGTTCATAAAATCAATTAAACCAGCTTTTCATGTGCCTTTTCAGTTATAGATCACAGTATGCACAAGAAAAGACCAATAGGATATTCAGTTCGTGTACAAATTGCCATTTTCAACCATCGTCACATTGAATAGGGTTTGGAGATAGCCAACTTGCTGTGTTCCTCGTTCCGGTTGTTCATAAAATCAATTAAACGAGCTTTTCATGTGCCTTTTCAGTTATAAATCACAGTATGCACAAGAAAAGACCAATAGGATATTCAGTTCGTGTACAAATTGCCATTTAAATTGCCATTTTCAACCATCGTCACATTGAATAGGGTTTGGAGACAGCCAACTTGCTGTGTTCCTCGTTCCGGTTGTTCATAAAATCAATTAAACCAGCTTTTCATGTGCCTTTTCAGTTATAGATCACAGTATGCACAAGAAAAGACCAATAGGATATTCAGTTCGTGTACAAATTGCCATTTTCAACCATCGTCACATTGAATAGGGTTTGGAGACAGCCAACTTGTTCTGTTCCTCGTTCCGGTTGTTCATAAAATCAATTAAACCAGCTTTTCATGTGCCTTTTCAGTTATAGATCACAGTATGCACAAGAAAAGACCAATAGGATATTCAGTTCGTGTACAAATTGCCATTTTCAACCATCGTCACATTGAATAGGGTTTGGAGATAGCCAACTTGCTGTGTTCCTCGTTCCGGTTGTTCATAAAATCAATTAAACCAGCTTTTCATGTGCCTTTTCAGTTATAAATCACAGTATGCACAAGAAAAGACCAATAGGATATTCAGTTCGTGTACAAATTGCCATTTTCAACCATCGTCACATTGAATAGGGTTTGGAGATAGCCAACTTGCTGTGTTCCTCGTTCCGGTTGTTCATAAAATCAATTAAACCAGCTTTTCATGTGCCTTTTCAGTTATAAATCACAGTATGCACAAGAAAAGACCAATAGGATATTCAGTTCGTGTACAAATTGCCATTTTCAACCATCGTCACATTGAATAGGGTTTGGAGATAGCCAACTTGCTGTGTTCCTCGTTCCGGTTGTTCATAAAATCAATTAAACCAGCTTTTCATGTGCCTTTTCAGTTATAGATCACAGTATGCACAAGAAAAGACCAATAGGATATTCAGTTCGTGTACAAATTGCCATTTTCAACCATCGTCACATTGAATAGGGTTTGGAGATAGCCAACTTGCTGTGTTCCTCGTTCCGGTTGTTCATAAAATCAATTAAACCAGCTTTTCATGTGCCTTTTCAGTTATAAATCACAGTATGCACAAGAAAAGACCAATAGGATATTCAGTTCGTGTACAAATTGCCATTTAAATTGCCATTTTCAACCATCGTCACATTGAATAGGGTTTGGAGACAGCCAACTTGCTGTGTTCCTCGTTCCGGTTGTTCATAAAATCAATTAAACCAGCTTTTCATGTGCCTTTTCAGTTATAGATCACAGTATGCACAAGAAAAGACCAATAGGATATTCAGTTCGTGTACAAATTGCCATTTAAATTGCCATTTTCAACCATCGTCACATTGAATAGGGTTTGGAGACAGCCAACTTGCTGTGTTCCTCGTTCCGGTTGTTCATAAAATCAATTAAACCAGCTTTTCATGTGCCTTTTCAGTTATAGATCACAGTATGCACAAGAAAAGACCAATAGGATATTCAGTTCGTGTACAAATTGCCATTTAAATTGCCATTTTCAACCATCGTCACATTGAATAGGGTTTGGAGACAGCCAACTTGCTGTGTTCCTCGTTCCGGTTGTTCATAAAATCAATTAAACCAGCTTTTCATGTGCCTTTTCAGTTATAAATCACAGTATGCACAAGAAAAGACCAATAGGATATTCAGTTCGTGTACAAATTGCCATTTTCAACCATCGTCACATTGAATAGGGTTTGGAGATAGCCAACTTGCTGTGTTCCTCGTTCCGGTTGTTCATAAAATCAATTAAACCAGCTTTTCATGTGCCTTTTCAGTTATAAATCACAGTATGCACAAGAAAAGACCAATAGGATATTCAGTTCGTGTACAAATTGCCATTTTCAACCATCGTCACATTGAATAGGGTTTGGAGATAGCCAACTTGCTGTGTTCCTCGTTCCGGTTGTTCATAAAATCAATTAAACCAGCTTTTCATGTGCCTTTTCAGTTATAAATCACAGTATGCACAAGAAAAGACCAATAGGATATTCAGTTCGTGTACAAATTGCCATTTAAATTGCCATTTTCAACCATCGTCACATTGAATAGGGTTTGGAGACAGCCAACTTGCTGTGTTCCTCGTTCCGGTTGTTCATAAAATCAATTAAACCAGCTTTTCATGTGCCTTTTCAGTTATAGATCACAGTATGCACAAGAAAAGACCAATAGGATAT
This sequence comes from Caenorhabditis macrosperma, assembly GCA_963932285.1. Classification (NCBI taxonomy): domain Eukaryota; kingdom Metazoa; phylum Nematoda; class Chromadorea; order Rhabditida; family Rhabditidae; genus Caenorhabditis; species Caenorhabditis macrosperma. Next base: position 19,285,326 of record OZ010618.1, read on the forward strand.
TCAGTTCGTGTACAAATTGCCATTTTCAACCATCGTCACATTGAATAGGGTTTGGAGACAGCCAACTTGCTGTGTTCCTCGTTCCGGTTGTTCATAAAATCAATTAAACCAGCTTTTCATGTGCCTTTTCAGTTATAGATCACAGTATGCACAAGAAAAGACCAATAGGATATTCAGTTCGTGTACAAATTGCCATTTTCAACCATCGTCACATTGAATAGGGTTTGGAGATAGCCAACTTGCTGTGTTCCTCGTTCCGGTTGTTCATAAAATCAATTAAACCAGCTTTTCATGTGCCTTTTCAGTTATAGATCACAGTATGCACAAGAAAAGACCAATAGGATATTCAGTTCGTGTACAAATTGCCATTTTCAACCATCGTCACATTGAATAGGGTTTGGAGATAGCCAACTTGCTGTGTTCCTCGTTCCGGTTGTTCATAAAATCAATTAAACCAGCTTTTCATGTGCCTTTTCAGTTATAAATCACAGTATGCACAAGAAAAGACCAATAGGATATTCAGTTCGTGTACAAATTGCCATTTAAATTGCCATTTTCAACCATCGTCACATTGAATAGGGTTTGGAGACAGCCAACTTGCTGTGTTCCTCGTTCCGGTTGTTCATAAAATCAATTAAACCAGCTTTTCATGTGCCTTTTCAGTTATAGATCACAGTATGCACAAGAAAAGACCAATAGGATATTCAGTTCGTGTACAAATTGCCATTTAAATTGCCATTTTCAACCATCGTCACATTGAATAGGGTTTGGAGACAGCCAACTTGCTGTGTTCCTCGTTCCGGTTGTTCATAAAATCAATTAAACCAGCTTTTCATGTGCCTTTTCAGTTATAAATCACAGTATGCACAAGAAAAGACCAATAGGATATTCAGTTCGTGTACAAATTGCCATTTTCAACCATCGTCACATTGAATAGGGTTTGGAGATAGCCAACTTGCTGTGTTCCTCGTTCCGGTTGTTCATAAAATCAATTAAACCAGCTTTTCATGTGCCTTTTCAGTTATAAATCACAGTATGCACAAGAAAAGACCAATAGGATATTCAGTTCGTGTACAAATTGCCATTTAAATTGCCATTTTCAACCATCGTCACATTGAATAGGGTTTGGAGACAGCCAACTTGCTGTGTTCCTCGTTCCGGTTGTTCATAAAATCAATTAAACCAGCTTTTCATGTGCCTTTTCAGTAATAGATCACAGTATGCACAAGAAAAGACCAATAGGATATTCAGTTCGTGTACAAATTGCCATTTTCAACCATCGTCACATTGAATAGGGTTTGGAGACAGCCAACTTGCTGTGTTCCTCGTTCCGGTTGTTCATAAAATCAATTAAACCAGCTTTTCATGTGCCTTTTCAGTTATAGATCACAGTATGCACAAGAAAAGACCAATAGGATATTCAGTTCGTGTACAAATTGCCATTTTCAACCATCGTCACATTGAATAGGGTTTGGAGACAGCCAACTTGTTCTGTTCCTCGTTCCAGTTGTTCATAAAATCAATTAAACCAGCTTTTCATGTGCCTTTTCAGTTATAGATCACAGTATGCACAAGAAAAGACCAATAGGATATTCAGTTCGGGTACAAATTGCCATTTTCAACCATCGTCACATTGAATAGGGTTTGGAGACAGCCAACTTGTTCTGTTCCTCGTTCCGGTTGTTCATAAAATCAATTAAACCAGCTTTTCATGTGTCTTTTCAGTTATAGATCACAGTATGCACAAGAAAAGACCAATAGGATATTCAGTTCGTGTACAAATTGCCATTTTCAACCATCGTCACATTGAATAGGGTTTGGAGACAGCCAACTTGCTGTGTTCCTCGTTCCGGTTGTTCATAAAATCAATTAAACCAGCTTTTCATGTGTCTTTTCAGTTATAGATCACAGTATGCACAAGAAAAGACCAATAGGATATTCAGTTCGTGTACAAATTGCCATTTAAATTGCCATTTTCAACCATCGTCACATTGAATAGGGTTTGGAGATAGCCAACTTGCTGTGTTCCTCGTTCCGGTTGTTCATAAAATCAATTAAACCAGCTTTTCATGTGCCTTTTCAGTTATAGATCACAGTATGCACAAGAAAAGACCAATAGGATATTCAGTTCGTGTACAAATTGCCATTTTCAACCATCGTCACATTGAATAGGGTTTGGAGATAGCCAACTTGCTGTGTTCCTCGTTCCGGTTGTTCATAAAATCAATTAAACCAGCTTTTCATGTGTCTTTTCAGTTATAGATCACAGTATGCACAAGAAAAGACCAATAGGATATTCAGTTCGTGTACAAATTGCCATTTTCAACCATCGTCACATTGAATAGGGTTTGGAGATAGCCAACTTGCTGTGTTCCTCGTTCCGGTTGTTCATAAAATCAATTAAACCAGCTTTTCATGTGCCTTTTCAGTTATAGATCACAGTATGCACAAGAAAAGACCAATAGGATATTCAGTTCGTGTACAAATTGCCATTTAAATTGCCATTTTCAACCATCGTCACATTGAATAGGGTTTGGAGATAGCCAACTTGCTGTGTTCCTCGTTCCGGTTGTTCATAAAATCAATTAAACCAGCTTTTCATGTGCCTTTTCAGTTATAGATCACAGTATGCACAAGAAAAGACCAATAGGATATTCAGTTCGTGTACAAATTGCCATTTAAATTGCCATTTTCAACCATCGTCACATTGAATAGGGTTTGGAGATAGCCAACTTGCTGTGTTCCTCGTTCCGGTTGTTCATAAAATCAATTAAACCAGCTTTTCATGTGCCTTTTCAGTTATAGATCACAGTATGCACAAGAAAAGACCAATAGGATATTCAGTTCGTGTACAAATTGCCATTTAAATTGCCATTTTCAACCATCGTCACATTGAATAGGGTTTGGAGATAGCCAACTTGCTGTGTTCCTCGTTCCGGTTGTTCATAAAATCAATTAAACCAGCTTTTCATGTGTCTTTTCAGTTATAGATCACAGTATGCACAAGAAAAGACCAATAGGATATTCAGTTCGTGTACAAATTGCCATTTAAATTGCCATTTTCAACCATCGTCACATTGAATAGGGTTTGGAGATAGCCAACTTGCTGTGTTCCTCGTTCCGGTTGTTCATAAAATCAATTAAACCAGCTTTTCATGTGCCTTTTCAGTTATAGATCACAGTATGCACAAGAAAAGACCAATAGGATATTCAGTTCGTGTACAAATTGCCATTTAAATTGCCATTTTCAACCATCGTCACATTGAATAGGGTTTGGAGATAGCCAACTTGCTGTGTTCCTCGTTCCGGTTGTTCATAAAATCAATTAAACCAGCTTTTCATGTGTCTTTTCAGTTATAGATCACAGTATGCACAAGAAAAGACCAATAGGATATTCAGTTCGTGTACAAATTGCCATTTTCAACCATCGTCACATTGAATAGGGTTTGGAGATAGCCAACTTGCTGTGTTCCTCGTTCCGGTTGTTCATAAAATCAATTAAACCAGCTTTTCATGTGCCTTTTCAGTTATAGATCACAGTATGCACAAGAAAAGACCAATAGGATATTCAGTTCGTGTACAAATTGCCATTTAAATTGCCATTTTCAACCATCGTCACATTGAATAGGGTTTGGAGATAGCCAACTTGCTGTGTTCCTCGTTCCGGTTGTTCATAAAATCAATTAAACCAGCTTTTCATGTGTCTTTTCAGTTATAGATCACAGTATGCACAAGAAAAGACCAATAGGATATTCAGTTCGTGTACAAATTGCCATTTTCAACCATCGTCACATTGAATAGGGTTTGGAGACAGCCAACTTGCTGTGTTCCTCGTTCCGGTTGTTCATAAAATCAATTAAACCAGCTTTTCATGTGTCTTTTCAGTTATAAATCACAGTATGCACAAGAAAAGACCAATAGGATATTCAGTTCGTGTACAAATTGCCATTTTCAACCATCGTCACATTGAATAGGGTTTGAGACAGCCAACTTGCTGTGTTCCTCGTTCCGGTTGTTCATAAAATCAATTAAACCAGCTTTTCATGTGCCTTTTCAGTTATAGATCACAGTATGCACAAGAAAAGACCAATAGGATATTCAGTTCGTGTACAAATTGCCATTTTCAACCATCGTCACATTGAATAGGGTTTGGAGACAGCCAACTTGCTGTGTTCCTCGTTCCGGTTGTTCATAAAATCAATTAAACCAGCTTTTCATGTGCCTTTTCAGTTATAGATCACAGTATGCACAAGAAAAGACCAATAGGATATTCAGTTCGTGTACAAATTGCCATTTAAATTGCCATTTTCAACCATCGTCACATTGAATAGGGTTTGGAGACAGCCAACTTGTTCTGTTCCTCGTTCCAGTTGTTCATAAAATCAATTAAACCAGCTTTTCATGTGCCTTTTCAGTTATAGATCACAGTATGCACAAGAAAAGACCAATAGGATATTCAGTTCGGGTACAAATTGCCATTTTCAACCATCGTCACATTGAATAGGGTTTGGAGACAGCCAACTTGTTCTGTTCCTCGTTCCGGTTGTTCATAAAATCAATTAAACCAGCTTTTCATGTGTCTTTTCAGTTATAGATCACAGTATGCACAAGAAAAGACCAATAGGATATTCAGTTCGTGTACAAATTGCCATTTTCAACCATCGTCACATTGAATAGGGTTTGGAGACAGCCAACTTGCTGTGTTCCTCGTTCCGGTTGTTCATAAAATCAATTAAACCAGCTTTTCATGTGTCTTTTCAGTTATAGATCACAGTATGCACAAGAAAAGACCAATAGGATATTCAGTTCGTGTACAAATTGCCATTTGAATTGCCATTTTCAACCATCGTCACATTGAATAGGGTTTGGAGATAGCCAACTTGCTGTGTTCCTCGTTCCGGTTGTTCATAAAATCAATTAAACCAGCTTTTCATGTGCCTTTTCAGTTATAGATCACAGTATGCACAAGAAAAGACCAATAGGATATTCAGTTCGTGTACAAATTGCCATTTAAATTGCCATTTTCAACCATCGTCACATTGAATAGGGTTTGGAGATAGCCAACTTGCTGTGTTCCTCGTTCCGGTTGTTCATAAAATCAATTAAACCAGCTTTTCATGTGCCTTTTCAGTTATAGATCACAGTATGCACAAGAAAAGACCAATAGGATATTCAGTTCGTGTACAAATTGCCATTTTCAACCATCGTCACATTGAATAGGGTTTGGAGATAGCCAACTTGCTGTGTTCCTCGTTCCGGTTGTTCATAAAATCAATTAAACCAGCTTTTCATGTGCCTTTTCAGTAATAGATCACAGTATGCACAAGAAAAGACCAATAGGATATTCAGTTCGTGTACAAATTGCCATTTTCAACCATCGTCACATTGAATAGGGTTTGGAGATAGCCAACTTGCTGTGTTCCTCGTTCCGGTTGTTCATAAAATCAATTAAACCAGCTTTTCATGTGTCTTTTCAGTTATAGATCACAGTATGCACAAGAAAAGACCAATAGGATATTCAGTTCGTGTACAAATTGCCATTTTCAACCATCGTCACTTTGAATAGGGTTTGGAGATAGCCAACTTGCTGTGTTCCTCGTTCCGGTTGTTCATAAAATCAATTAAACCAGCTTTTCATGTGCCTTTTCAGTTATAGATCACAGTATGCACAAGAAAAGACCAATAGGATATTCAGTTCGTGTACAAATTGCCATTTTCAACCATCGTCACATTGAATAGGGTTTGGAGATAGCCAACTTGCTGTGTTCCTCGTTCCGGTTGTTCATAAAATCAATTAAACCAGCTTTTCATGTGCCTTTTCAGTAATAGATCACAGTATGCACAAGAAAAGACCAATAGGATATTCAGTTCGTGTACAAATTGCCATTTTCAACCATCGTCACATTGAATAGGGTTTGGAGATAGCCAACTTGCTGTGTTCCTCGTTCCGGTTGTTCATAAAATCAATTAAACCAGCTTTTCATGTGCCTTTTCAGTTATAGATCACAGTATGCACAAGAAAAGACCAATAGGATATTCAGTTCGTGTACAAATTGCCATTTTCAACCATCGTCACTTTGAATAGGGTTTGGAGATAGCCAACTTGCTGTGTTCCTCGTTCCGGTTGTTCATAAAATCAATTAAACCAGCTTTTCATGTGCCTTTTCAGTTATAGATCACAGTATGCACAAGAAAAGACCAATAGGATATTCAGTTCGTGTACAAATTGCCATTTTCAACCATCGTCACATTGAATAGGGTTTGGAGATAGCCAACTTGCTGTGTTCCTCGTTCCGGTTGTTCATAAAATCAATTAAACCAGCTTTTCATGTGCCTTTTCAGTTATAGATCACAGTATGCACAAGAAAAGACCAATAGGATATTCAGTTCGTGTACAAATTGCCATTTTCAACCATCGTCACTTTGAATAGGGTTTGGAGATAGCCAACTTGCTGTGTTCCTCGTTCCGGTTGTTCATAAAATCAATTAAACCAGCTTTTCATGTGCCTTTTCAGTTATAGATCACAGTATGCACAAGAAAAGACCAATAGGATATTCAGTTCGTGTACAAATTGCCATTTTCAACCATCGTCACATTGAATAGGGTTTGGAGATAGCCAACTTGCTGTGTTCCTCGTTCCGGTTGTTCATAAAATCAATTAAACCAGCTTTTCATGTGCCTTTTCAGTTATAGATCACAGTATGCACAAGAAAAGACCAATAGGATATTCAGTTCGTGTACAAATTGCCATTTTCAACCATCGTCACTTTGAATAGGGTTTGGAGATAGCCAACTTGCTGTGTTCCTCGTTCCGGTTGTTCATAAAATCAATTGAACCAGCTTTTCATGTGCCTTTTCAGTTATAAATCACAGTATGCACAAGAAAAGACCAATAGGATATTCAGTTCGTGTACAAATTGCCATTTAAATTGCCATTTTCAACCATCGTCACATTGAATAGGGTTTGGAGATAGCCAACTTGCTGTGTTCCTCGTTCCGGTTGTTCATAAAATCAATTAAACCAGCTTTTCATGTGCCTTTTCAGTAATAGATCACAGTATGCACAAGAAAAGACCAATAGGATATTCAGTTCGTGTACAAATTGCCATTTAAATTGCCATTTTCAACCATCGTCACATTGAATAGGGTTTGGAGATAGCCAACTTGCTGTGTTCCTCGTTCCGGTTGTTCATAAAATCAATTAAACCAGCTTTTCATGTGCCTTTTCAGTAATAGATCACAGTATGCACAAGAAAAGACCAATAGGATATTCAGTTCGTGTACAAATTGCCATTTAAATTGCCATTTTCAACCATCGTCACATTGAATAGGGTTTGGAGATAGCCAACTTGCTGTGTTCCTCGTTCCGGTTGTTCATAAAATCAATTAAACCAGCTTTTCATGTGTCTTTTCAGTTATAGATCACAGTATGCACAAGAAAAGACCAATAGGATATTCAGTTCGTGTACAAATTGCCATTTTCAACCATCGTCACATTGAATAGGGTTTGGAGATAGCCAACTTGCTGTGTTCCTCGTTCCGGTTGTTCATAAAATCAATTAAACCAGCTTTTCATGTGCCTTTTCAGTTATAGATCACAGTATGCACAAGAAAAGACCAATAGGATATTCAGTTCGTGTACAAATTGCCATTTAAATTGCCATTTTCAACCATCGTCACATTGAATAGGGTTTGGAGATAGCCAACTTGCTGTGTTCCTCGTTCCGGTTGTTCATAAAATCAATTAAACCAGCTTTTCATGTGCCTTTTCAGTTATAGATCACAGTATGCACAAGAAAAGACCAATAGGATATTCAGTTCGTGTACAAATTGCCATTTTCAACCATCGTCACATTGAATAGGGTTTGGAGATAGCCAACTTGCTGTGTTCCTCGTTCCGGTTGTTCATAAAATCAATTAAACCAGCTTTTCATGTGCCTTTTCAGTAATAGATCACAGTATGCACAAGAAAAGACCAATAGGATATTCAGTTCGTGTACAAATTGCCATTTTCAACCATCGTCACATTGAATAGGGTTTGGAGATAGCCAACTTGCTGTGTTCCTCGTTCCGGTTGTTCATAAAATCAATTAAACCAGCTTTTCATGTGCCTTTTCAGTTATAAATCACAGTATGCACAAGAAAAGACCAATAGGATATTCAGTTCGTGTACAAATTGCCATTTTCAACCATCGTCACATTGAATAGGGTTTGGAGATAGCCAACTTGCTGTGTTCCTCGTTCCGGTTGTTCATAAAATCAATTAAACCAGCTTTTCATGTGCCTTTTCAGTTATAGATCACAGTATGCACAAGAAAAGACCAATAGGATATTCAGTTCGTGTACAAATTGCCATTTTCAACCATCGTCACATTGAATAGGGTTTGGAGATAGCCAACTTGCTGTGTTCCTCGTTCCGGTTGTTCATAAAATCAATTAAACCAGCTTTTCATGTGCCTTTTCAGTTATAGATCACAGTATGCACAAGAAAAGACCAATAGGATATTCAGTTCGTGTACAAATTGCCATTTTCAACCATCGTCACTTTGAATAGGGTTTGGAGATAGCCAACTTGCTGTGTTCCTCGTTCCGGTTGTTCATAAAATCAATTGAACCAGCTTTTCATGTGCCTTTTCAGTTATAAATCACAGTATGCACAAGAAAAGACCAATAGGATATTCAGTTCGTGTACAAATTGCCATTTTCAACCATCGTCACTTTGAATAGGGTTTGGAGATAGCCAACTTGCTGTGTTCCTCGTTCCGGTTGTTCATAAAATCAATTAAACCAGCTTTTCATGTGCCTTTTCAGTTATAAATCACAGTATGCACAAGAAAAGACCAATAGGATATTCAGTTCGTGTACAAATTGCCATTTTCAACCATCGTCACATTGAATAGGGTTTGGAGATAGCCAACTTGCTGTGTTCCTCGTTCCGGTTGTTCATAAAATCAATTAAACCAGCTTTTCATGTGCCTTTTCAGTTATAGATCACAGTATGCACAAGAAAAGACCAATAGGATATTCAGTTCGTGTACAAATTGCCATTTTCAACCATCGTCACTTTGAATAGGGTTTGGAGATAGCCAACTTGCTGTGTTCCTCGTTCCGGTTGTTCATAAAATCAATTAAACCAGCTTTTCATGTGCCTTTTCAGTTATAGATCACAGTATGCACAAGAAAAGACCAATAGGATATTCAGTTCGTGTACAAATTGCCATTTTCAACCATCGTCACATTGAATAGGGTTTGGAGATAGCCAACTTGCTGTGTTCCTCGTTCCGGTTGTTCATAAAATCAATTAAACCAGCTTTTCATGTGCCTTTTCAGTCATAGATCACAGTATGCACAAGAAAAGACCAATAGGATATTCAGTTCGTGTACAAATTGCCATTTTCAACCATCGTCACATTGAATAGGGTTTGGAGATAGCCAACTTGCTGTGTTCCTCGTTCCGGTTGTTCATAAAATCAATTAAACCAGCTTTTCATGTGCCTTTTCAGTTATAAATCACAGTATGCACAAGAAAAGACCAATAGGATATTCAGTTCGTGTACAAATTGCCATTTTCAACCATCGTCACATTGAATAGGGTTTGGAGATAGCCAACTTGCTGTGTTCCTCGTTCCGGTTGTTCATAAAATCAATTAAACCAGCTTTTCATGTGCCTTTTCAGTTATAGATCACAGTATGCACAAGAAAAGACCAATAGGATATTCAGTTCGTGTACAAATTGCCATTTTCAACCATCGTCACATTGAATAGGGTTTGGAGATAGCCAACTTGCTGTGTTCCTCGTTCCGGTTGTTCATAAAATCAATTAAACCAGCTTTTCATGTGCCTTTTCAGTAATAGATCACAGTATGCACAAGAAAAGACCAATAGGATATTCAGTTCGTGTACAAATTGCCATTTTCAACCATCGTCACATTGAATAGGGTTTGGAGATAGCCAACTTGCTGTGTTCCTCGTTCCGGTTGTTCATAAAATCAATTAAACCAGCTTTTCATGTGCCTTTTCAGTTATAGATCACAGTATGCACAAGAAAAGACCAATAGGATATTCAGTTCGTGTACAAATTGCCATTTTCAACCATCGTCACTTTGAATAGGGTTTGGAGATAGCCAACTTGCTGTGTTCCTCGTTCCGGTTGTTCATAAAATCAATTAAACCAGCTTTTCATGTGCCTTTTCAGTAATAGATCACAGTATGCACAAGAAAAGACCAATAGGATATTCAGTTCGTGTACAAATTGCCATTTTCAACCATCGTCACATTGAATAGGGTTTGGAGATAGCCAACTTGCTGTGTTCCTCGTTCCGGTTGTTCATAAAATCAATTAAACCAGCTTTTCATGTGCCTTTTCAGTTATAAATCACAGTATGCACAAGAAAAGACCAATAGGATATTCAGTTCGTGTACAAATTGCCATTTTCAACCATCGTCACATTGAATAGGGTTTGGAGATAGCCAACTTGCTGTGTTCCTCGTTCCGGTTGTTCATAAAATCAATTAAACCAGCTTTTCATGTGCCTTTTCAGTAATAGATCACAGTATGCACAAGAAAAGACCAATAGGATATTCAGTTCGTGTACAAATTGCCATTTTCAACCATCGTCACATTGAATAGGGTTTGGAGATAGCCAACTTGCTGTGTTCCTCGTTCCGGTTGTTCATAAAATCAATTAAACCAGCTTTTCATGTGCCTTTTCAGTTATAAATCACAGTATGCACAAGAAAAGACCAATAGGATATTCAGTTCATGTACAAATTGCCATTTTCAACCGTCGTCACATTGAATAGGGTTTGGAGACAGCCAACTTGCTGTGTTCCTCGTTCCGGTTGTTCATAAAATCAATTAAACCAGCTTTTCATGTGCCTTTTCAGTTATAGATCACAGTATGCACAAGAAAAGACCAATAGGATATTCAGTTCGTGTACAAATTGCCATTTTCAACCATCGTCACTTTGAATAGGGTTTGGAGATAGCCAACTTGCTGTGTTCCTCGTTCCGGTTGTTCATAAAATCAATTGAACCAGCTTTTCATGTGCCTTTTCAGTTATAAATCACAGTATGCACAAGAAAAGACCAATAGGATATTCAGTTCGTGTACAAATTGCCATTTTCAACCATCGTCACTTTGAATAGGGTTTGGAGATAGCCAACTTGCTGTGTTCCTCGTTCCGGTTGTTCATAAAATCAATTAAACCAGCTTTTCATGTGCCTTTTCAGTTATAAATCACAGTATGCACAAGAAAAGACCAATAGGATATTCAGTTCGTGTACAAATTGCCATTTTCAACCATCGTCACATTGAATAGGGTTTGGAGATAGCCAACTTGCTGTGTTCCTCGTTCCGGTTGTTCATAAAATCAATTAAACCAGCTTTTCATGTGCCTTTTCAGTTATAGATCACAGTATGCACAAGAAAAGACCAATAGGATATTCAGTTCGTGTACAAATTGCCATTTTCAACCATCGTCACTTTGAATAGGGTTTGGAGATAGCCAACTTGCTGTGTTCCTCGTTCCGGTTGTTCATAAAATCAATTAAACCAGCTTTTCATGTGCCTTTTCAGTTATAGATCACAGTATGCACAAGAAAAGACCAATAGGATATTCAGTTCGTGTACAAATTGCCATTTTCAACCATCGTCACATTGAATAGGGTTTGGAGATAGCCAACTTGCTGTGTTCCTCGTTCCGGTTGTTCATAAAATCAATTAAACCAGCTTTTCATGTGCCTTTTCAGTAATAGATCACAGTATGCACAAGAAAAGACCAATAGGATATTCAGTTCGTGTACAAATTGCCATTTTCAACCATCGTCACATTGAATAGGGTTTGGAGATAGCCAACTTGCTGTGTTCCTCGTTCCGGTTGTTCATAAAATCAATTAAACCAGCTTTTCATGTGCCTTTTCAGTTATAGATCACAGTATGCACAAGAAAAGACCAATAGGATATTCAGTTCGTGTACAAATTGCCATTTTCAACCATCGTCACTTTGAATAGGGTTTGGAGATAGCCAACTTGCTGTGTTCCTCGTTCCGGTTGTTCATAAAATCAATTGAACCAGCTTTTCATGTGCCTTTTCAGTTATAGATCACAGTATGCACAAGAAAAGACCAATAGGATATTCAGTTCGTGTACAAATTGCCATTTTCAACCATCGTCACTTTGAATAGGGTTTGGAGATAGCCAACTTGCTGTGTTCCTCGTTCCGGTTGTTCATAAAATCAATTGAACCAGCTTTTCATGTGCCTTTTCAGTTATAGATCACAGTATGCACAAGAAAAGACCAATAGGATATTCAGTTCGTGTACAAATTGCCATTTTCAACCATCGTCACATTGAATAGGGTTTGGAGATAGCCAACTTGCTGTGTTCCTCGTTCCGGTTGTTCATAAAATCAATTAAACCAGCTTTTCATGTGCCTTTTCAGTTATAGATCACAGTATGCACAAGAAAAGACCAATAGGATATTCAGTTCGTGTACAAATTGCCATTTTCAACCGTCGTCACATTGAATAGGGTTTGGAGACAGCCAACTTGCTGTGTTCCTCGTTCCGGTTGTTCATAAAATCAATTAAACCAGCTTTTCATGTGCCTTTTCAGTTATAGATCACAGTATGCACAAGAAAAGACCAATAGGATATTCAGTTCGTGTACAAATTGCCATTTTCAACCATCGTCACATTGAATAGGGTTTGGAGATAGCCAACTTGCTGTGTTCCTCGTTCCGGTTGTTCATAAAATCAATTAAACCAGCTTTTCATGTGCCTTTTCAGTAATAGATCACAGTATGCACAAGAAAAGACCAATAGGATATTCAGTTCGTGTACAAATTGCCATTTTCAACCATCGTCACTTTGAATAGGGTTTGGAGATAGCCAACTTGCTGTGTTCCTCGTTCCGGTTGTTCATAAAATCAATTGAACCAGCTTTTCATGTGCCTTTTCAGTTATAAATCACAGTATGCACAAGAAAAGACCAATAGGATATTCAGTTCGTGTACAAATTGCCATTTTCAACCATCGTCACTTTGAATAGGGTTTGGAGATAGCCAACTTGCTGTGTTCCTCGTTCCGGTTGTTCATAAAATCAATTAAACCAGCTTTTCATGTGCCTTTTCAGTTATAAATCACAGTATGCACAAGAAAAGACCAATAGGATATTCAGTTCGTGTACAAATTGCCATTTTCAACCATCGTCACATTGAATAGGGTTTGGAGATAGCCAACTTGCTGTGTTCCTCGTTCCGGTTGTTCATAAAATCAATTAAACCAGCTTTTCATGTGCCTTTTCAGTAATAGATCACAGTATGCACAAGAAAAGACCAATAGGATATTCAGTTCGTGTACAAATTGCCATTTTCAACCATCGTCACATTGAATAGGGTTTGGAGACAGCCAACTTGCTGTGTTCCTCGTTCCGGTTGTTCATAAAATCAATTAAACCAGCTTTTCATGTGCCTTTTCAGTTATAGATCACAGTATGCACAAGAAAAGACCAATAGGATATTCAGTTCGTGTACAAATTGCCATTTTCAACCATCGTCACATTGAATAGGGTTTGGAGATAGCCAACTTGCTGTGTTCCTCGTTCCGGTTGTTCATAAAATCAATTAAACCAGCTTTTCATGTGCCTTTTCAGTTATAGATCACAGTATGCACAAGAAAAGACCAATAGGATATTCAGTTCGTGTACAAATTGCCATTTTCAACCGTCGTCACATTGAATAGGGTTTGGAGACAGCCAACTTGCTGTGTTCCTCGTTCCGGTTGTTCATAAAATCAATTAAACCAGCTTTTCATGTGCCTTTTCAGTTATAGATCACAGTATGCACAAGAAAAGACCAATAGGATATTCAGTTCGTGTACAAATTGCCATTTTCAACCATCGTCACATTGAATAGGGTTTGGAGATAGCCAACTTGCTGTGTTCCTCGTTCCGGTAGTTCATAAAATCAATTAAACCAGCTTTTCATGTGCCTTTTCAGTTATAGATCACAGTATGCACAAGAAAAGACCAATAGGATATTCAGTTCGTGTACAAATTGCCATTTTCAACCATCGTCACATTGAATAGGGTTTGGAGATAGCCAACTTGCTGTGTTCCTCGTTCCGGTAGTTCATAAAATCAATTAAACCAGCTTTTCATGTGCCTTTTCAGTTATAGATCACAGTATGCACAAGAAAAGACCAATAGGATATTCAGTTCGTGTACAAATTGCCATTTTCAACCATCGTCACATTGAATAGGGTTTGGAGATAGCCAACTTGCTGTGTTCCTCGTTCCGGTAGTTCATAAAATCAATTAAACCAGCTTTTCATGTGCCTTTTCAGTTATAGATCACAGTATGCACAAGAAAAGACCAATAGGATATTCAGTTCGTGTACAAATTGCCATTTTCAACCGTCGTCACATTGAATAGGGTTTGGAGACAGCCAACTTGCTGTGTTCCTCGTTCCGGTAGTTCATAAAATCAATTAAACCAGCTTTTCATGTGCCTTTTCAGTTATAGATCACAGTATGCACAAGAAAAGACCAATAGGATATTCAGTTCGTGTACAAATTGCCATTTTCAACCATCGTCACATTGAATAGGGTTTGGAGATAGCCAACTTGCTGTGTTCCTCGTTCCGGTAGTTCATAAAATCAATTAAACCAGCTTTTCATGTGCCTTTTCAGTTATAGATCACAGTATGCACAAGAAAAGACCAATAGGATATTCAGTTCGTGTACAAATTGCCATTTTCAACCATCGTCACATTGAATAGGGTTTGGAGATAGCCAACTTGCTGTGTTCCTCGTTTCGGTTGTTCATAAAATCAATTAAACCAGCTTTTCATGTGCCTTTTCAGTAATAGATCACAGTATGCACAAGAAAAGACCAATAGGATATTCAGTTCGTGTACAAATTGCCATTTTCAACCATCGTCACATTGAATAGGGTTTGGAGACAGCCAACTTGCTGTGTTCCTCGTTCCGGTTGTTCATAAAATCAATTAAACCAGCTTTTCATGTGCCTTTTCAGTTATAGATCACAGTATGCACAAGAAAAGACCAATAGGATATTCAGTTCGTGTACAAATTGCCATTTTCAACCATCGTCACATTGAATAGGGTTTGGAGATAGCCAACTTGCTGTGTTCCTCGTTCCGGTTGTTCATAAAATCAATTAAACCAGCTTTTCATGTGCCTTTTCAGTTATAAATCACAGTATGCACAAGAAAAGACCAATAGGATATTCAGTTCGTGTACAAATTGCCATTTTCAACCATCGTCACATTGAATAGGGTTTGGAGATAGCCAACTTGCTGTGTTCCTCGTTCCGGTTGTTCATAAAATCAATTAAACCAGCTTTTCATGTGCCTTTTCAGTTATAAATCACAGTATGCACAAGAAAAGACCAATAGGATATTCAGTTCGTGTACAAATTGCCATTTTCAACCATCGTCACATTGAATAGGGTTTGGAGACAGCCAACTTGCTGTGTTCCTCGTTCCGGTTGTTCATAAAATCAATTAAACCAGCTTTTCATGTGCCTTTTCAGTTATAGATCACAGTATGCACAAGAAAAGACCAATAGGATATTCAGTTCGTGTACAAATTGCCATTTTCAACCATCGTCACATTGAATAGGGTTTGGAGACAGCCAACTTGCTGTGTTCCTCGTTCCGGTTGTTCATAAAATCAATTAAACCAGCTTTTCATGTGCCTTTTCAGTAATAGATCACAGTATGCACAAGAAAAGACCAATAGGATATTCAGTTCGTGTACAAATTGCCATTTTCAACCATCGTCACATTGAATAGGGTTTGGAGATAGCCAACTTGCTGTGTTCCTCGTTCCGGTTGTTCATAAAATCAATTAAACCAGCTTTTCATGTGCCTTTTCAGTTATAAATCACAGTATGCACAAGAAAAGACCAATAGGATATTCAGTTCGTGTACAAATTGCCATTTTCAACCATCGTCACATTGAATAGGGTTTGGAGACAGCCAACTTGCTGTGTTCCTCGTTCCGGTTGTTCATAAAATCAATTAAACCAGCTTTTCATGTGCCTTTTCAGTTATAGATCACAGTATGCACAAGAAAAGACCAATAGGATATTCAGTTCGTGTACAAATTGCCATTTTCAACCATCGTCACATTGAATAGGGTTTGGAGATAGCCAACTTGCTGTGTTCCTCGTTCCGGTTGTTCATAAAATCAATTAAACCAGCTTTTCATGTGCCTTTTCAGTTATAGATCACAGTATGCACAAGAAAAGACCAATAGGATATTCAGTTCGTGTACAAATTGCCATTTTCAACCGTCGTCACATTGAATAGGGTTTGGAGACAGCCAACTTGCTGTGTTCCTCGTTCCGGTTGTTCATAAAATCAATTAAACCAGCTTTTCATGTGCCTTTTCAGTTATAGATCACAGTATGCACAAGAAAAGACCAATAGGATATTCAGTTCGTGTACAAATTGCCATTTTCAACCATCGTCACATTGAATAGGGTTTGGAGATAGCCAACTTGCTGTGTTCCTCGTTTCGGTTGTTCATAAAATCAATTAAACCAGCTTTTCATGTGCCTTTTCAGTAATAGATCACAGTATGCACAAGAAAAGACCAATAGGATATTCAGTTCGTGTACAAATTGCCATTTTCAACCATCGTCACATTGAATAGGGTTTGGAGATAGCCAACTTGCTGTGTTCCTCGTTCCGGTTGTTCATAAAATCAATTAAACCAGCTTTTCATGTGCCTTTTCAGTTATAAATCACAGTATGCACAAGAAAAGACCAATAGGATATTCAGTTCGTGTACAAATTGCCATTTTCAACCATCGTCACATTGAATAGGGTTTGGAGACAGCCAACTTGCTGTGTTCCTCGTTCCGGTTGTTCATAAAATCAATTAAACCAGCTTTTCATGTGCCTTTTCAGTTATAGATCACAGTATGCACAAGAAAAGACCAATAGGATATTCAGTTCGTGTACAAATTGCCATTTTCAACCATCGTCACATTGAATAGGGTTTGGAGACAGCCAACTTGCTGTGTTCCTCGTTCCGGTTGTTCATAAAATCAATTAAACCAGCTTTTCATGTGCCTTTTCAGTAATAGATCACAGTATGCACAAGAAAAGACCAATAGGATATTCAGTTCGTGTACAAATTGCCATTTTCAACCATCGTCACATTGAATAGGGTTTGGAGATAGCCAACTTGCTGTGTTCCTCGTTCCGGTTGTTCATAAAATCAATTAAACCAGCTTTTCATGTGCCTTTTCAGTTATAAATCACAGTATGCACAAGAAAAGACCAATAGGATATTCAGTTCGTGTACAAATTGCCATTTTCAACCATCGTCACATTGAATAGGGTTTGGAGACAGCCAACTTGCTGTGTTCCTCGTTCCGGTTGTTCATAAAATCAATTAAACCAGCTTTTCATGTGCCTTTTCAGTTATAGATCACAGTATGCACAAGAAAAGACCAATAGGATATTCAGTTCGTGTACAAATTGCCATTTTCAACCATCGTCACATTGAATAGGGTTTGGAGATAGCCAACTTGCTGTGTTCCTCGTTCCGGTTGTTCATAAAATCAATTAAACCAGCTTTTCATGTGCCTTTTCAGTTATAGATCACAGTATGCACAAGAAAAGACCAATAGGATATTCAGTTCGTGTACAAATTGCCATTTTCAACCGTCGTCACATTGAATAGGGTTTGGAGACAGCCAACTTGCTGTGTTCCTCGTTCCGGTTGTTCATAAAATCAATTAAACCAGCTTTTCATGTGCCTTTTCAGTTATAGATCACAGTATGCACAAGAAAAGACCAATAGGATATTCAGTTCGTGTACAAATTGCCATTTTCAACCGTCGTCACTTTGAATAGGGTTTGGAGATAGCCAACTTGCTGTGTTCCTCGTTCCGGTTGTTCATAAAATCAATTAAACCAGCTTTTCATGTGCCTTTTCAGTTATAAATCACAGTATGCACAAGAAAAGACCAATAGGATATTCAGTTCGTGTACAAATTGCCATTTTCAACCATCGTCACATTGAATAGGGTTTGGAGATAGCCAACTTGCTGTGTTCCTCGTTCCGGTTGTTCATAAAATCAATTAAACCAGCTTTTCATGTGCCTTTTCAGTTATAAATCACAGTATGCACAAGAAAAGACCAATAGGATATTCAGTTCGTGTACAAATTGCCATTTTCAACCATCGTCACATTGAATAGGGTTTGGAGATAGCCAACTTGCTGTGTTCCTCGTTCCGGTTGTTCATAAAATCAATTAAACCAGCTTTTCATGTGCCTTTTCAGTTATAGATCACAGTATGCACAAGAAAAGACCAATAGGATATTCAGTTCGTGTACAAATTGCCATTTTCAACCGTCGTCACTTTGAATAGGGTTTGGAGATAGCCAACTTGCTGTGTTCCTCGTTCCGGTTGTTCATAAAATCAATTAAACCAGCTTTTCATGTGCCTTTTCAGTTATAAATCACAGTATGCACAAGAAAAGACCAATAGGATATTCAGTTCGTGTACAAATTGCCATTTTCAACCATCGTCACATTGAATAGGGTTTGGAGATAGCCAACTTGCTGTGTTCCTCGTTCCGGTTGTTCATAAAATCAATTAAACCAGCTTTTCATGTGCCTTTTCAGTTATAAATCACAGTATGCACAAGAAAAGACCAATAGGATATTCAGTTCGTGTACAAATTGCCATTTTCAACCATCGTCACATTGAATAGGGTTTGGAGACAGCCAACTTGCTGTGTTCCTCGTTCCGGTTGTTCATAAAATCAATTAAACCAGCTTTTCATGTGCCTTTTCAGTTATAGATCACAGTATGCACAAGAAAAGACCAATAGGATATTCAGTTCGTGTACAAATTGCCATTTTCAACCATCGTCACATTGAATAGGGTTTGGAGACAGCCAACTTGCTGTGTTCCTCGTTCCGGTTGTTCATAAAATCAATTAAACCAGCTTTTCATGTGCCTTTTCAGTTATAAATCACAGTATGCACAAGAAAAGACCAATAGGATATTCAGTTCGTGTACAAATTGCCATTTTCAACCATCGTCACATTGAATAGGGTTTGGAGACAGCCAACTTGCTGTGTTCCTCGTTCCGGTTGTTCATAAAATCAATTAAACCAGCTTTTCATGTGCCTTTTCAGTTATAGATCACAGTATGCACAAGAAAAGACCAATAGGATATTCAGTTCGTGTACAAATTGCCATTTTCAACCATCGTCACATTGAATAGGGTTTGGAGACAGCCAACTTGCTGTGTTCCTCGTTCCGGTTGTTCATAAAATCAATTAAACCAGCTTTTCATGTGCCTTTTCAGTTATAGATCACAGTATGCACAAGAAAAGACCAATAGGATATTCAGTTCGTGTACAAATTGCCATTTTCAACCATCGTCACATTGAATAGGGTTTGGAGACAGCCAACTTGCTGTGTTCCTCGTTCCGGTTGTTCATAAAATCAATTAAACCAGCTTTTCATGTGCCTTTTCAGTTATAGATCACAGTATGCACAAGAAAAGACCAATAGGATATTCAGTTCGTGTACAAATTGCCATTTTCAACCATCGTCACATTGAATAGGGTTTGGAGATAGCCAACTTGCTGTGTTCCTCGTTCCGGTTGTTCATAAAATCAATTAAACCAGCTTTTCATGTGCCTTTTCAGTTATAGATCACAGTATGCACAAGAAAAGACCAATAGGATATTCAGTTCGTGTACAAATTGCCATTTAAATTGCCATTTTCAACCATCGTCACATTGAATAGGGTTTGGAGATAGCCAACTTGCTGTGTTTCTCGTTCCGGTTGTTCATAAAATCAATTAAACCAGCTTTTCATGTGCCTTTTCAGTTATAGATCACAGTATGCACAAGAAAAGACCAATAGGATATTCAGTTCGTGTACAAATTGCCATTTTCAACCATCGTCACATTGAATAGGGTTTGGAGACAGCCAACTTGCTGTGTTCCTCGTTCCGGTTGTTCATAAAATCAATTAAACCAGCTTTTCATGTGCCTTTTCAGTTATAGATCACAGTATGCACAAGAAAAGACCAATAGGATATTCAGTTCGTGTACAAATTGCCATTTTCAACCGTCGTCACTTTGAATAGGGTTTGGAGATAGCCAACTTGCTGTGTTCCTCGTTCCGGTTGTTCATAAAATCAATTAAACCAGCTTTTCATGTGCCTTTTCAGTTATAAATCACAGTATGCACAAGAAAAGACCAATAGGATATTCAGTTCGTGTACAAATTGCCATTTTCAACCGTCGTCACATTGAATTGGGTTTGGAGACAGCCAACTTGCTGTGTTCCTCGTTCCGGTTGTTCATAAAATCAATTAAACCAGCTTTTCATGTGCCTTTTCAGTTATAGATCACAGTATGCACAAGAAAAGACCAATAGGATATTCAGTTCGTGTACAAATTGCCATTTTCAACCGTCGTCACATTGAATTGGGTTTGGAGACAGCCAACTTGCTGTGTTCCTCGTTCCGGTTGTTCATAAAATCAATTAAACCAGCTTTTCATGTGCCTTTTCAGTTATAGATCACAGTATGCACAAGAAAAGACCAATAGGATATTCAGTTCGTGTACAAATTGCCATTTTCAACCATCGTCACATTGAATAGGGTTTGGAGACAGCCAACTTGCTGTGTTCCTCGTTCCGGTTGTTCATAAAATCAATTAAACCAGCTTTTCATGTGCCTTTTCAGTTATAGATCACAGTATGCACAAGAAAAGACCAATAGGATATTCAGTTCGTGTACAAATTGCCATTTTCAACCATCGTCACATTGAATAGGGTTTGGAGATAGCCAACTTGCTGTGTTCCTCGTTCCGGTTGTTCATAAAATCAATTAAACCAGCTTTTCATGTGCCTTTTCAGTTATAAATCACAGTATGCACAAGAAAAGACCAATAGGATATTCAGTTCGTGTACAAATTGCCATTTTCAACCATCGTCACATTGAATAGGGTTTGGAGATAGCCAACTTGCTGTGTTCCTCGTTCCGGTTGTTCATAAAATCAATTAAACCAGCTTTTCATGTGCCTTTTCAGTTATAGATCACAGTATGCACAAGAAAAGACCAATAGGATATTCAGTTCGTGTACAAATTGCCATTTTCAACCATCGTCACATTGAATAGGGTTTGGAGATAGCCAACTTGCTGTGTTCCTCGTTCCGGTTGTTCATAAAATCAATTAAACCAGCTTTTCATGTGCCTTTTCAGTTATAGATCACAGTATGCACAAGAAAAGACCAATAGGATATTCAGTTCGTGTACAAATTGCCATTTTCAACCGTCGTCACTTTGAATAGGGTTTGGAGATAGCCAACTTGCTGTGTTCCTCGTTCCGGTTGTTCATAAAATCAATTAAACCAGCTTTTCATGTGCCTTTTCAGTTATAGATCACAGTATGCACAAGAAAAGACCAATAGGATATTCAGTTCGTGTACAAATTGCCATTTTCAACCGTCGTCACTTTGAATAGGGTTTGGAGATAGCCAACTTGCTGTGTTCCTCGTTCCGGTTGTTCATAAAATCAATTAAACCAGCTTTTCATGTGCCTTTTCAGTTATAGATCACAGTATGCACAAGAAAAGACCAATAGGATATTCAGTTCGTGTACAAATTGCCATTTTCAACCATCGTCACATTGAATAGGGTTTGGAGATAGCCAACTTGCTGTGTTCCTCGTTCCGGTTGTTCATAAAATCAATTAAACCAGCTTTTCATGTGCCTTTTCAGTTATAGATCACAGTATGCACAAGAAAAGACCAATAGGATATTCAGTTCGTGTACAAATTGCCATTTTCAACCATCGTCACATTGAATAGGGTTTGGAGACAGCCAACTTGCTGTGTTCCTCGTTCCGGTTGTTCATAAAATCAATTAAACCAGCTTTTCATGTGCCTTTTCAGTTATAGATCACAGTATGCACAAGAAAAGACCAATAGGATATTCAGTTCGTGTACAAATTGCCATTTTCAACCATCGTCACATTGAATAGGGTTTGGAGATAGCCAACTTGCTGTGTTCCTCGTTCCGGTTGTTCATAAAATCAATTAAACCAGCTTTTCATGTGCCTTTTCAGTTATAAATCACAGTATGCACAAGAAAAGACCAATAGGATATTCAGTTCGTGTACAAATTGCCATTTTCAACCATCGTCACATTGAATAGGGTTTGGAGATAGCCAACTTGCTGTGTTCCTCGTTCCGGTTGTTCATAAAATCAATTAAACCAGCTTTTCATGTGCCTTTTCAGTTATAGATCACAGTATGCACAAGAAAAGACCAATAGGATATTCAGTTCGTGTACAAATTGCCATTTTCAACCATCGTCACATTGAATAGGGTTTGGAGATAGCCAACTTGCTGTGTTCCTCGTTCCGGTTGTTCATAAAATCAATTAAACCAGCTTTTCATGTGCCTTTTCAGTTATAGATCACAGTATGCACAAGAAAAGACCAATAGGATATTCAGTTCGTGTACAAATTGCCATTTTCAACCATCGTCACATTGAATAGGGTTTGGAGATAGCCAACTTGCTGTGTTCCTCGTTCCGGTTGTTCATAAAATCAATTAAACCAGCTTTTCATGTGCCTTTTCAGTTATAGATCACAGTATGCACAAGAAAAGACCAATAGGATATTCAGTTCGTGTACAAATTGCCATTTTCAACCATCGTCACATTGAATAGGGTTTGGAGACAGCCAACTTGCTGTGTTCCTCGTTCCGGTTGTTCATAAAATCAATTAAACCAGCTTTTCATGTGCCTTTTCAGTTATAGATCACAGTATGCACAAGAAAAGACCAATAGGATATTCAGTTCGTGTACAAATTGCCATTTTCAACCATCGTCACATTGAATAGGGTTTGGAGATAGCCAACTTGCTGTGTTCCTCGTTCCGGTTGTTCATAAAATCAATTAAACCAGCTTTTCATGTGCCTTTTCAGTTATAAATCACAGTATGCACAAGAAAAGACCAATAGGATATTCAGTTCGTGTACAAATTGCCATTTTCAACCATCGTCACATTGAATAGGGTTTGGAGATAGCCAACTTGCTGTGTTCCTCGTTCCGGTTGTTCATAAAATCAATTAAACCAGCTTTTCATGTGCCTTTTCAGTTATAAATCACAGTATGCACAAGAAAAGACCAATAGGATATTCAGTTCGTGTACAAATTGCCATTTTCAACCATCGTCACATTGAATAGGGTTTGGAGACAGCCAACTTGCTGTGTTCCTCGTTCCGGTTGTTCATAAAATCAATTAAACCAGCTTTTCATGTGCCTTTTCAGTTATAGATCACAGTATGCACAAGAAAAGACCAATAGGATATTCAGTTCGTGTACAAATTGCCATTTTCAACCATCGTCACATTGAATAGGGTTTGGAGATAGCCAACTTGCTGTGTTCCTCGTTCCGGTTGTTCATAAAATCAATTAAACCAGCTTTTCATGTGCCTTTTCAGTTATAAATCACAGTATGCACAAGAAAAGACCAATAGGATATTCAGTTCGTGTACAAATTGCCATTTTCAACCATCGTCACATTGAATAGGGTTTGGAGATAGCCAACTTGCTGTGTTCCTCGTTCCGGTTGTTCATAAAATCAATTAAACCAGCTTTTCATGTGCCTTTTCAGTTATAGATCACAGTATGCACAAGAAAAGACCAATAGGATATTCAGTTCGTGTACAAATTGCCATTTTCAACCATCGTCACATTGAATAGGGTTTGGAGATAGCCAACTTGCTGTGTTCCTCGTTCCGGTTGTTCATAAAATCAATTAAACCAGCTTTTCATGTGCCTTTTCAGTTATAAATCACAGTATGCACAAGAAAAGACCAATAGGATATTCAGTTCGTGTACAAATTGCCATTTTCAACCATCGTCACATTGAATAGGGTTTGGAGACAGCCAACTTGCTGTGTTCCTCGTTCCGGTTGTTCATAAAATCAATTAAACCAGCTTTTCATGTGCCTTTTCAGTTATAGATCACAGTATGCACAAGAAAAGACCAATAGGATATTCAGTTCGTGTACAAATTGCCATTTTCAACCATCGTCACATTGAATAGGGTTTGGAGATAGCCAACTTGCTGTGTTCCTCGTTCCGGTTGTTCATAAAATCAATTAAACCAGCTTTTCATGTGCCTTTTCAGTTATAGATCACAGTATGCACAAGAAAAGACCAATAGGATATTCAGTTCGTGTACAAATTGCCATTTTCAACCATCGTCACATTGAATAGGGTTTGGAGATAGCCAACTTGCTGTGTTCCTCGTTCCGGTTGTTCATAAAATCAATTAAACCAGCTTTTCATGTGCCTTTTCAGTTATAGATCACAGTATGCACAAGAAAAGACCAATAGGATATTCAGTTCGTGTACAAATTGCCATTTTCAACCGTCGTCACTTTGAATAGGGTTTGGAGATAGCCAACTTGCTGTGTTCCTCGTTCCGGTTGTTCATAAAATCAATTAAACCAGCTTTTCATGTGCCTTTTCAGTTATAGATCACAGTATGCACAAGAAAAGACCAATAGGATATTCAGTTCGTGTACAAATTGCCATTTTCAACCGTCGTCACTTTGAATAGGGTTTGGAGATAGCCAACTTGCTGTGTTCCTCGTTCCGGTTGTTCATAAAATCAATTAAACCAGCTTTTCATGTGCCTTTTCAGTTATAAATCACAGTATGCACAAGAAAAGACCAATAGGATATTCAGTTCGTGTACAAATTGCCATTTTCAACCGTCGTCACATTGAATTGGGTTTGGAGACAGCCAACTTGCTGTGTTCCTCGTTCCGGTTGTTCATAAAATCAATTAAACCAGCTTTTCATGTGCCTTTTCAGTTATAGATCACAGTATGCACAAGAAAAGACCAATAGGATATTCAGTTCGTGTACAAATTGCCATTTTCAACCATCGTCACATTGAATAGGGTTTGGAGACAGCCAACTTGCTGTGTTCCTCGTTCCGGTTGTTCATAAAATCAATTAAACCAGCTTTTCATGTGCCTTTTCAGTCATAGATCACAGTATGCACAAGAAAAGACCAATAGGATATTCAGTTCGTGTACAAATTGCCATTTTCAACCATCGTCACATTGAATAGGGTTTGGAGATAGCCAACTTGCTGTGTTCCTCGTTCCGGTTGTTCATAAAATCAATTAAACCAGCTTTTCATGTGCCTTTTCAGTTATAGATCACAGTATGCACAAGAAAAGACCAATAGGATATTCAGTTCGTGTACAAATTGCCATTTTCAACCATCGTCACATTGAATAGGGTTTGGAGACAGCCAACTTGCTGTGTTCCTCGTTCCGGTTGTTCATAAAATCAATTAAACCAGCTTTTCATGTGCCTTTTCAGTTATAAATCACAGTATGCACAAGAAAAGACCAATAGGATATTCAGTTCGTGTACAAATTGCCATTTTCAACCATCGTCACATTGAATAGGGTTTGGAGATAGCCAACTTGCTGTGTTCCTCGTTCCGGTTGTTCATAAAATCAATTAAACCAGCTTTTCATGTGCCTTTTCAGTTATAGATCACAGTATGCACAAGAAAAGACCAATAGGATATTCAGTTCGTGTACAAATTGCCATTTTCAACCATCGTCACATTGAATAGGGTTTGGAGACAGCCAACTTGCTGTGTTCCTCGTTCCGGTTGTTCATAAAATCAATTAAACCAGCTTTTCATGTGCCTTTTCAGTTATAGATCACAGTATGCACAAGAAAAGACCAATAGGATATTCAGTTCGTGTACAAATTGCCATTTTCAACCGTCGTCACTTTGAATAGGGTTTGGAGATAGCCAACTTGCTGTGTTCCTCGTTCCGGTTGTTCATAAAATCAATTAAACCAGCTTTTCATGTGCCTTTTCAGTTATAGATCACAGTATGCACAAGAAAAGACCAATAGGATATTCAGTTCGTGTACAAATTGCCATTTTCAACCGTCGTCACATTGAATAGGGTTTGGAGACAGCCAACTTGCTGTGTTCCTCGTTCCGGTTGTTCATAAAATCAATTAAACCAGCTTTTCATGTGCCTTTTCAGTTATAAATCACAGTATGCACAAGAAAAGACCAATAGGATATTCAGTTCGTGTACAAATTGCCATTTTCAACCGTCGTCACTTTGAATAGGGTTTGGAGATAGCCAACTTGCTGTGTTCCTCGTTCCGGTTGTTCATAAAATCAATTAAACCAGCTTTTCATGTGCCTTTTCAGTTATAGATCACAGTATGCACAAGAAAAGACCAATAGGATATTCAGTTCGTGTACAAATTGCCATTTTCAACCGTCGTCACATTGAATAGGGTTTGGAGACAGCCAACTTGCTGTGTTCCTCGTTCCGGTTGTTCATAAAATCAATTAAACCAGCTTTTCATGTGCCTTTTCAGTTATAAATCACAGTATGCACAAGAAAAGACCAATAGGATATTCAGTTCGTGTACAAATTGCCATTTTCAACCATCGTCACATTGAATAGGGTTTGGAGATAGCCAACTTGCTGTGTTCCTCGTTCCGGTTGTTCATAAAATCAATTAAACCAGCTTTTCATGTGCCTTTTCAGTTATAGATCACAGTATGCAGAAGAAAAGACCAATAGGATATTCAGTTCGTGTACAAATTGCCATTTTCAACCGTCGTCACATTGAATTGGGTTTGGAGACAGCCAACTTGCTGTGTTCCTCGTTCCGGTTGTTCATAAAATCAATTAAACCAGCTTTTCATGTGCCTTTTCAGTTATAGATCACAGTATGCACAAGAAAAGACCAATAGGATATTCAGTTCGTGTACAAATTGCCATTTTCAACCGTCGTCACTTTGAATAGGGTTTGGAGATAGCCAACTTGCTGTGTTCCTCGTTCCGGTTGTTCATAAAATCAATTAAACCAGCTTTTCATGTGCCTTTTCAGTTATAGATCACAGTATGCACAAGAAAAGACCAATAGGATATTCAGTTCGTGTACAAATTGCCATTTTCAACCGTCGTCACATTGAATAGGGTTTGGAGACAGCCAACTTGCTGTGTTCCTCGTTCCGGTTGTTCATAAAATCAATTAAACCAGCTTTTCATGTGCCTTTTCAGTTATAGATCACAGTATGCACAAGAAAAGACCAATAGGATATTCAGTTCGTGTACAAATTGCCATTTTCAACCGTCGTCACATTGAATTGGGTTTGGAGACAGCCAACTTGCTGTGTTCCTCGTTCCGGTTGTTCATAAAATCAATTAAACCAGCTTTTCATGTGCCTTTTCAGTTATAGATCACAGTATGCACAAGAAAAGACCAATAGGATATTCAGTTCGTGTACAAATTGCCATTTTCAACCGTCGTCACTTTGAATAGGGTTTGGAGACAGCCAACTTGCTGTGTTCCTCGTTCCGGTTGTTCATAAAATCAATTAAACCAGCTTTTCATGTGCCTTTTCAGTTATAAATCACAGTATGCACAAGAAAAGACCAATAGGATATTCAGTTCGTGTACAAATTGCCATTTTCAACCATCGTCACATTGAATAGGGTTTGGAGATAGCCAACTTGCTGTGTTCCTCGTTCCGGTTGTTCATAAAATCAATTAAACCAGCTTTTCATGTGCCTTTTCAGTTATAGATCACAGTATGCACAAGAAAAGACCAATAGGATATTCAGTTCGTGTACAAATTGCCATTTTCAACCGTCGTCACATTGAATAGGGTTTGGAGATAGCCAACTTGCTGTGTTCCTCGTTCCGGTTGTTCATAAAATCAATTAAACCAGCTTTTCATGTGCCTTTTCAGTTATAGATCACAGTATGCACAAGAAAAGACCAATAGGATATTCAGTTCGTGTACAAATTGCCATTTTCAACCGTCGTCACATTGAATTGGGTTTGGAGACAGCCAACTTGCTGTGTTCCTCGTTCCGGTTGTTCATAAAATCAATTAAACCAGCTTTTCATGTGCCTTTTCAGTTATAGATCACAGTATGCACAAGAAAAGACCAATAGGATATTCAGTTCGTGTACAAATTGCCATTTTCAACCATCGTCACATTGAATAGGGTTTGGAGACAGCCAACTTGCTGTGTTCCTCGTTCCGGTTGTTCATAAAATCAATTAAACCAGCTTTTCATGTGCCTTTTCAGTTATAAATCACAGTATGCACAAGAAAAGACCAATAGGATATTCAGTTCGTGTACAAATTGCCATTTTCAACCATCGTCACATTGAATAGGGTTTGGAGATAGCCAACTTGCTGTGTTCCTCGTTCCGGTTGTTCATAAAATCAATTAAACCAGCTTTTCATGTGCCTTTTCAGTTATAGATCACAGTATGCACAAGAAAAGACCAATAGGATATTCAGTTCGTGTACAAATTGCCATTTTCAACCGTCGTCACATTGAATAGGGTTTGGAGATAGCCAACTTGCTGTGTTCCTCGTTCCGGTTGTTCATAAAATCAATTAAACCAGCTTTTCATGTGCCTTTTCAGTTATAGATCACAGTATGCACAAGAAAAGACCAATAGGATATTCAGTTCGTGTACAAATTGCCATTTTCAACCATCGTCACATTGAATAGGGTTTGGAGATAGCCAACTTGCTGTGTTCCTCGTTCCGGTTGTTCATAAAATCAATTAAACCAGCTTTTCATGTGCCTTTTCAGTAATAGATCACAGTATGCACAAGAAAAGACCAATAGGATATTCAGTTCGTGTACAAATTGCCATTTTCAACCATCGTCACATTGAATAGGGTTTGAGACAGCCAACTTGCTGTATTCCTCGTTCCGGTTGTTCATAAAATCAATTAAACCAGCTTTTCATGTGTCTTTTCAGTTATAGATCACAGTATGCACAAGAAAAGACCAATAGGATATTCAGTTCGTGTACAAATTGCCATTTAAATTGCCATTTTCAACCATCGTCACATTGAATAGGGTTTGGAGATAGCCAACTTGCTGTGTTCCTCGTTCCGGTTGTTCATAAAATCAATTAAACCAGCTTTTCATGTGTCTTTTCAGTTATAGATCACAGTATGCACAAGAAAAGACCAATAGGATATTCAGTTCGTGTACAAATTGCCATTTAAATTGCCATTTTCAACCATCGTCACATTGAATAGGGTTTGGAGATAGCCAACTTGCTGTGTTCCTCGTTCCGGTTGTTCATAAAATCAATTAAACCAGCTTTTCATGTGCCTTTTCAGTTATAGATCACAGTATGCACAAGAAAAGACCAATAGGATATTCAGTTCGTGTACAAATTGCCATTTAAATTGCCATTTTCAACCATCGTCACATTGAATAGGGTTTGGAGATAGCCAACTTGCTGTGTTCCTCGTTCCGGTTGTTCATAAAATCAATTAAACCAGCTTTTCATGTGCCTTTTCAGTAATAGATCACAGTATGCACAAGAAAAGACCAATAGGATATTCAGTTCGTGTACAAATTGCCATTTTCAACCATCGTCACATTGAATAGGGTTTGGAGACAGCCAACTTGCTGTGTTCCTCGTTCCGGTTGTTCATAAAATCAATTAAACCAGCTTTTCATGTGCCTTTTCAGTTATAGATCACAGTATGCACAAGAAAAGACCAATAGGATATTCAGTTCGTGTACAAATTGCCATTTTCAACCATCGTCACATTGAATAGGGTTTGGAGATAGCCAACTTGCTGTGTTCCTCGTTCCGGTTGTTCATAAAATCAATTAAACCAGCTTTTCATGTGCCTTTTCAGTTATAGATCACAGTATGCACAAGAAAAGACCAATAGGATATTCAGTTCGTGTACAAATTGCCATTTTCAACCATCGTCACTTTGAATAGGGTTTGGAGATAGCCAACTTGCTGTGTTCCTCGTTCCGGTTGTTCATAAAATCAATTAAACCAGCTTTTCATGTGCCTTTTCAGTTATAGATCACAGTATGCACAAGAAAAGACCAATAGGATATTCAGTTCGTGTACAAATTGCCATTTAAATTGCCATTTTCAACCATCGTCACATTGAATAGGGTTTGGAGACAGCCAACTTGCTGTGTTCCTCGTTCCGGTTGTTCATAAAATCAATTAAACCAGCTTTTCATGTGCCTTTTCAGTTATAGATCACAGTATGCACAAGAAAAGACCAATAGGATATTCAGTTCGTGTACAAATTGCCATTTAAATTGCCATTTTCAACCATCGTCACATTGAATAGGGTTTGGAGACAGCCAACTTGCTGTGTTCCTCGTTCCGGTTGTTCATAAAATCAATTAAACCAGCTTTTCATGTGCCTTTTCAGTTATAGATCACAGTATGCACAAGAAAAGACCAATAGGATATTCAGTTCGTGTACAAATTGCCATTTTCAACCATCGTCACATTGAATAGGGTTTGGAGATAGCCAACTTGCTGTGTTCCTCGTTCCGGTTGTTCATAAAATCAATTAAACCAGCTTTTCATGTGCCTTTTCAGTAATAGATCACAGTATGCACAAGAAAAGACCAATAGGATATTCAGTTCGTGTACAAATTGCCATTTTCAACCATCGTCACATTGAATAGGGTTTGGAGATAGCCAACTTGCTGTGTTCCTCGTTCCGGTTGTTCATAAAATCAATTAAACCAGCTTTTCATGTGTCTTTTCAGTTATAGATCACAGTATGCACAAGAAAAGACCAATAGGATATTCAGTTCGTGTACAAATTGCCATTTAAATTGCCATTTTCAACCATCGTCACATTGAATAGGGTTTGGAGATAGCCAACTTGCTGTGTTCCTCGTTCCGGTTGTTCATAAAATCAATTAAACCAGCTTTTCATGTGTCTTTTCAGTTATAGATCACAGTATGCACAAGAAAAGACCAATAGGATATTCAGTTCGTGTACAAATTGCCATTTAAATTGCCATTTTCAACCATCGTCACATTGAATAGGGTTTGGAGATAGCCAACTTGCTGTGTTCCTCGTTCCGGTTGTTCATAAAATCAATTAAACCAGCTTTTCATGTGCCTTTTCAGTAATAGATCACAGTATGCACAAGAAAAGACCAATAGGATATTCAGTTCGTGTACAAATTGCCATTTTCAACCATCGTCACATTGAATAGGGTTTGGAGACAGCCAACTTGCTGTGTTCCTCGTTCCGGTTGTTCATAAAATCAATTAAACCAGCTTTTCATGTGCCTTTTCAGTTATAGATCACAGTATGCACAAGAAAAGACCAATAGGATATTCAGTTCGTGTACAAATTGCCATTTTCAACCATCGTCACATTGAATAGGGTTTGGAGATAGCCAACTTGCTGTGTTCCTCGTTCCGGTTGTTCATAAAATCAATTAAACCAGCTTTTCATGTGCCTTTTCAGTTATAGATCACAGTATGCACAAGAAAAGACCAATAGGATATTCAGTTCGTGTACAAATTGCCATTTTCAACCATCGTCACTTTGAATAGGGTTTGGAGATAGCCAACTTGCTGTGTTCCTCGTTCCGGTTGTTCATAAAATCAATTAAACCAGCTTTTCATGTGCCTTTTCAGTTATAGATCACAGTATGCACAAGAAAAGACCAATAGGATATTCAGTTCGTGTACAAATTGCCATTTAAATTGCCATTTTCAACCATCGTCACATTGAATAGGGTTTGGAGACAGCCAACTTGCTGTGTTCCTCGTTCCGGTTGTTCATAAAATCAATTAAACCAGCTTTTCATGTGCCTTTTCAGTTATAGATCACAGTATGCACAAGAAAAGACCAATAGGATATTCAGTTCGTGTACAAATTGCCATTTTCAACCATCGTCACTTTGAATAGGGTTTGGAGACAGCCAACTTGCTGTGTTCCTCGTTCCGGTTGTTCATAAAATCAATTAAACCAGCTTTTCATGTGCCTTTTCAGTTATAGATCACAGTATGCACAAGAAAAGACCAATAGGATATTCAGTTCGTGTACAAATTGCCATTTTCAACCATCGTCACTTTGAATAGGGTTTGGAGACAGCCAACTTGCTGTGTTCCTCGTTCCGGTTGTTCATAAAATCAATTAAACCAGCTTTTCATGTGCCTTTTCAGTTATAGATCACAGTATGCACAAGAAAAGACCAATAGGATATTCAGTTCGTGTACAAATTGCCATTTAAATTGCCATTTTCAACCATCGTCACTTTGAATAGGGTTTGGAGATAGCCAACTTGCTGTGTTCCTCGTTCCGGTTGTTCATAAAATCAATTAAACCAGCTTTTCATGTGCCTTTTCAGTTATAGATCACAGTATGCACAAGAAAAGACCAATAGGATATTCAGTTCGTGTACAAATTGCCATTTTCAACCATCGTCACATTGAATAGGGTTTGGAGACAGCCAACTTGCTGTGTTCCTCGTTCCGGTTGTTCATAAAATCAATTAAACCAGCTTTTCATGTGCCTTTTCAGTTATAGATCACAGTATGCACAAGAAAAGACCAATAGGATATTCAGTTCGTGTACAAATTGCCATTTTCAACCATCGTCACATTGAATAGGGTTTGGAGACAGCCAACTTGCTGTGTTCCTCGTTCCGGTTGTTCATAAAATCAATTAAACCAGCTTTTCATGTGCCTTTTCAGTTATAGATCACAGTATGCACAAGAAAAGACCAATAGGATATTCAGTTCGTGTACAAATTGCCATTTTCAACCATCGTCACTTTGAATAGGGTTTGGAGATAGCCAACTTGCTGTGTTCCTCGTTCCGGTTGTTCATAAAATCAATTAAACCAGCTTTTCATGTGCCTTTTCAGTTATAGATCACAGTATGCACAAGAAAAGACCAATAGGATATTCAGTTCGTGTACAAATTGCCATTTTCAACCATCGTCACATTGAATAGGGTTTGGAGATAGCCAACTTGCTGTGTTCCTCGTTCCGGTTGTTCATAAAATCAATTAAACCAGCTTTTCATGTGCCTTTTCAGTTATAGATCACAGTATGCACAAGAAAAGACCAATAGGATATTCAGTTCGTGTACAAATTGCCATTTTCAACCATCGTCACATTGAATAGGGTTTGGAGATAGCCAACTTGCTGTGTTCCTCGTTCCGGTTGTTCATAAAATCAATTAAACCAGCTTTTCATGTGCCTTTTCAGTTATAGATCACAGTATGCACAAGAAAAGACCAATAGGATATTCAGTTCGTGTACAAATTGCCATTTTCAACCATCGTCACTTTGAATAGGGTTTGGAGATAGGCAACTTGCTGTGTTCCTCGTTCCGGTTGTTCATAAAATCAATTGAACCAGCTTTTCATGTGCCTTTTCAGTTATAAATCACAGTATGCACAAGAAAAGACCAATAGGATATTCAGTTCGTGTACAAATTGCCATTTTCAACCATCGTCACTTTGAATAGGGTTTGGAGATAGCCAACTTGCTGTGTTCCTCGTTCCGGTTGTTCATAAAATCAATTGAACCAGCTTTTCATGTGCCTTTTCAGTTATAAATCACAGTATGCACAAGAAAAGACCAATAGGATATTCAGTTCGTGTACAAATTGCCATTTTCAACCATCGTCACATTGAATAGGGTTTGGAGATAGCCAACTTGCTGTGTTCCTCGTTCCGGTTGTTCATAAAATCAATTAAACCAGCTTTTCATGTGCCTTTTCAGTTATAGATCACAGTATGCACAAGAAAAGACCAATAGGATATTCAGTTCGTGTACAAATTGCCATTTTCAACCATCGTCACTTTGAATAGGGTTTGGAGATAGCCAACTTGCTGTGTTCCTCGTTCCGGTTGTTCATAAAATCAATTAAACCAGCTTTTCATGTGCCTTTTCAGTTATAAATCACAGTATGCACAAGAAAAGACCAATAGGATATTCAGTTCGTGTACAAATTGCCATTTTCAACCATCGTCACTTTGAATAGGGTTTGGAGATAGCCAACTTGCTGTGTTCCTCGTTCCGGTTGTTCATAAAATCAATTAAACCAGCTTTTCATGTGTCTTTTCAGTTATAGATCACAGTATGCACAAGAAAAGACCAATAGGATATTCAGTTCGTGTACAAATTGCCATTTTCAACCATCGTCACATTGAATAGGGTTTGGAGATAGCCAACTTGCTGTGTTCCTCGTTCCGGTTGTTCATAAAATCAATTAAACCAGCTTTTCATGTGCCTTTTCAGTTATAGATCACAGTATGCACAAGAAAAGACCAATAGGATATTCAGTTCGTGTACAAATTGCCATTTTCAACCGTCGTCACATTGAATAGGGTTTGGAGACAGCCAACTTGCTGTGTTCCTCGTTCCGGTTGTTCATAAAATCAATTAAACCAGCTTTTCATGTGCCTTTTCAGTTATAGATCACAGTATGCACAAGAAAAGACCAATAGGATATTCAGTTCGTGTACAAATTGCCATTTTCAACCGTCGTCACATTGAATAGGGTTTGGAGATAGCCAACTTGCTGTGTTCCTCGTTCCGGTTGTTCATAAAATCAATTAAACCAGCTTTTCATGTGCCTATTCAGTTATAGATCACAGTATGCACAAGAAAAGACCAATAGGATATTCAGTTCGTGTACAAATTGCCATTTTCAACCATCGTCACATTGAATAGGGTTTGGAGATAGCCAACTTGCTGTGTTCCTCGTTCCGGTTGTTCATAAAATCAATTAAACCAGCTTTTCATGTGCCTTTTCAGTTATAGATCACAGTATGCACAAGAAAAGACCAATAGGATATTCAGTTCGTGTACAAATTGCCATTTTCAACCATCGTCACATTGAATAGGGTTTGGAGATAGCCAACTTGCTGTGTTCCTCGTTCCGGTTGTTCATAAAATCAATTAAACCAGCTTTTCATGTGCCTTTTCAGTTATAGATCACAGTATGCACAAGAAAAGACCAATAGGATATTCAGTTCGTGTACAAATTGCCATTTTCAACCATCGTCACTTTGAATAGGGTTTGGAGATAGCCAACTTGCTGTGTTCCTCGTTCCGGTTGTTCATAAAATCAATTAAACCAGCTTTTCATGTGCCTTTTCAGTTATAAATCACAGTATGCACAAGAAAAGACCAATAGGATATTCAGTTCGTGTACAAATTGCCATTTTCAACCATCGTCACTTTGAATAGGGTTTGGAGATAGCCAACTTGCTGTGTTCCTCGTTCCGGTTGTTCATAAAATCAATTGAACCAGCTTTTCATGTGCCTTTTCAGTTATAAATCACAGTATGCACAAGAAAAGACCAATAGAATATTCAGTTCGTGTACAAATTGCCATTTTCAACCATCGTCACATTGAATAGGGTTTGGAGATAGCCAACTTGCTGTGTTCCTCGTTCCGGTTGTTCATAAAATCAATTAAACCAGCTTTTCATGTGCCTTTTCAGTTATAGATCACAGTATGCACAAGAAAAGACCAATAGGATATTCAGTTCGTGTACAAATTGCCATTTTCAACCATCGTCACTTTGAATAGGGTTTGGAGATAGCCAACTTGCTGTGTTCCTCGTTCCGGTTGTTCATAAAATCAATTGAACCAGCTTTTCATGTGCCTTTTCAGTTCTAAATCACAGTATGCACAAGAAAAGACCAATAGGATATTCAGTTCGTGTACAAATTGCCATTTTCAACCATCGTCACATTGAATAGGGTTTGGAGATAGCCAACTTGCTGTGTTCCTCGTTCCGGTTGTTCATAAAATCAATTAAACCAGCTTTTCATGTGCCTTTTCAGTTATAAATCACAGTATGCACAAGAAAAGACCAATAGGATATTCAGTTCGTGTACAAATTGCCATTTTCAACCATCGTCACATTGAATAGGGTTTGGAGATAGCCAACTTGCTGTGTTCCTCGTTCCGGTTGTTCATAAAATCAATTAAACCAGCTTTTCATGTGCCTTTTCAGTTCTAAATCACAGTATGCACAAGAAAAGACCAATAGGATATTCAGTTCGTGTACAAATTGCCATTTTCAACCATCGTCACTTTGAATAGGGTTTGGAGATAGCCAACTTGCTGTGTTCCTCGTTCCGGTTGTTCATAAAATCAATTAAACCAGCTTTTCATGTGCCTTTTCAGTTATAGATCACAGTATGCACAAGAAAAGACCAATAGGATATTCAGTTCGTGTACAAATTGCCATTTTCAACCATCGTCACATTGAATAGGGTTTGGAGATAGCCAACTTGCTGTGTTCATCGTTCCGGTTGTTCATAAAATCAATTAAACCAGCTTTTCATGTGCCTTTTCAGTTATAAATCACAGTATGCACAAGAAAAGACCAATAGGATATTCAGTTCGTGTACAAATTGCCATTTTCAACCATCGTCACATTGAATAGGGTTTGGAGATAGCCAACTTGCTGTGTTCCTCGTTCCGGTTGTTCATAAAATCAATTAAACCAGCTTTTCATGTGCCTTTTCAGTTATAGATCACAGTATGCACAAGAAAAGACCAATAGGATATTCAGTTCGTGTACAAATTGCCATTTTCAACCGTCGTCACATTGAATAGGGTTTGGAGATAGCCAACTTGCTGTGTTCCTCGTTCCGGTTGTTCATAAAATCAATTAAACCAGCTTTTCATGTGCCTTTTCAGTTATAAATCACAGTATGCACAAGAAAAGACCAATAGGATATTCAGTTCGTGTACAAATTGCCATTTTCAACCGTCGTCACTTTGAATAGGGTTTGGAGATAGCCAACTTGCTGTGTTCCTCGTTCCGGTTGTTCATAAAATCAATTAAACCAGCTTTTCATGTGCCTTTTCAGTTATAAATCACAGTATGCACAAGAAAAGACCAATAGGATATTCAGTTCGTGTACAAATTGCCATTTTCAACCATCGTCACATTGAATAGGGTTTGGAGATAGCCAACTTGCTGTGTTCCTCGTTCCGGTTGTTCATAAAATCAATTAAACCAGCTTTTCATGTGCCTTTTCAGTTATAGATCACAGTATGCACAAGAAAAGACCAATAGGATATTCAGTTCGTGTACAAATTGCCATTTTCAACCGTCGTCACTTTGAATAGGGTTTGGAGATAGCCAACTTGCTGTGTTCCTCGTTCCGGTTGTTCATAAAATCAATTAAACCAGCTTTTCATGTGCCTTTTCAGTTATAAATCACAGTATGCACAAGAAAAGACCAATAGGATATTCAGTTCGTGTACAAATTGCCATTTTCAACCATCGTCACATTGAATAGGGTTTGGAGATAGCCAACTTGCTGTGTTCCTCGTTCCGGTTGTTCATAAAATCAATTAAACCAGCTTTTCATGTGCCTTTTCAGTTATAGATCACAGTATGCACAAGAAAAGACCAATAGGATATTCAGTTCGTGTACAAATTGCCATTTTCAACCGTCGTCACTTTGAATAGGGTTTGGAGATAGCCAACTTGCTGTGTTCCTCGTTCCGGTTGTTCATAAAATCAATTAAACCAGCTTTTCATGTGCCTTTTCAGTTATAGATCACAGTATGCACAAGAAAAGACCAATAGGATATTCAGTTCGTGTACAAATTGCCATTTTCAACCGTCGTCACATTGAATAGGGTTTGGAGACAGCCAACTTGCTGTGTTCCTCGTTCCGGTTGTTCATAAAATCAATTAAACCAGCTTTTCATGTGCCTTTTCAGTTATAGATCACAGTATGCACAAGAAAAGACCAATAGGATATTCAGTTCGTGTACAAATTGCCATTTTCAACCATCGTCACATTGAATAGGGTTTGGAGACAGCCAACTTGCTGTGTTCCTCGTTCCGGTTGTTCATAAAATCAATTAAACCAGCTTTTCATGTGCCTTTTCAGTTATAGATCACAGTATGCACAAGAAAAGACCAATAGGATATTCAGTTCGTGTACAAATTGCCATTTTCAACCGTCGTCACATTGAATAGGGTTTGGAGACAGCCAACTTGCTGTGTTCCTCGTTCCGGTTGTTCATAAAATCAATTAAACCAGCTTTTCATGTGCCTTTTCAGTTATAGATCACAGTATGCACAAGAAAAGACCAATAGGATATTCAGTTCGTGTACAAATTGCCATTTTCAACCGTCGTCACATTGAATTGGGTTTGGAGACAGCCAACTTGCTGTGTTCCTCGTTCCGGTTGTTCATAAAATCAATTAAACCAGCTTTTCATGTGCCTTTTCAGTTATAGATCACAGTATGCACAAGAAAAGACCAATAGGATATTCAGTTCGTGTACAAATTGCCATTTTCAACCATCGTCACATTGAATAGGGTTTGGAGACAGCCAACTTGCTGTGTTCCTCGTTCCGGTTGTTCATAAAATCAATTAAACCAGCTTTTCATGTGCCTTTTCAGTTATAGATCACAGTATGCACAAGAAAAGACCAATAGGATATTCAGTTCGTGTACAAATTGCCATTTTCAACCGTCGTCACATTGAATAGGGTTTGGAGACAGCCAACTTGCTGTGTTCCTCGTTCCGGTTGTTCATAAAATCAATTAAACCAGCTTTTCATGTGCCTTTTCAGTTATAGATCACAGTATGCACAAGAAAAGACCAATAGGATATTCAGTTCGTGTACAAATTGCCATTTTCAACCGTCGTCACTTTGAATAGGGTTTGGAGATAGCCAACTTGCTGTGTTCCTCGTTCCGGTTGTTCATAAAATCAATTAAACCAGCTTTTCATGTGCCTTTTCAGTTATAGATCACAGTATGCACAAGAAAAGACCAATAGGATATTCAGTTCGTGTACAAATTGCCATTTTCAACCATCGTCACTTTGAATAGGGTTTGGAGATAGCCAACTTGCTGTGTTCCTCGTTCCGGTTGTTCATAAAATCAATTAAACCAGCTTTTCATGTGCCTTTTCAGTTATAGATCACAGTATGCACAAGAAAAGACCAATAGGATATTCAGTTCGTGTACAAATTGCCATTTTCAACCGTCGTCACATTGAATTGGGTTTGGAGACAGCCAACTTGCTGTGTTCCTCGTTCCGGTTGTTCATAAAATCAATTAAACCAGCTTTTCATGTGCCTTTTCAGTTATAGATCACAGTATGCACAAGAAAAGACCAATAGGATATTCAGTTCGTGTACAAATTGCCATTTTCAACCGTCGTCACATTGAATAGGGTTTGGAGATAGCCAACTTGCTGTGTTCCTCGTTCCGGTTGTTCATAAAATCAATTAAACCAGCTTTTCATGTGCCTTTTCAGTTATAGATCACAGTATGCACAAGAAAAGACCAATAGGATATTCAGTTCGTGTACAAATTGCCATTTTCAACCGTCGTCACATTGAATAGGGTTTGGAGACAGCCAACTTGCTGTGTTCCTCGTTCCGGTTGTTCATAAAATCAATTAAACCAGCTTTTCATGTGCCTTTTCAGTTATAGATCACAGTATGCACAAGAAAAGACCAATAGGATATTCAGTTCGTGTACAAATTGCCATTTTCAACCGTCGTCACTTTGAATAGGGTTTGGAGATAGCCAACTTGCTGTGTTCCTCGTTCCGGTTGTTCATAAAATCAATTAAACCAGCTTTTCATGTGCCTTTTCAGTTATAGATCACAGTATGCACAAGAAAAGACCAATAGGATATTCAGTTCGTGTACAAATTGCCATTTTCAACCATCGTCACATTGAATAGGGTTTGGAGACAGCCAACTTGCTGTGTTCCTCGTTCCGGTTGTTCATAAAATCAATTAAACCAGCTTTTCATGTGCCTTTTCAGTTATAGATCACAGTATGCACAAGAAAAGACCAATAGGATATTCAGTTCGTGTACAAATTGCCATTTTCAACCGTCGTCACTTTGAATAGGGTTTGGAGATAGCCAACTTGCTGTGTTCCTCGTTCCGGTTGTTCATAAAATCAATTAAACCAGCTTTTCATGTGCCTTTTCAGTTATAGATCACAGTATGCACAAGAAAAGACCAATAGGATATTCAGTTCGTGTACAAATTGCCATTTTCAACCGTCGTCACTTTGAATAGGGTTTGGAGATAGCCAACTTGCTGTGTTCCTCGTTCCGGTTGTTCATAAAATCAATTAAACCAGCTTTTCATGTGCCTTTTCAGTTATAGATCACAGTATGCACAAGAAAAGACCAATAGGATATTCAGTTCGTGTACAAATTGCCATTTTCAACCGTCGTCACTTTGAATAGGGTTTGGAGACAGCCAACTTGCTGTGTTCCTCGTTCCGGTTGTTCATAAAATCAATTAAACCAGCTTTTCATGTGCCTTTTCAGTTATAGATCACAGTATGCACAAGAAAAGACCAATAGGATATTCAGTTCGTGTACAAATTGCCATTTTCAACCGTCGTCACTTTGAATAGGGTTTGGAGATAGCCAACTTGCTGTGTTCCTCGTTCCGGTTGTTCATAAAATCAATTAAACCAGCTTTTCATGTGCCTTTTCAGTTATAGATCACAGTATGCACAAGAAAAGACCAATAGGATATTCAGTTCGTGTACAAATTGCCATTTTCAACCGTCGTCACTTTGAATAGGGTTTGGAGATAGCCAACTTGCTGTGTTCCTCGTTCCGGTTGTTCATAAAATCAATTAAACCAGCTTTTCATGTGCCTTTTCAGTTATAGATCACAGTATGCACAAGAAAAGACCAATAGGATATTCAGTTCGTGTACAAATTGCCATTTTCAACCATCGTCACATTGAATAGGGTTTGGAGACAGCCAACTTGCTGTGTTCCTCGTTCCGGTTGTTCATAAAATCAATTAAACCAGCTTTTCATGTGCCTTTTCAGTTATAGATCACAGTATGCACAAGAAAAGACCAATAGGATATTCAGTTCGTGTACAAATTGCCATTTTCAACCGTCGTCACATTGAATTGGGTTTGGAGACAGCCAACTTGCTGTGTTCCTCGTTCCGGTTGTTCATAAAATCAATTAAACCAGCTTTTCATGTGCCTTTTCAGTTATAGATCACAGTATGCACAAGAAAAGACCAATAGGATATTCAGTTCGTGTACAAATTGCCATTTTCAACCGTCGTCACTTTGAATAGGGTTTGGAGATAGCCAACTTGCTGTGTTCCTCGTTCCGGTTGTTCATAAAATCAATTAAACCAGCTTTTCATGTGCCTTTTCAGTTATAAATCACAGTATGCACAAGAAAAGACCAATAGGATATTCAGTTCGTGTACAAATTGCCATTTTCAACCATCGTCACTTTGAATAGGGTTTGGAGATAGCCAACTTGCTGTGTTCCTCGTTCCGGTTGTTCATAAAATCAATTAAACCAGCTTTTCATGTGCCTTTTCAGTTATAGATCACAGTATGCACAAGAAAAGACCAATAGGATATTCAGTTCGTGTACAAATTGCCATTTTCAACCATCGTCACATTGAATAGGGTTTGGAGACAGCCAACTTGCTGTGTTCCTCGTTCCGGTTGTTCATAAAATCATTTAAACCAGCTTTTCATGTGCCTTTTCAGTTATAGATCACAGTATGCACAAGAAAAGACCAATAGGATATTCAGTTCGTGTACAAATTGCCATTTTCAACCGTCGTCACATTGAATAGGGTTTGGAGACAGCCAACTTGCTGTGTTCCTCGTTCCGGTTGTTCATAAAATCAATTAAACCAGCTTTTCATGTGCCTTTTCAGTTATAGATCACCGTATGCACAAGAAAAGACCAATAGGATATTCAGTTCGTGTACAAATTGCCATTTTCAACCATCGTCACATTGAATAGGGTTTGGAGACAGCCAACTTGCTGTGTTCCTCGTTCCGGTTGTTCATAAAATCAATTAAACCAGCTTTTCATGTGCCTTTTCAGTTATAGATCACAGTATGCACAAGAAAAGACCAATAGGATATTCAGTTCGTGTACAAATTGCCATTTTCAACCGTCGTCACATTGAATTGGGTTTGGAGATAGCCAACTTGCTGTGTTCCTCGTTCCGGTTGTTCATAAAATCAATTAAACCAGCTTTTCATGTGCCTTTTCAGTTATAGATCACAGTATGCACAAGAAAAGACCAATAGGATATTCAGTTCGTGTACAAATTGCCATTTTCAACCGTCGTCACATTGAATTGGGTTTGGAGACAGCCAACTTGC
Source organism: Caenorhabditis macrosperma (assembly GCA_963932285.1). NCBI lineage: Eukaryota > Metazoa > Nematoda > Chromadorea > Rhabditida > Rhabditidae > Caenorhabditis > Caenorhabditis macrosperma. The sequence continues at coordinate 19,327,411 of OZ010618.1, forward strand.
TGTGTTCCTCGTTCCGGTTGTTCATAAAATCAATTAAACCAGCTTTTCATGTGCCTTTTCAGTTATAGATCACAGTATGCACAAGAAAAGACCAATAGGATATTCAGTTCGTGTACAAATTGCCATTTTCAACCGTCGTCACATTGAATTGGGTTTGGAGATAGCCAACTTGCTGTGTTCCTCGTTCCGGTTGTTCATAAAATCAATTAAACCAGCTTTTCATGTGCCTTTTCAGTTATAGATCACAGTATGCACAAGAAAAGACCAATAGGATATTCAGTTCGTGTACAAATTGCCATTTTCAACCGTCGTCACATTGAATTGGGTTTGGAGACAGCCAACTTGCTGTGTTCCTCGTTCCGGTTGTTCATAAAATCAATTGAACCAGCTTTTCATGTGCCTTTTCAGTTATAGATCACAGTATGCACAAGAAAAGACCAATAGGATATTCAGTTCGTGTACAAATTGCCATTTTCAACCGTCGTCACATTGAATTGGGTTTGGAGATAGCCAACTTGCTGTGTTCCTCGTTCCGGTTGTTCATAAAATCAATTAAACCAGCTTTTCATGTGCCTTTTCAGTTATAGATCACAGTATGCACAAGAAAAGACCAATAGGATATTCAGTTCGTGTACAAATTGCCATTTTCAACCATCGTCACATTGAATAGGGTTTGGAGACAGCCAACTTGCTGTGTTCCTCGTTCCGGTTGTTCATAAAATCAATTAAACCAGCTTTTCATGTGCCTTTTCAGTTATAGATCACAGTATGCACAAGAAAAGACCAATAGGATATTCAGTTCGTGTACAAATTGCCATTTTCAACCGTCGTCACTTTGAATAGGGTTTGGAGATAGCCAACTTGCTGTGTTCCTCGTTCCGGTTGTTCATAAAATCAATTAAACCAGCTTTTCATGCGCCTTTTCAGTTATAGATCACAGTATGCACAAGAAAAGACCAATAGGATATTCAGTTCGTGTACAAATTGCCATTTTCAACCGTCGTCACTTTGAATAGGGTTTGGAGACAGCCAACTTGCTGTGTTCCTCGTTCCGGTTGTTCATAAAATCAATTAAACCAGCTTTTCATGTGCCTTTTCAGTTATAGATCACAGTATGCACAAGAAAAGACTAATAGGATATTCAGTTCGTGTACAAATTGCCATTTTCAACCATCGTCACATTGAATAGGGTTTGGAGACAGCCAACTTGCTGTGTTCCTCGTTCCGGTTGTTCATAAAATCAATTAAACCAGCTTTTCATGTGCCTTTTCAGTTATAGATCACAGTATGCACAAGAAAAGACCAATAGGATATTCAGTTCGTGTACAAATTGCCATTTTCAACCGTCGTCACTTTGAATAGGGTTTGGAGATAGCCAACTTGCTGTGTTCCTCGTTCCGGTTGTTCATAAAATCAATTAAACCAGCTTTTCATGTGCCTTTTCAGTTATAGATCACAGTATGCACAAGAAAAGACCAATAGGATATTCAGTTCGTGTACAAATTGCCATTTTCAACCATCGTCACATTGAATAGGGTTTGGAGACAGCCAACTTGCTGTGTTCCTCGTTCCGGTTGTTCATAAAATCAATTAAACCAGCTTTTCATGTGCCTTTTCAGTTATAGATCACAGTATGCACAAGAAAAGACCAATAGGATATTCAGTTCGTGTACAAATTGCCATTTTCAACCGTCGTCACATTGAATTGGGTTTGGAGACAGCCAACTTGCTGTGTTCCTCGTTCCGGTTGTTCATAAAATCAATTAAACCAGCTTTTCATGTGCCTTTTCAGTTATAGATCACAGTATGCACAAGAAAAGACCAATAGGATATTCAGTTCGTGTACAAATTGCCATTTTCAACCGTCGTCACTTTGAATAGGGTTTGGAGATAGCCAACTTGCTGTGTTCCTCGTTCCGGTTGTTCATAAAATCAATTAAACCAGCTTTTCATGTGCCTTTTCAGTTATAAATCACAGTATGCACAAGAAAAGACCAATAGGATATTCAGTTCGTGTACAAATTGCCATTTTCAACCATCGTCACTTTGAATAGGGTTTGGAGATAGCCAACTTGCTGTGTTCCTCGTTCCGGTTGTTCATAAAATCAATTAAACCAGCTTTTCATGTGCCTTTTCAGTTATAGATCACAGTATGCACAAGAAAAGACCAATAGGATATTCAGTTCGTGTACAAATTGCCATTTTCAACCATCGTCACATTGAATAGGGTTTGGAGATAGCCAACTTGCTGTGTTCCTCGTTCCGGTTGTTCATAAAATCAATTAAACCAGCTTTTCATGTGCCTTTTCAGTTATAGATCACAGTATGCACAAGAAAAGACCAATAGGATATTCAGTTCGTGTACAAATTGCCATTTAAATTGCCATTTTCAACCATCGTCACATTGAATAGGGTTTGGAGACAGCCAACTTGCTGTGTTCCTCGTTCCGGTTGTTCATAAAATCATTTAAACCAGCTTTTCATGTGCCTTTTCAGTTATAGATCACAGTATGCACAAGAAAAGACCAATAGGATATTCAGTTCGTGTACAAATTGCCATTTTCAACCGTCGTCACATTGAATAGGGTTTGGAGACAGCCAACTTGCTGTGTTCCTCGTTCCGGTTGTTCATAAAATCAATTAAACCAGCTTTTCATGTGCCTTTTCAGTTATAGATCACAGTATGCACAAGAAAAGACCAATAGGATATTCAGTTCGTGTACAAATTGCCATTTTCAACCATCGTCACATTGAATAGGGTTTGGAGACAGCCAACTTGCTGTGTTCCTCGTTCCGGTTGTTCATAAAATCAATTAAACCAGCTTTTCATGTGCCTTTTCAGTTATAAATCACAGTATGCACAAGAAAAGACCAATAGGATATTCAGTTCGTGTACAAATTGTCATTTTCAACCATCGTCACATTGAATAGGGTTTGGAGATAGCCAACTTGCTGTGTTCCTCGTTCCGGTTGTTCATAAAATCAATTAAACCAGCTTTTCATGTGCCTTTTCAGTTATAGATCACAGTATGCACAAGAAAAGACCAATAGGATATTCAGTTCGTGTACAAATTGCCATTTTCAACCATCGTCACTTTGAATAGGGTTTGGAGATAGCCAACTTGCTGTGTTCCTCGTTCCGGTTGTTCATAAAATCAATTAAACCAGCTTTTCATGTGCCTTTTCAGTTATAGATCACAGTATGCACAAGAAAAGACCAATAGGATATTCAGTTCGTGTACAAATTGCCATTTTCAACCGTCGTCACATTGAATAGGGTTTGGAGACAGCCAACTTGCTGTGTTCCTCGTTCCGGTTGTTCATAATATCAATTAAACCAGCTTTTCATGTGCCTTTTCAGTTATAGATCACAGTATGCACAAGAAAAGACCAATAGGATATTCAGTTCGTGTACAAATTGCCATTTTCAACCATCGTCACATTGAATAGGGTTTGGAGATAGCCAACTTGCTGTGTTCCTCGTTCCGGTTGTTCATAAAATCAATTAAACCAGCTTTTCATGTGCCTTTTCAGTTATAGATCACAGTATGCACAAGAAAAGACCAATAGGATATTCAGTTCGTGTACAAATTGCCATTTTCAACCGTCGTCACATTGAATAGGGTTTGGAGACAGCCAACTTGCTGTGTTCCTCGTTCCGGTTGTTCATAATATCAATTAAACCAGCTTTTCATGTGCCTTTTCAGTTATAGATCACAGTATGCACAAGAAAAGACCAATAGGATATTCAGTTCGTGTACAAATTGCCATTTTCAACCATCGTCACTTTGAATAGGGTTTGGAGATAGCCAACTTGCTGTGTTCCTCGTTCCGGTTGTTCATAAAATCAATTAAACCAGCTTTTCATGTGCCTTTTCAGTTATAGATCACAGTATGCACAAGAAAAGACCAATAGGATATTCAGTTCGTGTACAAATTGCCATTTTCAACCGTCGTCACATTGAATAGGGTTTGGAGACAGCCAACTTGCTGTGTTCCTCGTTCCGGTTGTTCATAATATCAATTAAACCAGCTTTTCATGTGCCTTTTCAGTTATAGATCACAGTATGCACAAGAAAAGACCAATAGGATATTCAGTTCGTGTACAAATTGCCATTTAAATTGCCATTTTCAACCATCGTCACATTGAATAGGGTTTGGAGATAGCCAACTTGCTGTGTTTCTCGTTCCGGTTGTTCATAATATCAATTAAACCAGCTTTTCATGTGCCTTTTCAGTTATAAATCACAGTATGCATAAAAAGCGCAATTCCTGTCGGCGTAGATGGGAGGTTTAGTCCCTTTGTCCCAAGACGAGGGCGAGCCTGGTACAGCAGCAGTTTGTCACCCTTGCGGGTGGACTGCCAGCTGCGACGTAGGGATTATTGTAAGGACGCCTTGCGGCGTGGGGTCATCATCACTTCTGGTTAGTGCTGATGGGTCGCGATCGGGGAACACCAGCAAAGGGTTTGATCCACCCGCATCACCATTGTGTTTTTGAATGGCTGCCGCAGTGGACCCAATGCCGGCTATGGCCTTCACGCGCCCCTTGTTCCTTTTAACTCATCAGGATTCCTCCATATGTCAGCACCGTCGGGCTAGGCAGCCACTAGTACTGACGGAGTTACCCGCCCAATGCCTCACGGCCTTCGCCCCTCGACCGCAGTCTTTTGACTTTGGCTTCAGGGCGGCATCCAACCCGCGTCACGAGTGGCTTTTCTGGAACACCAGACTCTAGCTGGTTGCTCCTTCCCGGCCACTTTGCCTGGGTGTTAATCTGCGAGTTGTGCATCCGTACTTGCGGGACGTGTGCCCGACACCTCCCAACCACCCTCCCAAACGAGGTGTCTAGCCGAACTTCACGGCATGCGTGGCCGTTTTCTTGAAGTTGCGACTAGTGGGCCGATCTTGTTGTGCCCATGTCTTGCTTTTGGAGTTGCTTCGTTCGCGTTTTGCCGACTCCCGCTCCTCTCTGATGGAGCTCCACGCGCTTCTTCTCGCGAGCTCCTTTTCCTTCCTGGTTCTTTCCGGACGCCAGCATTCGTCCTTCTCGGGTCTGTTCGCCCTTCCAGGTCTCCACGACTCCCCGTACTCGTGCTTGAATCTCTTGGAGACTGTTCTGAATTGGGTGTCATCGGATTGGATCCTGTCGTCGCTTTCTGCGTCTTTTCTGCAGTACAGGCTTGGTGCGAATTTATAATTCTCACCGAAGATGTGGGTCCAGTAGATGTTTTTCGAGATTTCGAGTGTGATTCTCGAGAGCTCAGGAATCAGATTCCTGATCTGCCCATCACCGAGACCCATTTCCTTGAGCGACTTTGATGTTTCTGGCCAGTACGTTCCAAGGCTTCCGACCATCAGTGGGAGGATCTTCGCCTTTTTCCCCTGCTTTCTGTAGTGCTCGATAAAGTGGTCGTATTTATCCAGCTTTCTTTTCCATGCATTTTCCATCGCCTCGACGCCGTACTCCATTGGTACAGTGACATCGGCGAGAAGCACTTCTGGACCGTCGCGCTGTTCCATCACGATGTCCGGTCGTTCTCTGGACGGGCCGATCTCCATGTCAACCCTGAGCAAGTAGTCTTTCTTCTTTCCTTTTATGGTCTCTTCGAGTATTCGGTTCAGAACCATATCATGTCTTTCGGTAATTCCTCGATTCAGATGATATCTGCAGTTCTGAAGTATGTGAATCTGTGATTCAAAATCGTTGTCACAGCGTCTGCATCCTTTTGGTGCATCCTTCATGTAGCTGTTGGCGTTGCAGACGAGAAGGTTGAGACGGGCTCGATGAACGAACCTCTGCGAGGCGATGCTCGTGTCCTTACCGTCGCGGACGAAGCGGTTGGACGGGGGGTGAAGCTGCAGGACTTGTACCACTTTGCTCTTGACGTTCTTCACTGAGAGGAACGTCTTGAGCATCGTGTCACGTACAAGATCTGTCAACTTCGGGAGCATTCGCTTTGCGTCGTCTCTCGAGAAGATTCTCGGCGTTGAGTCTTTCGTCGCTTGCACTTCGAGTGCGATTTGTCCGTCCATTGGGATGAACTCCATTGCATGGAGTGGTGCTCCTTTGTGTCGCGCCAGCGTCTTTATCGATTCGTTCATGCGGACAAATGCGTTGTATCCGTTCTTGGAGAGGGTCTTGGTTGAATTCAACCATTCGCATTGTTCTGCAATTGTGGCTGCCTGTTTGAGGCCTAGGGCCTTCGCGGCTATCCGGCTGAGCGCGTTCTTGTAGAGGGCTGATATGTAGCTGTCATCCGTCCACAGTTTTCCAAGTATGGTGCATAGGAAGCTCATGACGCACGTGTAGCGTGGCGACATGAGTCCTAGCCCTCCTTTCTTCACCGGAATCATCACGTATTCTCTTGGAGATCCTTTGATTGGAATGTGATGGTAGAGTTTCACTGCTTTCATCACTACATTTTCGAACTCCCTCATCTCCGAAAGCTTTGGAGTTGCATTTCGGTACATGTGCGTGAGTTTGGGCAGGACGAAGGCCTTGAGGCAGTCGAGCTTCTGGTGCGGTGCCAGATCCGCTTCGTGTATGAGCTGCAGCTCCTTCGACACTTCCTTGAGCCGCTCGATTTCTGTCACTCTTCCGTTTGAGCCAGTCTTCACTCCAAGGTATCTGTATGTATCCTTTGTGTCGAGCGTTCTGATTTTGTTCGTCTGGATTGTGATCGAGCTGAACTTGTCTACGGTGCCCTTTTCAATTATCAGCGACGCGCATTTCCTTGGCTTGAACACGAGGCCGACGCTTCTGCAGTCACTGTCCAGCTTGGAGATCAATGACTGCAGGTCTTCCTTGTTGTTCGCGAGGATGGCGAGGTCGTCTGCGAATGCCAGACATCTGACATTCGTTCCGACACACGCGTGTCCGACTTTCCGCGCCAAGTGTCTCCTGATGATGCCTTCTAGACATATATTGAACAGGGTTGGGGATATTGGATCACCTTGTTTCACCCCGGCTTCGATACGTATCGCGTTTGTTTTCTCTTTTCCAGTCTTCACTCTCATTGTCGCTCCGCTGTATAGGTCCTTGATCGTCTCTATGACTGATTCTGGATATCCGAAGGCTTCCAGCGACTTCTCTATCAGCCGGTGCGGGACACTTCCAAAGGCATTGGTGAGGTCCAGCCAGCTGACAGCCAGATTCCGATTGAGTGTCGTTGCTGTGTCGATGCACGTTCGGAGGATTCCGATGCTGTCGTTGCAGCCGTCCATCGTTTGGAATCCACGTTGACATGGACTGATCACATTGGGAACTGCACTGATTCGGTTGTTCCAGATTCCAGTGTACAGTTTGTAGATGGTCGCCATCAAACTGATTGGTCTCCAGTTTTCCGGCTTCTTCCTTTCCTCATCCGAACAGTCCTTTGGAAGCAGCACTGTCTCTGCTTCCTTCCAGTGATTTGGAACTTTCCGGTGCTTGCGGCATTCATCGAACAGTCTGGCAAGTCTTGATCCGTCGGGGTCGAACCACCGTAACCCACTGTAGGCTAAGCCATCAGTTCCGGGCGCCGTGTCCTTGATTCTGGCTAGAATCTTCTGGACTTCGCTGGCGGTGATTTCGTCCTCGATGCACGGATTGACGTGGACTTTCGGAATTCCAGTGCAGATCTCTGCTATCGATTCTTCAGCAATCTTCTGTGGCTTCATCGTAGCTCTGAAGTGCGCCTCTACTTCTCCGATTTTGATGTTACATCTTGGTTCTTCCTTGGCGACAATCATGTTGTATGTCTTTGACCGATTTTTGGCGTACGCGATCCTTAGAGGCTCGTTGACCACCTGTTTCGGTCTCTCATGACACTTGATTGGCTCTTGGATTCTTGAAGTTTGGGTAGAGCGTTCTCCTTGTTCTGGAAGTGGCGGCGGAAAACGGGCGGTTATCAGATCGACGATCTTGACGTTACCGTCCTTTCCTTTCAGTAGAGCTGCTGTGAGGCAGTCTGCTACCCACTCCAGTCGCTGGAAGGCCCTCCCTTCTTCTTCGTAGTGATCCATTCGCTTATCAAACCACTTGCGGATCTTCTCAAGTAGTTGCCTTGGGACCCCACCGTTTGGCTCTGCCGGACTCGGTGTCTTTTTTGTTGGTCCTTTCACTGGTCTCTCCGTTTTCTTTAGTTTATCCACAGCCTTTTTGGAAGGCGGTGCTGGTTTTGTAGCCTGTGGCTTCTGGATTTCGAGTGTTAGGAGACTCGGGAGTCTTGGCGGCTCCTTTCTTGTCGCCTGGCTCGTTGTTGGTGTCTCTGGCTCGGTATCCGGCCTTTTCGTGACTGGCGACACCTTTGGATCATATCCTCGCTTTCGCTTCGCTTTCACCACTTTCCAGCCCGTTTCGTTGCGTGTCTCCACGTCTTCTCCGGCCGTGCTCGATGGCTCCATTGTGTCCGTGCGGTCGCTGGGCACACATTGACCACACGTTTTACACTTTGGCGTCGTCGTCATTGGCCGGAGGCTGCTCCTTGGCTTCGGGATGGGAGGCACTTCCGGAGTGCTTCTTGGAGTTTGGAACTCGGCGACTTCCATCTTCTCCTCCGTCGGCTCCCGTGGCGGTTCTCTCTTGGGAGTGTGCTGAGTCGTGCTCGAAGTCGCGTAGACCTCGTACTCGTGCTCGAGCTCGGTCCGTAGCCGATTTCTGAACAGAGCCACGTCCTTGGCCGCCGTCTCCGGGTCCCATGTTTTCTTCTGAATGAAGGCCTCCGCCATCTTCATCACAAACACTCCACAATTGTTGTTGTCCTCTTGTTTCGGGACCTTCTCTTTCAGTTGCTTCACTGGTAGGGCCAGCGCGTCCGTTAGCGATTTCACGCTTCGCGTCATGTCCTTGAGCATCGGATCGTAGAAGACGATTCCCTCTCTCTTGATGACTAGCAGAGTCCAGTGCTCGTTGGAGCATATTGGAAAGATGAGCGCTTTCAGCGCTTTTTCCTCGAACCTCTTCTTGATCATCTCCGCCAGTTTCTCCTTGTTCGGATTGCCGAAGTTGAGTGCGTCTACTTCTCCGTAACTTCGATTCCAGCTTATTCTCTTCTTGAGGAATGCTGTCATGACATCGCTGTCTATCCACGAATCTCTTCCAGAGTCGTTGACGAGACACCGGATATTCAATCTGGGTCTCCCTTTTCGGACGTCCTCTTCGTCGTCTATGGTGACGCATTCCGGCGATTTCGCTGCCTCGGCGTAGGACTTCTTCGCGGGTGGGGAGCTGGACGGAGTCTTGTTCTCCTTGTCCTTCGCCTCCCCCACCGGCGCCGATCGCTTCTTCTTCTGGTGCGCCGCTTCGCCCTTCACCAGGAACTTGTCCATTGGCTTTTCTGTCTTCGGTTTTGCAGCTGCGACGGTTCCGGACTTGTGAAGCGTCACGAACGGCGCGGCTTCGGTCAGTGCTTTCGCACATTCCTCGCGTACTGTTCCTTTCGCTCCACTCTTCCGTTTTTTCGGCGGCTGTGCTATTCCGTGCTCCGATTTCAAGTGGGACGCGATCCACTTGCACCCGCACTTGTTGTCCGGCTCTTCCTCTTTGCAGACGGCGCATCGGTATCGATACGTCGCGTGGATTCCGTGGACTTTCTGGATGTGCTTCTTCATGTACTTGAGTGCATGAGCACCCTTTGTACGTTCGCATACACAGTCGGAGCAGAACGGGCAAGCGATGAGAGTAGTTTTTGGGAAATCGAGAATGAGCGACGCCGTGAGTGGCGTCTTGTCACGCACTTCCGGCTTTTCTGCGATCGCAACGTGGCTCAGTCGCGCCCCACCGCAGACTGGCCCGTGCGCCTCACTATCGCTGTACTCTTCTTTCTTATTTTTGCTCTCTTGACGATCTTTTTTGATTAACTGTTCGTTTTGGATGGCGCTTCTTGGCTCATCTTTCACTCTTCGTGGTGCCTTGACGACGGCAGTCTTCTGCACGGCGGCGGCGACGAGGGCCTTCTGGAGGGCACTCTTTGGCACCTCCTTCAGGTTTGCTTTGACAGCGGTGTGACCGACAGCAGTTTTGATGGCACTCTTTGGCTCATCTTTCACTCTTCGTGGTGCCTTGACGACGGCCTTCTGGAGGGCACTCTTTGGCACCTCCTTCAGGTTTTCTTTGACAGCGGTGTGACCGACAGCAGTTTTGGTGGCACTCTCTGGCTCATCTCTGGTCATCCATCTGACAGTCTCGACTTCGAGTTTGCAGGGGGCTCTTTTTGGCCGTACTGCATTTATCCATAGGACAGGGAGCTTCATTTTACTCATTTCACAGTGAGGTTTACTCCATTTGACAGCATGGTCATTATTGATTTCTCCATTTACATGGTTGACCTTTCGATCATTAGATACTTTATATTTGACATTTATTTGACAGCTTTGGTCGGTTCCTGGGGTCGTAGCCTCCATTTTTATGTCAGTTTTTTTAGTGGGGTGAGTGAGTGAGTGTAAAAAAGGTGATACCTTTATTACACTCACAAGGGAACCATTTTACCTTAGCTCTTTAGGATTGGCAACAAATTTGCATATAGATTCTTGAGGTGATTCTAAACAACTCTTCAGTTGAAAAAAGTTGCCCGTTCGGCCTCCCCTTCGAGATATTTGCGTTTGAAAATTGCTGAAATTTTGCACGGATTAACGTGGAAAACGGTGTGGGCGCCACCGCGCATATCAACCCACCTATCCACCACTGTCGGCAGTGGGTCGGTGGCCGAGTGGGGTAGAGGCGCGGGTCGTGTGCGGCAGCTTGTTGGTTCGGTCCCCGCTGATGCTATACTTTTTTTGCTTTTTATTTCTGGTCACCTTTTGCTGAAAAAACCAAAGTCCGAAAATTTTTTCCAAAAATTTTTCATTTTTTTACAATTTTCTTCCTCTGATTGGGAGTTATAAAAAATCACTAAAAAACTTCTTCACACCAGCATAGCAGTAGTCATCGTGATCACAACAGAAATATGGACACACGTGAGTTTTCCAAATGAAATGTCCACATGATCGCAGATTTCATTTCCTGGAATAAAAATGACAATTTGTCAAAAATGAATATTTGTCAGTCGTAGACAAAATTATGCTATGATGGTGTGAAGAAGTTTTTTGGTGATTTTTTATAATTCCCAATCAAAGAAAAAAAAATTGTAAAAAAATGAAAAATTTTTGGAAAAAATTTTCGGACTTTGGTTTTTTCAGCAAAAGGTGACCGGAAATAAAAAGCAAAAAAGGTATAGCATCAGCGGGGACCGAACCAACAAGCTGCCGCACACGACCCGCGCCTCTACCCCACTCGGCCACCGACCCACTGCCGACAGTGGTGGATAGGTGGGTTGATATGCGCGGTGGCGCCCACACCGTTTTCCACGTTAATCCGTGCAAAATTTCAGCAATTTTCAAACGCAAATATCTCGAAGGGGAGGCCGAACGGGCAACTTTTTTCAACTGAAGAGTTGTTTAGAATCACCTCAAGAATCTATATGCAAATTTGTAGCCAATCCTAAAGAGCTAAGGTAAAATGGTTCCCTTGTCAATCGAGTGTATACCGTAGGTTAATACGATAAGGCCTCAAACTTGGGTAATTAAACCTTCATTTAAAAGAAAATAAGAAAAGATTAAGTTATAAGAACAGACAACGTAAATGTAAAATGTAATGCTTTACCCCAGTAAAGAAAGAATAAAGGGGAAAGCTAGGCGAAGGTCACTGCCGGCCGGCCGCGCCGCTGTTTATATAGCTGCCGGCAGCAACGGAGGGGGTGGAGAGGTATTGTAAGAATTTAATATAAAAGAGAATTCAATATAAAAGAGCATTTAATATAAACCAGATAAACTATAAGAATCTAAAGAATCTCAAACGAACGTCGAGTTCACTCCCCCTCTTCTAAACTAAACAACAGGGATAATTAATTAATAATTCGTAATTTCCTTTCGTATCATAATTCGTGTCGTCTCGATCTCGTCTGCGGCCATTTCGATCTCGTCCTTTCCTAATGTGGGTGATCCCAGCTGTTTACGGCGCTTTTGCATATCGAAGGATGATGATCACTTGTAAATATCCGCAGCTTCCTGCAGAATGGACAGGTACTCGGTCTGCACTTCAGTCCCACTGGGTGACTGTTTCCGTCTCTCGTTCTATGGAGGCATCGCATGCATCTCCCATCTCTTCGTAGTAGTTCGATTCTCTGCTCGATGTCGCAATAATTTCCACAGGAGTTCGAATGGTGTCTTCCGCGGCAGAAGACACATTGATATCCTTCTTTTAAACTTCGGTCGGTGTAATTTCGGGGAGCGATGCCGCGATACACAATCGTTTCGTCACGAACTGGACTCCCATTTGGAGTTCTTCTTCGTTCTCGTGATGGACTCCCTGCTGAAAGGGGGCCGCCTGTCTTTTGCTCCCTTCTTCGTGTTGGACTTCTAGAACGGGACGCCGAAATTGGGGTTCTGGTCTCGTGGTGAGACCGTGTGGATCTCGGTCTTCGTTCTTCCTGACCCGAAGGACTTCTTTGTTCTTCGGGATCTTCCTCTTCTTCCGATTCCTCATCGGAGCTTCCTTGGTTTCCTCTATCTTCGCGACCTGCTCTGTTCGTTTCCGAACGGGCTCCCCCCTCCGCCAATTTTCTTACGTCGTTTCGTATCTCTGCTATCTCTTCCTGTACCATGCTGAGTTGTTTGGACGCTAGGGCGACTGCCGTTGTTACATCTCTCGTCGTGATAGGTTTGTCGTTTCGTCTGGTTTGTGCGTAATCCTTCGTAGTCCCTGCTAAGTTCATCAGTTCTGTTCGAACCTCTTCCAGTTTGTGATTTATGCTGTCCTCCTGATACCTTGCTTTCATCATGAAGTATGTCCTGAGTTCGTTAACTCGTTCCTGTGGGACCATTTCCAATTCTTCCAGGAATCGGAATTTTTCGTAACTTCGTTTTATGTCGTCTCCTTTTCGTGCGAGCGCAATGTACACCGTTGTGCAGTCGTGTTGTATGATCGTCATCCTTGGGAGCAGCCATCTCGGGTCGAAATTGTCTTCAAATTGATCATTGGTGATCAATTTTTCCTTTCGTTCTTTGATATGGTGAAATTCCTCGTATAATTTCACCATGTTTCGTTCTTCGTCTCGTATTCTTCGTCCCGTCTCGACCATTTCTCTGTCGGTAGTCGCTGCTCTCTTCGATTGACTCATTGCTGGAATTAATTTCGGTTATCGTCTCGCCTTCCTCTCGTGCCTTTGTGTACATGCATGATTTGATGGTGTAAAGAAACATGCAATTTTAAAGTTCATATCTCGGTTCTTTGGCTCGATAGTCCCGTTTCTTCCTTTCCTGATATGTCTTCATGACTATGCTCCCTATTCGTATTGGTATTCTCATAATCCAAATAACGATCCTTGATCCAATAGAGAACATAGTAAAATATGTTGTCATACAAATGATACCAACAACAATTACTATCATAAATCCCGTTTTGAAAAATGTAAGAAATCCATCTTTCAAATGATAAAAATCTGGGAGGTTGATTTCGTTGTAGACTGTCGTGTTTCCTTCCAAAAGTCGGTACATCGTGGTCCACATTGATCCGGTGTATTTTAGGATGCCGCTTACTTCAAACTGGTTCCTCTCCTTTCCGCATTCTACGAAGCATTCCTTTCGAAATTGGGCCGATGTCGCAAAAAATTTGAGTTCATGAGTTACTCCATTTACATCGCATTCAACCGCAAACAAGTCATTACCGCATGTTATTGTAGCAATAGTTCGCATCTTCTTCGAAACACATGATACTTTTGCTGTTCCTCCTACGGCGCAAGAGTAGCATCCCTTAATATGTTCTGCTTGAATTTCGCATGTGTCCTCGTCTCTGATCAGTTGGATGTTTGACTGTTCCGTGGCTCGAATCGAGATTTCTGTTGATACGCTTTCGGAGATTATCGCTCTCACGTTCTCCTGGTATTCTTCTAGTTTCCAGTGTCCTTTGTGTACCGGTAGCCTATTTCCAATTTGATTGAAATGCTCGTTCAACGTCGTTTCTTCACAACTGCATGTCATCTCGCTGACTGCGGGATGACAGTCACATCGTGGTATTAGTTGGCATTCTCCACGTTCTGCTTTAGTTCTTGAGTAGCACTGGAATTCTGGATGTGCTCCATTCGGCCATATCGCAATGGTGGAACCATTTCGGATAAACCACGAATTCAGAATTGGTGATGCTGGAGTGTCGATAAATGCTGTTGTTAGCGTCATCGTTCCTAAACCAACTTGTTGGTTCAATTTGATTGCCGCTATGCTTGTTTCTCTACTATTATTCTTCGTATTGAGTGTGGTCGTCGTGATCTTCACCTTGACGATTTTTTCCCACTCGATACACTTGAATATCTCGTAAATATCGTATGACCGTGGTATCGCATAAATTCTGTAGAACATGCATGCTGAGCTGAGTAGTACACAACCGCAACCTGGCCCACTACATGATTCGGTGCACCCTGATATTCCCACATATCCTTGCGTGTGTTCAAGTTCCGGTATCATTGTATTCCGTCCCAGTCGTTCACAGATGTCACCTGTGCACGAGTCCATTCGCGGGCAGCGTTTCGTTGACCATACTTTCATCTCTATGTCTTTCGTGAACAACACCGCTTCCTTGATACAATTGTGTTGGCTGCTCACGAACTCTGCTCGGATCTCCTTAAAGGTCGTTCCATTCGTTGTCATCCTCAAACACGCCTCTTTTTGGTTGCCGTTTAGTCGTAGAAACACGTCCTTGATGATTGAGCAGTTACTCACTTTTCCTTCGATCGTGCATTCTTCCGTGTTATGTTCCAAAATGTCCACGTGTTGACATCCCCACACTGCCGAACACATGATTCCAATCGTTACTAGTCGTAGAGTTTCCCCCTCTGGCCATCTTACTCGGCGTCTTCTGCACTTTCGTACGACTATGGTGAATAACGTATTCATGCTCCATTTTGCCACCTTCCATCCTAATATGATGGGTCCGCCAATCGGTACTCTCACTTGGAAACAACAGTATAGTCCAAATCCAATAAAGTATAATAATCCTCCTAATCCAATCCATGCCCAGTAAGGGTGACACTCCGGATTCATGATGTTTTGGAAACAAAAAACGCATTCGATGGTGTCGCATGTGTTAACTGCTGGACACTCAATTTCCCAAATTTTCACTTGGTCTCCGTCGAATGTTTTTACAGTGCCCTTGTGTTTCCTTATTTTTATCGCTGGTGGAATCCAACATTCGGTTGGTCCTTTCATTCTCCATTGCAAATTGGGTCGACTGGTGCAGTAATCCTCCACGCATACCTCGAAGGATTCGTATGGTGACGTGATTCTTATTCCATGGTTGGTACATTCGATTTCTTTCATGTTCTCTATTATTTGTCCACTCGTATTTCCAATCAGCATGGTAATCAACATGATGTTTACTAATCCTTGTCTCGTGAGCCCTTCAGTTATGCGATTGAACCACGTACTCTCTTGATTTTCGTTATAGTTCACTCGATTTCTCCTCCTGAGGTTATATCTTCCTTCTCGTTCTTCTTCGACCACCTGCTGCGATTGTTCCTGCTCCGTTCCATTTTCGTTAGGAGTCGCTTCCTGGATTTCTTCGGTCACTTCGTTTCTCCCCTGGTTTTCTTCTTCGTCCAATTCCAGCGGTACGATCAGATTGGGGGGCCGCTTTATAATATGAGCAGGTCTGTGCGGTGTTTTTACCCTAACCAGTACTTCTCTTATTTTCCCATCCTGCTGGGATATCGTAACTCCTGTTATTTTTCCGAGCCTCCAGTAATTTCTTGATCGGTCTTCATCGCAAATGAATACCATTTGTCCCACGATCGGCGTCTCTTTGTTACCTCTTTTGTGGTTCATTCGGAGTAGATGTCTTTCCCTCAATTCCGCCAAATATTTCGTTTTCCAAATACTCCACATCGCGTCGGTCGCCTTAATTGATGATTTTAACGCATTGATGGTGTCCACTCTCGTCATTTCTGCTTGAGCTTCTCGAGACGGTCGATACTCATCGGTCGTTTCCAAACATCCTATCATATTCAAAGTTACTGGCATTTCTTGATATATGAAATCAATAGGGCGTAAAACTTTCATAGATTCCATGTCCTCTTCTACGTATGTCAATGGCCGGGTATTCAGAGTTGCAGAAATCTCATAGAAAACGGTTTGCATTTCTTCTCGCGTCAGTTTGTTCCGTCTGTTATATTTCGTGAATTCTTCTTTAATAGATCGTACTACCCTTTCGTAGACTTCTCCTTTCCAGGGTGCGAATGGGGTTATGAATTTCCATTCGATTTCTTCTTGTCCCATGAATCTTTTCACTTCTTCTTCCCTATCGTCCATTCTTCCTGTTTCGGTAATGATTGATGCTCCTAGCACAAACGTAGGAGCATTGTCGCTAATGAACATCCTGGGAAGCCCTCTCATGGCTATAAATCGTCGTATGGCTTGAATAAATGATACCGTAGTTTCGTCTGGTACTATTTCGATATGAGTGAGTCGTGTAACTACGCATGTCAGTATACATCCGTACGCCTTTTGTTCGTCCTCGTGTTTGTCCGTTTTCACATAGAGTGGTCCGAAATAATCTAATCCAGTCCTCTCAAATGGTCGTGCTTTGGAGATTCTCCACTGTGGCAACTGTCCTTCATCGGGATACAAAAAAGGTAGTTTTTGCATTCGTTGGCATGCTACGCATTTCCCTAGTACGGTTTTTGCTTGTGTTCGTAGTTTTGGAATCCAGAATTTTTTCCTCGTTTCCACCATTGTGTGGTCTAATGGTTTGTGAAACTTCCCATGAGCCTCTTGTATAATCATCTTACTCAGCGGTGTGTTGTGCATAATTAAAATGGGTTCTCGCGACTCACGATCCATTTCTCCTTGTTCCATTCTCCCATAACATCGTATGATACCTTCCTGGTCCCTCCTTGGTCGTAGCTTAGCTAATTCTTTCATAGTCTTCTCCGTGATTTGTTTTTGATGGTCTCGTATCATTGTCCATTCGGCTATTCGTTTTTCCTGTGCTGTCACAGCTCCTTGTGGTCTTCCTTCCGTCAACCCTCGAATATTTTTCCTGATTTCGTTTTGCCTTTCTCGCGGTAGTGCTGCCATCGTTCGTGTGATAAATCGTAGGACGTAGACTATGATTGTCTTTGCTTTCCCAAAGGAGTTGGTGTATTCCCATGGTACTAATTCCTTATTCTCCTTTGTTTCTTCATGTTCGTTTACTACTGTAAACACTTGTTTTATTCTGTTACTGTCCACTTCCCTCAAGTGGTTCCGTTTCCGCCATTCTTCTACTGGTGTTCTCAGAAATGCTGGTCCCGTCCACCACATATGGTCTTGCATCACGTCCTCTGTAAGTCCTCGTGTACCCGCATCTGCTGGGTTTTCTTTCGTTTCAACATGGCCAAACCAAATTTTCATGCCTTTGAACCTTTCTCGTATATCTCTTATCGTCTCGTGAATTGTTCTTAATCGGTTCGCTATTAGCGTTCCCACTTCCTTTCGTGTTGGGTCGGTGTTTAGCCAACTTAGTGCGATTTCACTATCCGTAAGTATGATGACTTCCGCTATTTTTATCTTCCCGTCCTCTAGAGCTTGGGCTACTTGTTTGGTGTATAGTACTCCCATCATGAGTGCTTGTGTTTCCAATTTTGGTATGGTCCATCGTTCTTTCAATGACCGTACTTTCGATTTCCCAAACACTAGATGAGCCTTCCCGTTTTGAACTGTGTACGTGCAGCATGCTGTTGCTTCGTTACTTGCATCGGTGAAGGTTACCAATGTTACTTCGTCGTGTTTATTTATGATTTGTCGTGGAAGTTTTTTCTGGAATCCTTTATTTCTCGTGAGTCTCTTCCATTCCTCTTCGTGTTCGTTGGTGAGTTCTGTGTCCCATTCGTACGTTCCATCCCACAGTTTCCTTTGAAATAGTTTCAGTGGTACGAGCAGAGGCACCAATAGCCCCAATGGGTCGTAAATTCCAGCTATTCTACTTGCTATTGATCTTCGGGAATTTGAGTTCTCCTCTTCCTCTTTTGTTTCCATTGTGATTTGATCGCCCACTGGGTCCCATCTTACTCCTAGTACTTTGGTTTCCTCGTAAATAGCCCTATCTTTCTCTGCTACCAGCTCATTGAATTCCTTGGAATTCGTAAGATACTCTCGTAAGTTCATTTTCATTTCGTTGAACGTTTCCTTTGAGTCGTGGTATAGGCGAATTGCTTCTTTTGCGTCTTCATCCGTTGTCAAGATCAAGTTATCGACATACAAGTTAACTTCGATGTCTTGTGCGAATTCCTTATCTGTGTTCTGCTCCAGGTGATGTCCGATTGTTGCTCCCAGCAGGTATGGCGATACGTTGAGTCCGAACAGTACTCTGGTGAATCGATATATTATTATATTTTCTCTCGTCACCGGCTCTTTTATGTTTTTCAACCATATCACTCTTGTCATGTCGCGATCGTCTTCATGCAAGTGTACTTGGAGAAATGCCTTTTCTACGTCCGCTACCATTGCCATTTTTCCTGTTCGAAATCGTATGAGCATATGAATTAAATCCGGAAGAATGACGGGACCTTGTTGGATCACATCATTCAAAGATGGTTTGTTTTTAAAATGGCTAGATCCGTCGATTACTACTCTACACTTCGTCGTCGTCTTTTGTGGCGTGAGTACCGGTTTATGCGGGTTATAGTGTACCATTCCTCTCGGCTTCTCTGTCCCGTTTACTTCTTCTATTATTCCTTTTTCTCGTTGTTCATTGAAAATTTTGTTCATCATCTCGAGTACCTCGTGCGATTGGTATTTCGTTACACTCTTGAGTCGTTTCTCGGCAATAGCATAATTATCGGGTATCTTCTCCTGGTTCTTCTTCAGTGGTAGTCGAACATAGTAACCATTTTCTCGCTTTTCGATCGTCTTTTTGAAAAATGCAATGGTCTCCTTTTCCATGTTCCGTTTTTCTTCTCTTAATGAACCCGAGAATTCTTGAGGTGTTTTCATGTTCATTTCCTCTTTTTGTCGATCTTCCATTTTCCGAGTTTCGTCCTCGTTTCTCTGTGCGTCTTCCTCCGCGTTGATGGACATCGAAATGGGGTAATCTTCCTCGTTTTCGGTTTCTTCCATCGTTTTGTTTTTGTCCTTCCTGGACGCTTCCGATCCCATTGTGGTGTATCCTAGTGACGTATTTATCAAATTTATCCCTGACGGTAGGCTGACCATGTTTCCTTTCCATATTTTCCCGATATAGTCGCATCCTAGAATCATCTGTGGATTAACCCTATCTGTTAGCGAATCTGCGTTTATCGTGAGTTTGTTTTGAATCGCGTACTGCATGTCTTCGGTCGACACCGGTGCTTTCGTTAGTCTTCCTGCTAGTGAGTTGGACGCATGAGCTTTAATTTCCATAATTTCGTTGCCATTTTTTATCGAAATAGATGTCTCCAGGTATGTTTTTGCTTTCGTATCGTCTTCGTCAAACGTCCTTACTTTCACTCGTACTTCCTTTGTTACCGGCAATCCCCAGCTCTCCGTTAGGTTTCTGGCGATATATGTTTGGTTGGCTCCTGTATCTACCATTATTGATATATGTTCCCATTTCTTCTTTTTCGGGTTGTAGGCTTCTGCTTGCAATGTTGGTAGAAACGCTGGTTTTTGTACAGTTGCTGTAATAACGTTTGCCTCTGCTTCTTCTTCTCCGCTGCTATCTTCTTCCACTGATGATTCATCCGAGTTGCTATCGGAATCGTAACTTTCTTGATTGGCTATCGTCGCTGACCTCTTTTCGTCCTTCCTTATTGGCTTCGTCAACGCTGAATCAAATTCCTTTAAACAAATGGCTCCATTGTGTTTGTCTTCTGGGCATCTTCTGCAACGAAAACTGCTGGTGCATTCTCGTGTGTTATGGGACTCCGAAAAACAAATTTCACAGAGCTTCTTCTTTTCCACAATTCGACGCCGTTCTTTCCTGTTCGTCACCTTGGCGCATTTTTGTGCCCAATGCGTCGAGCTCTCGCAAAAAATACATTTGCGTTGTCCTTCTGACGAAAATTTCGTTGTTTTCTTTGTTGTGCTTTGAGGCTTCTGACGATCGTCTGCCATATTACGTTCTACATCTTCAGCTCCGACGATCGCTCTCTCTATGTCCTCCATGACCCTGGTGATAGTCCAGTCCTGTGTTTCTACCTTCTGTTTCCTCCGGTATACCTTTTCTCGGATCGTTATCCCAAATTTCTTTATGACTGTCGTCTTCATCATTCGTGTGTCGATCGGTTCTCCTAATGTTTTTAGTTGGGCAAGAATTACTGTTACTTGATCCAAGATTCTTCTTTGTTCCGGTACTGTTTCGTTTTTCGCTTTGATATCTCGGAGTTGTCGATCCAATTCATCTAGCGTCGCTCCTGTATCGTCGTATCTCTCTTTGAGTAACTTGACTGCTTCTCCGTAGTTGTTGTCGTCGATTCGATACCGCTGTATCAGTTTCCGTGGTTCTCCTTCGAGGTTGTTGTTTAGATGCGTGAATTTCATCAGATTCGATAAGTTCGTCTCATCTACCAATTCTTCAAATATTTTCCAGAAGTTGGTCCACTCCCAGCGGTTTCCGGAAAATTTGGGTATCGTTATCACTGGAAGAGTGTGGATAGCGCTTCGTTGCGCATTGTTCTCCGTTCGTCTTCCTTCCTGTGAAGGCTTCTGATGACCTTGTGTTCCTTGGTTCTCGCGTTGCCTTCTTTCTCTGGCAAAATTTCCTCGCTCCTTTTGACACTGCAGTCCATCTCTCACATTTTCCGCTCGTGTCAGTGCTGCCTCTATCTTCCCTTGCTGCTCGGTGAATTTTTTCCATCCACCCGCATCGTCTTCGTCGAGGTCTTCCGCCTCCCTTGCTAGTTTGTCTAGCGCTTCTTCTGTTCGTTCGATTTTTTTCGTTAAAGTTCCTATGAGGATCCCCAGGTCCTCTTCGTGTTGCAGAATTTCGTCAGCGTTTCGGCTTTTTGCTGCGTTCAGCTTTGTCTCCGCGTCTTCCGTGACATCATTCATGAGGTTTGTTACTCTTGTTGACTGCGAGAGCGCTGATCGTAGGGTCATTTTTCCGTTGTTCGTTTCGGTGGTTCCGTGTGTCTTTGGTTTCGCGTCCTGGTTCCCACTCTTGTCGTTCCCTATGAGTCCAAAAAACCCTAGTAGTCCAGTGAGTTAGTTTGTCCAGGTGTAAAGCGTTCGTGCGGTGTCGTGGTGTGTTAGTGGAATTAATTCGTAAGTCCTTGTTAAACACTCACTTCGTCCGTCTTTTTTGTCGTTGTTAGTGTCGATGCACCATAAAAAGCGCAATTCCTGTCGGCGTAGATGGGAGGTTTAGTCCCTTTGTCCCAAGACGAGTAGATCTCAAACTTGGGTAATTAAACCTTCATTTAAAAGAAAATAAGAAAAGATTAAGTTATAAGAACAGACAACGTAAATGTAAAATGTAATGCTTTACCCCAGTAAAGAAAGAATAAAGGGGAAAGCTAGGCGAAAGTCACTGCCGGCCGGCCGCGCCGCTGTTTATATAGCTGCCGGCAGCAACGGAGGGGGTGGAGAGGTATTGTAAGAATTTAATATAAAAGAGAATTCAATATAAAAGAGCATTTAATATAAACCAGATAAACTATAAGAATCTAAAGAATCTCAAACGAACGTCGAGTTCAATGCACAAGAAAAGACCAATAGGATATTCAGTTCGTGTACAAATTGCCATTTTCAACCATCGTCACATTGAATAGGGTTTGGAGATAGCCAACTTGCTGTGTTCCTCGTTCCGGTTGTTCATAAAATCAATTAAACCAGCTTTTCATGTGCCTTTTCAGTTATAGATCACAGTATGCACAAGAAAAGACCAATAGGATATTCAGTTCGTGTACAAATTGCCATTTTCAACCGTCGTCACATTGAATAGGGTTTGGAGATAGCCAACTTGCTGTGTTCCTCGTTCCGGTTGTTCATAAAATCAATTAAACCAGCTTTTCATGTGCCTTTTCAGTTATAGATCACAGTATGCACAAGAAAAGACCAATAGGATATTCAGTTCGTGTACAAATTGCCATTTTCAACCGTCGTCACATTGAATAGGGTTTGGAGATAGCCAACTTGCTGTGTTCCTCGTTCCGGTTGTTCATAAAATCAATTAAACCAGCTTTTCATGTGCCTTTTCAGTTATAGATCACAGTATGCACAAGAAAAGACCAATAGGATATTCAGTTCGTGTACAAATTGCCATTTTCAACCATCGTCACATTGAATAGGGTTTGGAGATAGCCAACTTGCTGTGTTCCTCGTTCCGGTTGTTCATAAAATCAATTAAACCAGCTTTTCATGTGCCTTTTCAGTTATAGATCACAGTATGCACAAGAAAAGACCAATAGGATATTCAGTTCGTGTACAAATTGCCATTTTCAACCATCGTCACATTGAATAGGGTTTGGAGATAGCCAACTTGCTGTGTTCCTCGTTCCGGTTGTTCATAAAATCAATTAAACCAGCTTTTCATGTGCCTTTTCAGTTATAGATCACAGTATGCACAAGAAAAGACCAATAGGATATTCAGTTCGTGTACAAATTGCCATTTAAATTGCCATTTTCAACCATCGTCACTTTGAATAGGGTTTGGAGATAGCCCACTTGCTGTGTTCCTCGTTCCGGTTGTTCATAAAATCAATTAAACCAGCTTTTCATGTGCCTTTTCAGTTATAGATCACAGTATGCACAAGAAAAGACCAATAGGATATTCAGTTCGTGTACAAATTGCCATTTTCAACCATCGTCACATTGAATAGGGTTTGGAGATAGCCAACTTGCTGTGTTCCTCGTTCCGGTTGTTCATAAAATCAATTAAACCAGCTTTTCATGTGCCTTTTCAGTTATAGATCACAGTATGCACAAGAAAAGACCAATAGGATATTCAGTTCGTGTACAAATTGCCATTTTCAACCATCGTCACATTGAATAGGGTTTGGAGATAGCCAACTTGCTGTGTTCCTCGTTCCGGTTGTTCATAAAATCAATTAAACCAGCTTTTCATGTGCCTTTTCAGTTATAGATCACAGTATGCACAAGAAAAGACCAATAGGATATTCAGTTCGTGTACAAATTGCCATTTTCAACCATCGTCACATTGAATAGGGTTTGGAGATAGCCAACTTGCTGTGTTCCTCGTTCCGGTTGTTCATAAAATCAATTAAACCAGCTTTTCATGTGCCTTTTCAGTTATAGATCACAGTATGCACAAGAAAAGACCAATAGGATATTCAGTTCGTGTACAAATTGCCATTTAAATTGCCATTTTCAACCATCGTCACTTTGAATAGGGTTTGGAGATAGCCCACTTGCTGTGTTCCTCGTTCCGGTTGTTCATAAAATCAATTAAACCAGCTTTTCATGTGCCTTTTCAGTTATAGATCACAGTATGCACAAGAAAAGACCAATAGGATATTCAGTTCGTGTACAAATTGCCATTTTCAACCATCGTCACATTGAATAGGGTTTGGAGATAGCCAACTTGCTGTGTTCCTCGTTCCGGTTGTTCATAAAATCAATTAAACCAGCTTTTCATGTGCCTTTTCAGTTATAGATCACAGTATGCACAAGAAAAGACCAATAGGATATTCAGTTCGTGTACAAATTGCCATTTTCAACCGTCGTCACATTGAATAGGGTTTGGAGATAGCCAACTTGCTGTGTTCCTCGTTCCGGTTGTTCATAAAATCAATTAAACCAGCTTTTCATGTGCCTTTTCAGTTATAGATCACAGTATGCACAAGAAAAGACCAATAGGATATTCAGTTCGTGTACAAATTGCCATTTTCAACCATCGTCACATTGAATAGGGTTTGGAGATAGCCAACTTGCTGTGTTCCTCGTTCCGGTTGTTCATAAAATCAATTAAACCAGCTTTTCATGTGCCTTTTCAGTTATAGATCACAGTATGCACAAGAAAAGACCAATAGGATATTCAGTTCGTGTACAAATTGCCATTTTCAACCATCGTCACATTGAATAGGGTTTGGAGATAGCCAACTTGCTGTGTTCCTCGTTCCGGTTGTTCATAAAATCAATTAAACCAGCTTTTCATGTGCCTTTTCAGTTATAGATCACAGTATGCACAAGAAAAGACCAATAGGATATTCAGTTCGTGTACAAATTGCCATTTTCAACCGTCGTCACATTGAATAGGGTTTGGAGATAGCCAACTTGCTGTGTTCCTCGTTCCGGTTGTTCATAAAATCAATTAAACCAGCTTTTCATGTGCCTTTTCAGTTATAGATCACAGTATGCACAAGAAAAGACCAATAGGATATTCAGTTCGTGTACAAATTGCCATTTTCAACCATCGTCACATTGAATAGGGTTTGGAGATAGCCAACTTGCTGTGTTCCTCGTTCCGGTTGTTCATAAAATCAATTAAACCAGCTTTTCATGTGCCTTTTCAGTTATAGATCACAGTATGCACAAGAAAAGACCAATAGGATATTCAGTTCGTGTACAAATTGCCATTTTCAACCATCGTCACATTGAATAGGGTTTGGAGATAGCCAACTTGCTGTGTTCCTCGTTCCGGTTGTTCATAAAATCAATTAAACCAGCTTTTCATGTGCCTTTTCAGTTATAGATCACAGTATGCACAAGAAAAGACCAATAGGATATTCAGTTCGTGTACAAATTGCCATTTTCAACCATCGTCACATTGAATAGGGTTTGGAGATAGCCAACTTGCTGTGTTCCTCGTTCCGGTTGTTCATAAAATCAATTAAACCAGCTTTTCATGTGCCTTTTCAGTTATAGATCACAGTATGCACAAGAAAAGACCAATAGGATATTCAGTTCGTGTACAAATTGCCATTTTCAACCATCGTCACATTGAATAGGGTTTGGAGATAGCCAACTTGCTGTGTTCCTCGTTCCGGTTGTTCATAAAATCAATTAAACCAGCTTTTCATGTGCCTTTTCAGTTATAGATCACAGTATGCACAAGAAAAGACCAATAGGATATTCAGTTCGTGTACAAATTGCCATTTAAATTGCCATTTTCAACCATCGTCACTTTGAATAGGGTTTGGAGATAGCCAACTTGCTGTGTTCCTCGTTCCGGTTGTTCATAAAATCAATTAAACCAGCTTTTCATGTGCCTTTTCAGTTATAGATCACAGTATGCACAAGAAAAGACCAATAGGATATTCAGTTCGTGTACAAATTGCCATTTTCAACCATCGTCACATTGAATAGGGTTTGGAGATAGCCAACTTGCTGTGTTCCTCGTTCCGGTTGTTCATAAAATCAATTAAACCAGCTTTTCATGTGCCTTTTCAGTTATAGATCACAGTATGCACAAGAAAAGACCAATAGGATATTCAGTTCGTGTACAAATTGCCATTTTCAACCATCGTCACATTGAATAGGGTTTGGAGATAGCCAACTTGCTGTGTTCCTCGTTCCGGTTGTTCATAAAATCAATTAAACCAGCTTTTCATGTGCCTTTTCAGTTATAGATCACAGTATGCACAAGAAAAGACCAATAGGATATTCAGTTCGTGTACAAATTGCCATTTTCAACCATCGTCACATTGAATAGGGTTTGGAGACAGCCAACTTGCTGTGTTCCTCGTTCCGGTTGTTCATAAAATCAATTAAACCAGCTTTTCATGTGCCTTTTCAGTTATAGATCACAGTATGCACAAGAAAAGACCAATAGGATATTCAGTTCGTGTACAAATTGCCATTTTCAACCATCGTCACATTGAATTGGGTTTGGAGACAGCCAACTTGCTGTGTTCCTCGTTCCGGTTGTTCATAAAATCAATTAAACCAGCTTTTCATGTGCCTTTTCAGTTATAGATCACAGTATGCACAAGAAAAGACCAATAGGATATTCAGTTCGTGTACAAATTGCCATTTTCAACCATCGTCACATTGAATAGGGTTTGGAGATAGCCAACTTGCTGTGTTCCTCGTTCCGGTTGTTCATAAAATCAATTAAACCAGCTTTTCATGTGCCTTTTCAGTTATAGATCACAGTATGCACAAGAAAAGACCAATAGGATATTCAGTTCGTGTACAAATTGCCATTTTCAACCATCGTCACATTGAATAGGGTTTGGAGACAGCCAACTTGCTGTGTTCCTCGTTCCGGTTGTTCATAAAATCAATTAAACCAGCTTTTCATGTGCCTTTTCAGTTATAGATCACAGTATGCACAAGAAAAGACCAATAGGATATTCAGTTCGTGTACAAATTGCCATTTTCAACCATCGTCACATTGAATTGGGTTTGGAGACAGCCAACTTGCTGTGTTCCTCGTTCCGGTTGTTCATAAAATCAATTAAACCAGCTTTTCATGTGCCTTTTCAGTTATAGATCACAGTATGCACAAGAAAAGACCAATAGGATATTCAGTTCGTGTACAAATTGCCATTTTCAACCATCGTCACATTGAATAGGGTTTGGAGATAGCCAACTTGCTGTGTTCCTCGTTCCGGTTGTTCATAAAATCAATTAAACCAGCTTTTCATGTGCCTTTTCAGTTATAGATCACAGTATGCACAAGAAAAGACCAATAGGATATTCAGTTCGTGTACAAATTGCCATTTAAATTGCCATTTTCAACCATCGTCACTTTGAATAGGGTTTGGAGATAGCCCACTTGCTGTGTTCCTCGTTCCGGTTGTTCATAAAATCAATTAAACCAGCTTTTCATGTGCCTTTTCAGTTATAGATCACAGTATGCACAAGAAAAGACCAATAGGATATTCAGTTCGTGTACAAATTGCCATTTTCAACCATCGTCACATTGAATAGGGTTTGGAGATAGCCAACTTGCTGTGTTCCTCGTTCCGGTTGTTCATAAAATCAATTAAACCAGCTTTTCATGTGCCTTTTCAGTTATAGATCACAGTATGCACAAGAAAAGACCAATAGGATATTCAGTTCGTGTACAAATTGCCATTTTCAACCGTCGTCACATTGAATAGGGTTTGGAGATAGCCAACTTGCTGTGTTCCTCGTTCCGGTTGTTCATAAAATCAATTAAACCAGCTTTTCATGTGCCTTTTCAGTTATAGATCACAGTATGCACAAGAAAAGACCAATAGGATATTCAGTTCGTGTACAAATTGCCATTTTCAACCATCGTCACATTGAATAGGGTTTGGAGATAGCCAACTTGCTGTGTTCCTCGTTCCGGTTGTTCATAAAATCAATTAAACCAGCTTTTCATGTGCCTTTTCAGTTATAGATCACAGTATGCACAAGAAAAGACCAATAGGATATTCAGTTCGTGTACAAATTGCCATTTTCAACCATCGTCACATTGAATAGGGTTTGGAGATAGCCAACTTGCTGTGTTCCTCGTTCCGGTTGTTCATAAAATCAATTAAACCAGCTTTTCATGTGCCTTTTCAGTTATAGATCACAGTATGCACAAGAAAAGACCAATAGGATATTCAGTTCGTGTACAAATTGCCATTTTCAACCATCGTCACATTGAATAGGGTTTGGAGATAGCCAACTTGCTGTGTTCCTCGTTCCGGTTGTTCATAAAATCAATTAAACCAGCTTTTCATGTGCCTTTTCAGTTATAGATCACAGTATGCACAAGAAAAGACCAATAGGATATTCAGTTCGTGTACAAATTGCCATTTTCAACCGTCGTCACATTGAATAGGGTTTGGAGATAGCCAACTTGCTGTGTTCCTCGTTCCGGTTGTTCATAAAATCAATTAAACCAGCTTTTCATGTGCCTTTTCAGTTATAGATCACAGTATGCACAAGAAAAGACCAATAGGATATTCAGTTCGTGTACAAATTGCCATTTTCAACCATCGTCACATTGAATAGGGTTTGGAGATAGCCAACTTGCTGTGTTCCTCGTTCCGGTTGTTCATAAAATCAATTAAACCAGCTTTTCATGTGCCTTTTCAGTTATAGATCACAGTATGCACAAGAAAAGACCAATAGGATATTCAGTTCGTGTACAAATTGCCATTTTCAACCATCGTCACATTGAATAGGGTTTGGAGATAGCCAACTTGCTGTGTTCCTCGTTCCGGTTGTTCATAAAATCAATTAAACCAGCTTTTCATGTGCCTTTTCAGTTATAGATCACAGTATGCACAAGAAAAGACCAATAGGATATTCAGTTCGTGTACAAATTGCCATTTTCAACCATCGTCACATTGAATAGGGTTTGGAGATAGCCAACTTGCTGTGTTCCTCGTTCCGGTTGTTCATAAAATCAATTAAACCAGCTTTTCATGTGCCTTTTCAGTTATAGATCACAGTATGCACAAGAAAAGACCAATAGGATATTCAGTTCGTGTACAAATTGCCATTTAAATTGCCATTTTCAACCATCGTCACTTTGAATAGGGTTTGGAGATAGCCCACTTGCTGTGTTCCTCGTTCCGGTTGTTCATAAAATCAATTAAACCAGCTTTTCATGTGCCTTTTCAGTTATAGATCACAGTATGCACAAGAAAAGACCAATAGGATATTCAGTTCGTGTACAAATTGCCATTTTCAACCATCGTCACATTGAATAGGGTTTGGAGATAGCCAACTTGCTGTGTTCCTCGTTCCGGTTGTTCATAAAATCAATTAAACCAGCTTTTCATGTGCCTTTTCAGTTATAGATCACAGTATGCACAAGAAAAGACCAATAGGATATTCAGTTCGTGTACAAATTGCCATTTTCAACCGTCGTCACATTGAATAGGGTTTGGAGATAGCCAACTTGCTGTGTTCCTCGTTCCGGTTGTTCATAAAATCAATTAAACCAGCTTTTCATGTGCCTTTTCAGTTATAGATCACAGTATGCACAAGAAAAGACCAATAGGATATTCAGTTCGTGTACAAATTGCCATTTTCAACCATCGTCACATTGAATAGGGTTTGGAGATAGCCAACTTGCTGTGTTCCTCGTTCCGGTTGTTCATAAAATCAATTAAACCAGCTTTTCATGTGCCTTTTCAGTTATAGATCACAGTATGCACAAGAAAAGACCAATAGGATATTCAGTTCGTGTACAAATTGCCATTTTCAACCATCGTCACATTGAATAGGGTTTGGAGATAGCCAACTTGCTGTGTTCCTCGTTCCGGTTGTTCATAAAATCAATTAAACCAGCTTTTCATGTGCCTTTTCAGTTATAGATCACAGTATGCACAAGAAAAGACCAATAGGATATTCAGTTCGTGTACAAATTGCCATTTTCAACCATCGTCACATTGAATAGGGTTTGGAGACAGCCAACTTGCTGTGTTCCTCGTTCCGGTTGTTCATAAAATCAATTAAACCAGCTTTTCATGTGCCTTTTCAGTTATAGATCACAGTATGCACAAGAAAAGACCAATAGGATATTCAGTTCGTGTACAAATTGCCATTTTCAACCGTCGTCACATTGAATTGGGTTTGGAGACAGCCAACTTGCTGTGTTCCTCGTTCCGGTTGTTCATAAAATCAATTAAACCAGCTTTTCATGTGCCTTTTCAGTTATAGATCACAGTATGCACAAGAAAAGACCAATAGGATATTCAGTTCGTGTACAAATTGCCATTTTCAACCATCGTCACATTGAATAGGGTTTGGAGATAGCCAACTTGCTGTGTTCCTCGTTCCGGTTGTTCATAAAATCTATTAAACCAGCTTTTCATGTGCCTTTTCAGTTATAGATCACAGTATGCACAAGAAAAGACCAATAGGATATTCAGTTCGTGTACAAATTGCCATTTTCAACCATCGTCACATTGAATAGGGTTTGGAGATAGCCAACTTGCTGTGTTCCTCGTTCCGGTTGTTCATAAAATCAATTAAACCAGCTTTTCATGTGCCTTTTCAGTTATAGATCACAGTATGCACAAGAAAAGACCAATAGGATATTCAGTTCGTGTACAAATTGCCATTTTCAACCATCGTCACATTGAATAGGGTTTGGAGATAGCCAACTTGCTGTGTTCCTCGTTCCGGTTGTTCATAAAATCAATTAAACCAGCTTTTCATGTGCCTTTTCAGTTATAGATCACAGTATGCACAAGAAAAGACCAATAGGATATTCAGTTCGTGTACAAATTGCCATTTTCAACCATCGTCACATTGAATAGGGTTTGGAGACAGCCAACTTGCTGTGTTCCTCGTTCCGGTTGTTCATAAAATCAATTAAACCAGCTTTTCATGTGCCTTTTCAGTTATAGATCACAGTATGCACAAGAAAAGACCAATAGGATATTCAGTTCGTGTACAAATTGCCATTTTCAACCATCGTCACATTGAATAGGGTTTGGAGATAGCCAACTTGCTGTGTTCCTCGTTCCGGTTGTTCATAAAATCAATTAAACCAGCTTTTCATGTGCCTTTTCAGTTATAGATCACAGTATGCACAAGAAAAGACCAATAGGATATTCAGTTCGTGTACAAATTGCCATTTAAATTGCCATTTTCAACCATCGTCACATTGAATAGGGTTTGGAGATAGCCAACTTGCTGTGTTCCTCGTTCCGGTTGTTCATAAAATCAATTAAACCAGCTTTTCATGTGCCTTTTCAGTTATAGATCACAGTATGCACAAGAAAAGACCAATAGGATATTCAGTTCGTGTACAAATTGCCATTTTCAACCATCGTCACATTGAATAGGGTTTGGAGACAGCCAACTTGCTGTGTTCCTCGTTCCGGTTGTTCATAAAATCAATTAAACCAGCTTTTCATGTGCCTTTTCAGTTATAGATCACAGTATGCACAAGAAAAGACCAATAGGATATTCAGTTCGTGTACAAATTGCCATTTTCAACCATCGTCACATTGAATAGGGTTTGGAGATAGCCAACTTGCTGTGTTCCTCGTTCCGGTTGTTCATAAAATCAATTAAACCAGCTTTTCATGTGCCTTTTCAGTTATAGATCACAGTATGCACAAGAAAAGACCAATAGGATATTCAGTTCGTGTACAAATTGCCATTTAAATTGCCATTTTCAACCATCGTCACATTGAATAGGGTTTGGAGATAGCCAACTTGCTGTGTTCCTCGTTCCGGTTGTTCATAAAATCAATTAAACCAGCTTTTCATGTGCCTTTTCAGTTATAGATCACACTATGCACAAGAAAAGACCAATAGGATATTCAGTTCGTGTACAAATTGCCATTTAAATTGCCATTTTCAACCATCGTCACATTGAATAGGGTTTGGAGATAGCCAACTTGCTGTGTTCCTCGTTCCGGTTGTTCATAAAATCAATTAAACCAGCTTTTCATGTGCCTTTTCAGTTATAGATCACACTATGCACAAGAAAAGACCAATAGGATATTCAGTTCGTGTACAAATTGCCATTTTCAACCATCGTCGATCGTCATTTTCAACATTGAATAGGGTTTGAAGATAGCCAACTTGTTCTATTTTTGTTTTGTTCCGGTTGTTCATAAGATAATCTATTTGTGCTCATTAGAATGGAACGAGAAATCCAATCTGGACCAGGAACAGTAGAAAATGAAAAACAACTGAAAGGAAAACAAAAAAAAGCTGATTAGAAGTCAGATTTTATTAATCGGGAAAGTATTATGAATGATGACTGGAAATGTTTCGGCACTTTAATGAAAAGACCAGTTGTGATAGTTTAGTACCGGAGCTGAATGAGAGACAAGTGAAAATGGGAATTACTGAATGACAATAAGAACATGAATAGAAGTGTTGTTTCGGATACATTATCAAGATGGTCAAAGAAAACTACACAGGAGGCTGGGAGGAAGAGAAAGAATGAGTGAATGAGTGAATCAGAGACTTCTAGCTTGCAAATTCTGCGATTCCTCACAATAGACTCCAAAACAACTTCAAAACTTGTTGCGAAGGAATCCAGACGCGGTCATTTCTGAAAACTTTCTAACCTGATGAGACGAGTATCACACACACTCACTCTTCGGTGTCTTCTGCTCACACGGCCTCCTTATGCTTCATCGACATCGTGAAGTTCCATTTTTGACAGCAAGCGAGCTTCCGCTCTACGTCCGACGCTTCGGCTTCCTTCTGCTGGAGACTCTCGATCTCCTCTTTCATCTCCTTCGCCTTGCTCTCGGTCTCCTTCTTCAGCTCCTCGACGGCCTCCATTTTCTGTCGCTCGAAGTCTCTTTCGATCGCCTCCACTTTCGCTTTGAAGTCGGCACTATTGACTCCACACATTTTCCTCCGCTGCTCGTTGTCCAAGATCTCGTACATTATATTTTCTCTCTTCATCTTGATCTTCTTCATATCGTTCTCCGACTCCTCCGAATTCTTTTTCATCAACTTTGCCAAGTCCTCCCGGGCGTGACTCTTGTGACGTGTCATCAGACACACCGCGCAGAAGATCGCCTTCTTTCACGACTTCTTCTGGAATACACACAAATCAATTGGTTCTTCTCGATCAGTCAACTCACCATGCAGACGAACTCCACGAAGTTGCTATTGTTGTCCTCGTTTTCTGCGATTCATGAGGAATCTGCCAAGTTCGAAACGAATAAAGATGAATCCAATCGAATAGAACACTCACATCATTCTCCAATGTTCCGCTAATCGTTTTAAATTCAGTGCGAATCGTTCAGCTGCCATATCAGGCGGCTCTCTCTATCCAATCCATCCATTTTTCTCCTCCTTCTTCTTTTTCTCAATGAGTGGGAATTTAAATAAATCGTTTGGTAAAAAAGTACAGCAGATCAGCCGGCTCTAGTTAGGGTAAAAGTATTTCATCTGAAAAAAGACAATTGTTCATTGAATTTTCTATACTAAAAA
Source organism: Caenorhabditis macrosperma (assembly GCA_963932285.1). Taxonomy (NCBI): domain Eukaryota; kingdom Metazoa; phylum Nematoda; class Chromadorea; order Rhabditida; family Rhabditidae; genus Caenorhabditis; species Caenorhabditis macrosperma. The sequence continues at coordinate 19,360,161 of OZ010618.1, forward strand.
CTGACTCACTCTTCTTCTATTCTCCTTCTCCTTTCAATCTTCTATCACAACTCCAATGAAATACCAATGGCCTTCATTTCAGGTCGGCCAGGGAGATGGTTGAATTGACCACAAGTTTGATATCTGGAATTTTTCAAACATGGAAAGAAATCAGAGGAAAATAGAGAGGAAACGAGAGGAAAAACAAAGCAAAACAAGGTGGAATACGCAGGAAACGATAAACAGGGAGGGAGAGTGAAGAAAAACAACGGGAAATGGGCAGATATTTGGGCAAGACTTCTGTTGAGGTAATTGAAATAATGACTCATCACTAGGGCGCCATGGGTAGGGATGAGTCATCGATGACTCATTGTCGGCTTCCTTTGATGTCCCTCTTGCTCGGAGGACACCCAGTCAGGAATACCCAGTTTGATACCACACTTCTCTGGGAAATTAGCGAGAAATAAGGCCACATTGTGAATTTCTGTTAAAGTTATGAAGTTCCATAGAGCACACTTCCATAGTTTCTGAAGAATGGTGAAAGGGGAAAGTGAAAATGTCTCTACATTTCCCATGGTGTTTATGAAGATCGAGATTAGAAATGGGAATGGAAATTGGCCCCTATCCTTCACCTTTTCTCCTCCTCTGAAATCCGATCGGAGATCAGGACACTATAAACGTTATTGATATACGTGTTCCTGGTATATCATGTTTATGGTGTTTGGTTATGAGAGTGTTAAGATATATCTTTATTAGGGTTAAATATATGAGGGCGGTATGAGCGGGTGGTCGCTGGAGGTCCCAGAGAGCGACCACTCACTACCGCTGCGTCATGCTCGACTCATGTTTACGAGCCCTTCCACTCGTGGGCGTGTGGTTGCGCGTGACATGCGAGTGTCACGAGGCATGTGCCCCTCGGGCGCCATGTGGCCCCCAGCTGGGGTGCATATTACGCACACTCGGGCAAGATGGAAAGAGAGGACCAAAGTCCACTCGTTCACATCCCACCCCCTTTAGAAAGCTGCGACGTCCTCGGCGCTATAGATGGTAGAGCCCGAGTTTGTCCCTACTTTCCAAAAGAAAGCACATAGATGGAATAATCAGCGAAACCACATCCCACCCCTTTTTGAAATGATTCGCCCTCGAAGCAAGATGGAATGAAACCTCGAGTTTGAACCAAGTCCAAAAGAGTCAATAACAATTGAACGACCTAACTAAAAATTACATAAACTAGTCTAACCTTAGAAATACAATTGAACAGATTCACCGTCATTTTATCGCCTCAGTCTTAAACTATTAACCAGCCTTCGTTAGAAATCGGCGCTGAGAATTGCGGAAATTACAATAAAATAAAGGGGAATTTTGAACAAGAGACGTGACCTTCTTCAAATTGTCAATAACAAAGTGTTCCTAGCGCCTATTAACGACCTTAGTGTTCTACAGCTCTTAGTGATATAAATAGCGGCGGAATTGTATCATCGCGGCTACACGATTAGGTCTGCAGCGTCATCGCGCATTTACCAAGATCAAAATCGGGGAGGGCATCACAACATGGCTCATTCGCCAAAAGAACTTATACAACCGAATTGTACTTGAGAACACACTCTCGCAATGGGAATTGCATCATGGAGGAAAAGGTTAGACGGGGAACTCATCCAGAAGTGGATCAAAATCCGCAGCAACTTGAAGCACGATCCTTGTAACTGCTCGTATAGCACAACTTCGGCCAGACAGAATACGAATAGGTAGAAGGGTAGTATCAGGGTTCGGAAGTAGGGATGGAATAGAAGATATTGGTTCTCGGTGGGTGTAGCGGTAGGGTAGCACTAGGAATCAAATCCTCGACACCAGAGTTCGCGGAGACTCTAGCCGAAAGATGGAATGGAACACTCGGCTAGAGCTCCTACTGGTGGGACTTCCATATAAACGTTATTGATATACGTGTTCCTGGTATATCATGTTTATGGTGTTTGGTTATGAGAGTGTTAAGATATATCTTTATTAGGGTTAAATATATGAGGGCGGTATGAGCGGGTGGTCGCTGGAGGTCCCAGAGAGCGACCACTCACTACCGCTGCGTCATGCTCGACTCATGTTTACGAGCCCTTCCACTCGTGGGCGTGTGGTTGCGCGTGACATGCGAGTGTCACGAGGCATGTGCCCCTCGGGCGCCATGTGGCCCCCAGCTGGGGTGCATATTACGCACACTCGGGCAAGATGGAAAGAGAGGACCAAAGTCCACTCGTTCACAACACTTGAAACTAGTCCATTTTCACACTAACACTCGTAAAAAATGAGGAAAAATTTTCTGAATATATCAGTTCAGGGAATGTTTCTACCAACTATAAGACACATGTTGGCACTAACAAAAGTTGAAAAAGACAACAGCTCAACGAATGTACATTTAAGTTTTGAAAAATTGAAAACATTGTTTTCAGACACAAAATGATTATAAAAAAATTACGTCATGTTACCGATTAAGTTGACTATTCCCTGTCCAAGTTCCAGCTCAAATGGATCATTTTGAGCCGAGTTTTGCTCAGTAGAACACTGTCAAGTGGAAAAAAGTACGAACGCGGCGAAAAAGGGGAAGAATGAGCGGAGGGGTGATTCCGCGGCATTTTATACGGCAGAGCGGGAGAGAGAGGCGAGCGGGAACACACACACACCCTCGTTCTCCCTTCCTCTCGACCCCCATGCTCTCTCACTCTGAGTCATCCTCCTCTGCTCATTCTTCCCCTCTTCTCGTTGGGCTGCGAGGTGTATTGCCTTCCTCCCCCCCCCCTCCTCATTTTTTCGCCTTGCCATTGAAGGGTGGCGAAGAGTGAGAACGAGGGCGTGTGTGTGTTCTCTCTCGCCTCTTTCGCCTCTTTCGCCTCTCTCGCCTTTCTCGCCTCTCTCGCTTCTCTCGCTTCTCTCGCTTCTCTCGCTTCTCTCGCTTCTCTCGCTTCTCTCGCTTCTCTCGCTTCTCTCGCTTCTCTCGCTTCTCTCGCTTCTCTCGCTTCTCTCGCTTCTCTCGCTTCTCTCGCTTCTCTCGCTTCTCTCGCTTCTCTCGCTTCTCTCGCCTCTTTCGCCTCTTTCGCCTCTCTCGCTTCTCTCGCTTCTCTCGCTTCTCTCGCTTCTCTCGCTTCTCTCGCTTCTCTCGCTTCTCTCGCTTCTCTCGCTTCTCTCGCTTCTCTCGCTTCTCTCGCTTCTCTCGCCTCTCTCGCTTCTCTCGCTTCTCTTGCTTCTCTTGCTTCTCTCGCTTCTCTCGCTGCTCTCGCCTCTCTCGCTTCTCTCGCTTCTCTCGCTTCTCTTGCTTCTCTTGCTTCTCTCGCTTCTCTCGTTTCTCTCGCTTCTCTTGCTTCTCTCGCTTCTCTCGTTTCTCTCGCTTCTCTGCTCTCTCGCTCTGCCCTATAAAAGGCCGCGGAGTCAACCTCCTGCGCTCATTCTTCCCCTCTTCTCGTTGCGCTGCGACGTGTATTGCCTTCCTCCCCCCCCCCTTTTCTTCTTTTTTCGCCTTGACATTGTCCAAATGAGCATAACTTGGCTCAAAATGGTCCGTTTGAGCTGGAACTTGGACAGGAAATAGTCAACTGGACCAGTAACATGGTTCAGTTTCTCTAGAATCATATCTCAAAAACTGAATGTTTGGAAATAATTCTTCTCCTAATTTATAAAAAAAAATTTTTACACCTAATTTTAAAAAAAACCTAATCACTCATTGTTTTCTTAGTGGTGGCGGCATCATTTCATGTTCTTATACGCACTCGCACTCCTTTTCTCCCGTTGTTTTCCTTTACTCTCCCTCTCTGTTTGTCTTCCACATTGTTCTGCTCAGTTTTTCCTCTCGTTTCCTCTCAATTTTCCTCCGGTTTTTCTCCATTTTTGAAAAATTACAGATATCAAACTTGTGGTCAATGCAACCATCTCCCCGGTCGACCTGATTTGGACGCCATTGCTGTTTCATAAGAGTTGTGATAGAGGATTGGAGGATGGGTGAGAAGAGAAAAAGGGTGAGTCAGTCTCTAGTATAGAAAATTCAATGAACAATTGTCTTTTTTCAGATGGAATGCTATTTCCACAACTGGAGCTGCTGATCTGCTGCTCGTTTTTTACCAAACGATTTATTTAAATTTCCACTCATTGAGAAGAAGAAGAAGGAGGAGAAGAATGGATGGATTGGATGGATGGAGCAGCCTGATATGGCAACTCAACGATTTGCACTGAATTTAAAACGATTGATGGAAACATTGGAGAAAGATGTGAGTGTTCTATTCGAATAGATTCACCGCTTAGTTTCTGCCGCCTCCCCTATAATCCGTTGATTCGAAAGTGTGCGTTTGGCCACGTCACAATTGCTCAAAATATGTCCCCAGAAGTGATCCCGTTCACCACTTATTGTGGTCGTATTTCACCCGTCAATTTGGTATTTTCTTCGTGTATCTTTTTCCCACCTAGACGCCGCTGAGCGGTCGTCAGGGATTTAGGGCGAAGGTCCCTTAATCTGCCCCCTCCTTTAAATTGCGTTGGCCCGAGCATGCGCGTTTTGTGGGCGTGATTTGTCACGGAGTGACCACGAACTTGGGACCCAAAAAACGAAAAGAAAGCGCGATACCACGGGGTCGACGGATTGCACGAAGCTAAGAGTGCGCCTCTGGGGAAGTTTTCCTCTGGGAAGATCAAGTCGGCGCAACTTTCCCAGAGGCAAACTGACCGGACAGGTGACCGTACCGGAAATCAGTTCTGCGTAAGCTCTCCACTTCTCCCCCAACTCCGCTCATCTTCCAGCCTTCCTAGCGGATCAGATTGTCAGCTACGATGGTCGACGGTGCCTCTTCTCCAGAGACCTCCTGCCTTTCGGAAAGGAAACACTGGAGTTCACCCTGGAGCTTCCTGGTCAAACCATCGAGATCATTATCAAATGGGAAGAGGAGATCGATTCATCCGTCCGCTCCTCAGGCGTCCTCCGTGCCACCGACACCATCCTCCGCCAGGGCTCCACTGCGCTCTACTCTCAAATCGGTAGATCATTCGTCTGCCCTCCCTCCGACCCCTCCCTGAGTGCGGGCAGGAGCCGCATCAACCCGAAGATGTCCGGAGGTCGTGAACTCTGGAATGGCTACTACCAATCGGTGAAGCCAACGACCAGCAGAACGCTCGTCAACATCGACGTCTCCTCATTGGTCTTCTACACCGAGCAGCCAATGATCAACCTCTTTGCCCAACTGCTCAATATCCCGGTAGATCGCCTCGAAGACAAACGGACGTTCCCACTTTCGAATGCTCAACACCAGCTCATCGCCTCCGAAATCTCTTCAGCATGCTCATTTTATATTTTCCTTTAATATTTCTTTATTCTTCTCTGTCTTCCCCCAGTCCCATTTTTCATGTATATCTATATTTCTTTCAAATAAAGGGATGATAAGAAAAAAAACACCCCTTTAACACATTTACTCTGATCCGAGAAAAGATGTTCTATTCGAGCGAATATGTTCACATTTAAATAGAAAAATTCAGGATTAAATTAAAAATACTTTGTAAACATACAACCTCGAATATTTTCCCTTTTTTGAATAGAAAAATAATAGAAAAATGCACGATTAAATTACGAAAAACCTTGAGTTGCAATCAGAAATCACTTCCGATTGTGTCCACGGGGTAAAAGAGAAGAAAACAAGCGATTTAGAGGTATCTCACGGTTTATTCAGCTTAAGCAAGCTAAATTACAAGAGAAGCAAACAAAATGACCCGAATGTGTCTGCAGTCCGCAGCACTGTCGGATCACCCTCCAGCACCGCTCGCTAACACCAGAAAAAAACAAGATTTGAGGCGCCTTCGCGCCTCACGCTAAACAGCGCGCGTGTGGAGTGTCGTTAGCGAGAGAGAGCGCGGCGCAGCAGAGACGCAGGCAGGCGAGGGTCGCGGGCACCGAAGACCCAACTCTTGAATATTTTCCCTATTTTAAATAGAAAAATAATGGAAAAATGCACGATTAAATTAAGAAAAACCTTGAATATTTTCCCTTTTTTAAATAGAAAAATAATGGAAAAACGCACGATTAAATTAAGAAAAACCTTGAATATTTTCCCTTTTTTAAATAGAAAAATAATGGAAAAACGCACGATTAAATTAAGAAAAACCTTGAATATTTTCCCTATTTTAAATAGAAAAATAATGGAAAAATGCACTATTAAATTAAGAAAAACCTTGAATATTTTCCCTTTTTTAAATAGAAAAATAATGGGAAAATGCACGATTAAATTAAGAAAAACCTTGAATATTTTCCCTTTTTTGAATAGAAAAATAATGGAAAAATGCACGATTAAATTAAGAAAAACCTTGAATATTTTCCCTATTTTAAATAGAAAAATAATGGAAAAATGCACTATTAAATTAAGAAAAACCTTGAATATTTTCCCTATTTTAAATAGAAAAATAATGGAAAAACGCACGATTAAATTAAGAAAAACCTTGAATATTTTCCCTATTTTAAATAGAAAAATAATGGAAAAATGCACGATTAAATTAAGAAAAACCTTGAATATTTTCCCTTTTTTAAATAGAAAAATAATGGGAAAATGCACGATTAAATTAAGAAAAACCTTGAATATTTTCCCTTTTTTGAATAGAAAAATAATGGAAAAATGCACGATTAAATTAAGAAAAACCTTGAATATTTTCCCTTTTTTAAATAGAAAAATAATGGAAAAACGCACGATTAAATTAAGAAAAACCTTGAATATTTTCCCTATTTTAAATAGAAAAATAATGGAAAAATGCACGATTAAATTAAGAAAAACCTTGAATATTTTCCCTATTTTAAATAGAAAAATAATGGAAAAATGCACGATTAAATTAAGAAAAACCTTGAATATTTTCCCTATTTTAAATAGAAAAATAATGGAAAAACGCACGATTAAATTAAGAAAAACCTTGAATATTTTCCCTATTTTAAATAGAAAAATAATGGAAAAATGCACGATTAAATTAAGAAAAACCTTGAATATTTTCCCTATTTTAAATAGAAAAATAATGGAAAAATGCACGATTAAATTAAGAAAAACCTTGAATATTTTCCCTTTTTTAAATAGAAAAATAATGGGAAAATGCACGATTAAATTAAGAAAAACCTTGAATATTTTCCCTATTTTAAATAGAAAAATAATGGGAAAATGCACGATTAAATTAAGAAAAACCTTGAATATTTTCCCTTTTTTGAATAGAAAAATAATGGAAAAATGCACGATTAAATTAAGAAAAACCTTGAATATTTTCCCTATTTTAAATAGAAAAATAATGGAAAAATGCACGATTAAATTAAGAAAAACCTTGAATATTTTCCCTATTTTAAATAGAAAAATAATGGAAAAACGCACGATTAAATTAAGAAAAACCTTGAATATTTTCCCTATTTTAAATAGAAAAATAATGGAAAAATGCACGATTAAATTAAGAAAAACCTTGAATATTTTCCCTTTTTTGAATAGAAAAATAATGGAAAAATGCACGATTAAATTAAGAAAAACCTTGAATATTTTCCCTATTTTAAATAGAAAAATAATGGAAAAATGCACGATTAAATTAAGAAAAACCTTGAATATTTTCCCTATTTTAAATAGAAAAATAATGGGAAAATGCACGATTAAATTAAGAAAAACCTTGAATATTTTCCCTTTTTTGAATAGAAAAATAATGGAAAAATGCACGATTAAATTAAGAAAAACCTTGAATATTTTCCCTATTTTAAATAGAAAAATAATGGAAAAATGCACGATTAAATTAAGAAAAACCTTGAATATTTTCCCTATTTTAAATAGAAAAATAATGGAAAAACGCACGATTAAATTAAGAAAAACCTTGAATATTTTCCCTATTTTAAATAGAAAAATAATGGAAAAATGCACGATTAAATTAAGAAAAACCTTGAATATTTTCCCTATTTTAAATAGAAAAATAATGGAAAAATGCACGATTAAATTAAGAAAAACCTTGAATATTTTCCCTTTTTTAAATAGAAAAATAATGGGAAAATGCACGATTAAATTAAGAAAAACCTTGAATATTTTCCCTTTTTTGAATAGAAAAATAATGGAAAAATGCACGATTAAATTAAGAAAAACCTTGAATATTTTCCCTTTTTTAAATAGAAAAATAATGGAAAAACGCACGATTAAATTAAGAAAAACCTTGAATATTTTCCCTATTTTAAATAGAAAAATAATGGAAAAATGCACGATTAAATTAAGAAAAACCTTGAATATTTTCCCTATTTTAAATAGAAAAATAATGGGAAAATGCACGATTAAATTAAGAAAAACCTTGAATATTTTCCCTTTTTTGAATAGAAAAATAATGGAAAAATGCACGATTAAATTAAGAAAAACCTTGAATATTTTCCCTATTTTAAATAGAAAAATAATGGAAAAATGCACGATTAAATTAAGAAAAACCTTGAATATTTTCCCTATTTTAAATAGAAAAATAATGGGAAAATGCACGATTAAATTAAGAAAAACCTTGAATATTTTCCCTTTTTTGAATAGAAAAATAATGGAAAAATGCACGATTAAATTAAGAAAAACCTTGAATATTTTCCCTATTTTAAATAGAAAAATAATGGAAAAATGCACGATTAAATTAAGAAAAACCTTGAATATTTTCCCTATTTTAAATAGAAAAATAATGGAAAAACGCACGATTAAATTAAGAAAAACCTTGAATATTTTCCCTATTTTAAATAGAAAAATAATGGAAAAATGCACGATTAAATTAAGAAAAACCTTGAATATTTTCCCTATTTTAAATAGAAAAATAATGGAAAAATGCACTATTAAATTAAGAAAAACCTTGAATATTTTCCCTTTTTTAAATAGAAAAATAATGAAAAAATGCACGATTAAATTAAGAAAAACCTTGAATATTTTCCCTTTTTTAAATAGAAAAATAATGGAAAAATGCACGATTAAATTAAGAAAAACCTTGAATATTTTCCCTTTTTTAAATAGAAAAATAATGGAAAAATGCACGATTAAATTAAGAAAAACCTTGAATATTTTCCCTTTTTTAAATAGAAAAATAATGGAAAAATGCACGATTAAATTAAGAAAAACCTTGAATATTTTCCCTTTTTTGAATAGAAAAATAATGGAAAAATGCACGATTAAATTAAGAAAAACCTTGAATATTTTCCCTTTTTTGAATAGAAAAATAATGGAAAAATGCACTATTAAATTAAGAAAAACCTTGAATATTTTCCCTTTTTTAAATAGAAAAATTATGGAAAAATGCCAGAGCATCACAAACGTGGGATACGAATTCTGAAGTGTCTTAGCACACTGGGTACTAAATTCAGACCGATTGGATCACTTATAGCTGAGTAGATCTAGGTTCAAGAAATAATCACGTTTCTTCGGCTGATCCTTTGTTTTCAGTGAAAATTTGGCTTTTTCAAAACAGATTTTTCCATTGTTTCTTTGAATCCTTTGATAGAACTGATTGTGCTGCGCATTTCACTAGTTGATCGCTTTTTGATATCTCTTATCATTCTCGAGTTACAGAAGGAAAACTGGTGCGATTTTCGTTGATTTTTGGATATTGGACCACTAAAATCCAAATAACTCTGGAACCATTGGAGCTAAAAATAAGTGGTCAACAGAAGAAATGTAACTGATATGATTACTTACACATTGATATAATAATCATGTTGAATTTCTCAATATTGAGGCCTGTGGACTTCCCGAAACAACACGAGTCGGTGAGGTCAGAGAAAGAAGAAATATCGGGCGGTTGTGAGAGACGCAGCGCGAAAGGGGCGGGAGAATTCGCATTTTTCAACACGGAGTCCTTAGTTGCTTCGCAATGATCCTTTTCGGTTTTTTCTTTCTCTAGTGCACGTCACGTCTAGTGTTTTTCGTTTGTCCACTCTCTGACTAATTATGCCATAATTATTATTGTTTTGAGTTTTGGAATTTTTTTTAAATTCCAAGATCATTTCCATTTCCATTTCTATAAAATACTTTTTTGTTAAATTTTCCAATTATCGAAGAAAGTTCCGATTTTTTATTCGAATTTCAAAACTTTTTTGCGAGGTCTCAGATTCCGCAAAAAACGTTTCGGTGTTCATTTCGGTTCCTGCATTTTCAACAATTTCATCTCTTTCAACTCTGTGTACCTTTCAGCCTTTGCAACGGAAGACTCTCGGAAACTCAGCACCCCTCCCCCGTTTCCCTTTGCATAATCCCTCTCCCTCGCTTCCCCCGCGTCATTCCCCCCGTCGGCCCTCTCCCCCTCTGCCGAATCGATATGGACGACGGGCGTGAGACGCGGCAGGCTACACGGAGCAGACTCTCGCAAACAAGATTAATAACCATCTGCCGCATCGGTCTGCTTGCCTGCGTCTCTCTGCCGCCACATGAAGACTCCACTCCCTACACACAAATTGGAGCTCGCCAGACACACGGGCAGCTGTGTCTGGCGAGGCAGAGTAAAACATTTCCGCTCCGCTGAATTTCTGATTAGAATAATATTATATGTTTCCAGCGAAGTGGCGCGACAGCGACGCGTGGGAGGAATCGGGTCTCGCCACGAGAACATAAAATTTTTCGAAAATCGACATGCGCCTTTGAACTTTGAGGTACGGTCTACCGTAGTTTCTTTAGAGGCGCATTTTGTTAAATTTGTATTGCAATTCATATAAAAAAAAATTCTGAATTTAGAAAAAAGCTCTTCTCTTTTTTTAAAACTTTCCTTTTTTTGGTTCCTGTTTTTTTCAAGGAAAGAAACAATTACTCTTGTTCCTTATTCTTCTCCCGTTTTGGGAATTTCCTTCTCCGCTATTTCTCTTTTATGCTCATTTCCCTTGTATTATCCGTGTTTTTTTGTTTCATTCCCACTCTCATTATTTATTGACTTTTCAGGAATAACAACAGGAGTCTCAAACAAGGGACCAATGAAACCGTGTCCCTTCCAAGTGGCCTGATCTGGCCGCTCGTATTAACAAGATTTCCCTGAATTCCCTTTTGGTGTGGAGATGGATGAGAAAGGAGAAGGAGTAGGAGGAGATGGAGGTGGGTTTTATTATTTTTCAATATTGTCTGTGAACGCCGGAATACTGTACTTGAGAGTCAAGTGAATTCAATTTTCTGAAATTTTCCCCCATGTTCTTAAAATTTTTGGACCGATGTGATAGTCAAAACAGTCAATTCCAAATTGACATAATAAAAATGAAAAGAAATCAACACTATCAACTCTAGAAAAATCCTGTTGAAAAACCCCAGTCATTTTTGTTAATTTGTGAAAGTGAACAAAAATCTAGTATTTAAAGATGTATTTTTAAAAAACAAAATTTGCAGAGATGGTGGAGAAAGCAGCCTGATATGGCAGCTATCAGATTTTATTAAATTCAATAATGTAAGTTCGATATGCTGGAAGAGAGCAGCCACCGGAAAACAACCGGATGGACAAAAACTGCGACAATGCAGAGGAAAAGGTACGCTTACCGTTTTCGAACCTTTTTCGTTGTTTATTCGCAAGTTTTTTGAGTCAATGGTTGGGTTCTTCCGTTGTCACTCATTTCCTCTCTTTTCCATTTGCTCTTTTTCTTATTCCTGTTTCTTTCGATTTGAATCTCTTTCCATTTCCGATATTAAGAAATTTGAAAAAATTTGAAAAGAAAAAGAAAACGCACGTTTTTTTGTGCTCCCAAGATCGGCTTCGCTGAAAGGTTGACAGTTATCCTGCTTTCCGGCCGATCCTTATTACTGGCACTGATCAAAAACAACCATTTCGAACATGTCCCCTGTGCATTTTTTAGTGGTGTATCAATTACCTATATGCGACTCAATGTCATAGCTCTGCCCCACTGTATGGATGTCATCGGAATGTCCCCGAAACCGAGGAGAGCTCTTCCAGAGAATCATTATACCTCGAGATTGATAAGAGATATCAAAATGTTGTGAACAGCAAACTTGTGAATCATAACTAGGACTACAAGTTTTTTGTTGACGACTTTTTGATATCTCTTATCATCTCGAGATATAATGATTCCCCGGTCACTCAAAAAACCAAAACGGCATACCTTTCTGGCCAGCACTGTATATCGCGATTGCTCGAGCTTATGGCCACAGAAATAGGGAATTCGGGTCCAAGGCCAAAAATCCCCTAGTCGTAATCTAGAGATAATTTTCGGCGATAAACGGAAGATTTTGACAAATTAAAAGCTGATTTTTTATCACTGATAACAGGCTTCAGTGATTTTTCTCTGATCTTTCGTTGTGATATCTGTATTCAATGGGTCAAAATACACCTATATCGCAAAATTCAGACTGAAATTTGAAAATTTTTGAAAATCAGTTTTCAACTGAATCCCAACTGAAGTGTCCGCGTTTCAGAGATCACCCCGGTTCAAGAGCAACAACCGAGCGCAGATACTCTGGCTGCACTCATCGAGCCAACTCTGCAAACGTTCAACGTTGAGCTTCGAGAGGCAGCAGAGGGGTGGAAGACGGCAATGGAGACGTTTTCGAAGCAAACCATCGAGTTTCACAGAGCGAATTTCAAGTTGGAGATGGAACTGAAAACGGAGGACGAATGAAAATTGGAGCTGAACAACAATCTCGAATCGGCCAAAAATAGTTCCCTTGTTATGTTAACTCTGTGTCTTGAAGTCCTTGATCTCGAAAAATAGATCAAATTGAGCCAATAAAACCAGTTTTCCCCCAGTTCCCAGTGTCAGTGTCGAAGTATCCCTGGTGGATTAGCTGATGAGCAAAGGGGAAGCTTATCTGTATTGGGGTCAGTCCTACGGAATATTCAACCGATCACATTTTTGTCTCTTCCATTTCCCATAGTTTTGAAGGTCCCTATCGACCTGTCTCCCTCTCTACTCACTTTAAGCTATTTTTCCGGTCATTCAGAATTCCATGCACTGGTCAAGCTGGAAATCACGAAAAACCTGAACTAAGAAGTATACAGAGCATGTAGGAAACTCTAGAGCTCGCTCTTCCCATTTCTCGTCGATGGGTATTTTATGGATCTGTTCAGACCTTGGGACAATTCCCAAATGATGACAGCGATAAGTGGAATAATGACGGAGGCACAAAGACTGCTCAACAAGATTAACGGAAAAAGGCAGAATGCCGGAACTTCGGTTTCGGCGGAGCACGAGGAGACGGTGAGCAGCAGCAAGAAGAAGCGGAGAGAGAGTGACAAGAGGACCAATGGATCAGGTAATCGAGCTCTTCGGTATGTCTCCAAATATGTCTTTCTAGATGTCCTAACTGCCGAACAGCGAGAATCCGGATCTGCGTCGTCATAGTTGGAGTTTTTTCTCGGTTTCTGATGTTTTTTCTAATAAACGAATGTGATTAACTTTTCGCTGAGACTACCAAGTGTTTGTTTGCTAATTTCAGAACGATTGGACGGCACAAAGTGCAAAATCAACATTGTTTACAGAAATGGAAACAGGGGAAACAACATACCGTAAAAACTCTTTTCTAACGGCACGCTGTTCAACGTCTTTTTTTAGTGTCGTTCACTTACAAGGGAACCTTTTTGGGTCGGTCTCATAGAATTTTCTACAAAAGGGGGTGCCGTTAAAATAGAATTTTTACGGAAACCCAAGATTCTAACGAATTGACGAGGAATTTCGGACAATTTTCTCATTATAACTGTTCACACCTTTTATATAATATTACTACTGATCCCCTCTACTTTCATCAAAATCACCGCGTTACATATTGGGAGTAATCCTTGTGAGTGGAGCGGAGTCACAACATTGACGCCTCCTAGAGCACATTTTCTGCTTAGGCTTGACTTTCCGTCTTCATTTCTGAATGAGCACATGCCGACACGTCGAATTGAGATGTGCGAACGGGACATTTCTAACAGCATTTCTTTTGTAAGCATTTCTTTTAAAAAGAGGCCAGAGCTGTGGTTCAGGAACAGATATTTTTTTGGAAGCGAGAAGATTTTTTGAATAGGTATCAGTTTGATCATAAACTTCTCAAAAGATGGGCTATTCTATCAAATTAATTATGTTCCAAAAAAAAATTAAAAAATATTTAGTGACATTTGAAAATTTCAGTAATTTCAGAGTTTCAGATGGTCAGATTATGAACCAAAGCTTTACAAACATGAAATACGAATTCTTTAGTGTCCTAACACTCTGGGTACTGAATTCAGACCGATTGGATAATTTCTAGCTGAGTAGATCAAGGTTAAAAAAAATCATCACTTTTTTTTGGCTGATAATTTGTTTTCAGTGAATATTTGGATTTTTCGAAACAGATTTTTCCATGTTTTATTTGAATTCTTTGATAAAACTGACTGTACTGCGCATTTCATCAGTTGATCACTTTTTGATATCTCTTATCATTCTCGAGTTACAGACGGAAAACTGGTTCAATTTTCGGTAATTTTTGGATAACATTTTGCAAAAATCCAAATATCTCTGGAACTGTTGGAGCTAAAAGTAAGTGGTCAACAGAAGAAATGTAACTGATATAATTAGCTACAAGATGATACAGGGTGACCAATAATTATCGAGACACTTTTTTGACGCCATGGCGACGGTGACTCGGACTTTTTTGGAGGGGCCATTACTTTTTATTTTGTTTATTATATCGTTATTAAAAGTTTTGGAAAGTTTCAAGTGAATCCGACGAATTTGAGGATCATGGTGAAAGCAGACATCCAGACACGAGAAGGCAAAACGACCTTTGATGCGCACGCGCCCTGGAGTGCGCCTAGTGACAGTGCGTTCTGTCGAGTAAATCGGAATGGTCGGGGCCGATTTCTGTTCCCAAAGCCAATGATTCTTTGCCAGAGACCCTCTGGAAGGCCTCGGAAAAAGTAGAACTGTTTATAAAATTTCTCATCCATCATAAGTGACAGTCTTCGGAGCAACCACGTCAAACGGCCATGTCCGTTGGTTTTCGTGGAGCTGGAAGTGGAAATCAACATTGGAGACAGCCTAGAGGTTTATTTGATCTCGTGCACTAATTATCATCACCAGAACAACAATTGGATCTTCCAACAGGACCGTGGATCGGCTCACAGAGCGAGAGTCCCTCAGGAGGGGTGCGCGACGCATTTGGACGATTTTGAGAAGGCGCGAGATTGACTCGTTTCCTGGCAGGATCTCAATCCGCTGGACTATTCCGTGATTGGGGTTTTGCAGAACAAGGTCTCAGCTAAGTCGCATCCAAGTATGGAAGCTCATCAAAGGGTGATATTCCGGGAATAGGTCAATCTTTCCGACAAACACCTGCGTGCATTGGTAGATGTGCATTCCAGACGCTTGAAGGATGTCATCGAAAGAAAAGGCGGCAGAATCAAAAGACTCTAATTCATTTCTTATCTATATATATTTGATAAAATATCAGTTGAATCTCATCTTGATTGGACTTCTATTTTTTGAAAAAACCCAGTTTTAAACTGTCTCGATAATTATTGGTCACCCTGTATAATAAACATGTTGAATTTCTCATTATTGAGGCCTGTGGAGTTACCGAAACAATAACAGTCGGTGTGGTCAGAGAAAGAAGAAATAGTGCGCAATTCGAATTCTCGGCGGCGGTGGTGGGGACGCAATTCTTCTGTTTTTCGTGGACGTGGGAAAATAAATTTCCTGTTTTTTCAGCCCTGTGGTGGTGAGGACGCAATCGAGCTCAGGGAAAATGCAAACAGGAGCCATCGTTGCCGTGTACGCGAGAAAATAAAGTTTCCGTTTTTTCTGCGCTGCGTCTCTCGAATTGCGCACTATTTCTTCTTTCTCTGACCACACCGACTCGTGTTGTTTCGGGAACTCCACAGGCCTCAATAATGAGAAATTCAACATGATTATTATATCATCTTGTAGCTAATCATATCAGTTACATTTCTTCTGTTGGGAATTTTGTAAGTCTATGTCCAAAAATTGACTAGAATTACATCAGTTTTCTTTCTGTAACTCGAGAATGATAAGAGGTATCGAAAAGTGGTCAACTGATGAAATGCGCAGAATAGTCAGTTCTATTAACGAATTCAAAGAAAACATGAAAAAAACTGTTTCGAAAATGCCAAATTTTCACTTAAAACAAATGAACAGCCGAAAAAACATGATGATTTTTTAAATCTTGATCTACTCTCCTATAAATGATCAAATCAGGCTGAGTTCAGTACCCAGAGTGTTGAGACACTTCAGAATTCGTATTCCATGTTTGTAAGGCTCTGGCTCATAATCTGACCATTCGAAACTCTGAAATGACTGAAATTTTCAAATGTCACTAAATATTTTTTTTTTGGGAACATAACTATTTTTAGAGCATATCCCATCCTTTGTGGAGTTTATGATCAAACTTATACCTATTCAAAAAATCATCTGATATTGATCTTTTGGTTGTTTTGATTTTCTGAAAACGTTTCGAACAACCGATAAACATCATTTTGACTGACATAATCACCAAGTTTCGATGCGATTTATTCGTTTTCAGCCAATCTGAAAAACACCCATTTTCTTACTTCGAATCTTTAAAAAATCTATATTCAGATAATTTTTTCGAAGCGAGATGATTTTTCTGAATAGGTTTTTTGAAACCTTTCTTGTCCATCTCCACACCAAAAAAACGGTTCGCATGCCAGCAAACCAAATTCAAAAATGGTCAAGGTAAAAAAGTCCTTGTTTTCCTCAGTGTTGTTAGTTTCAGTTTCGACAGCCTTTGACGCCGCTTTCCGCTTTATTCGAAGTGAGATTTTTTAAAGTTGGCTGAATTTTTAAAAAAATTAACTGAATAGAAATTTTGAACAATGAGTGGTACCACACTTCCACGTTTCCATTTAAATGAGAACTATTAGACGGTCGACGGTATACCCACTAGATAACAAATTTAATTTGGTGCCAAAGAATACAAGAAAAGAGTTTTACAGTTGTCAATTTAAAGTATTTCATTATATTTCTCTTTTATTAGTCTATTTCTCTGTTTTCCGTACTTTATTATGAGCTTGTTCCATTTTTCCCGGGCCCCACTAGCTGCGCAAACACCAACTCCACTCCTATGTAAAAGATGATAAGAACACCGACAAGGTTGACAAGGACTGACCACAAAAGAATTGGCGGATAGATTCAAAAGAAATTAGTCACTGCTTGTCGAGAACGTCAAGAACGCCTACACCTGTCACCACCTTGGCAGACAGGACCGACAAGAAAACTTGCATTATTCCTCGTTATTCTTCCTGTTTCATTGTTATTCGTCAATGTTAGTTGCTGGTACCCATTGGTTGAAAGAGTCGTTATATTCTCTTCATTTGACAAAGTATTCCACTACACCACGACGAACAGTAGATACAACAACAACTATTAACTATGAACAGTGCAAAGGAAATGTTTAAAATTTACAAAACGAACAAAGTGGTATCAAAAAGAATCCAGAACAGAAAAAAACATTCGAATTTAAAACATTAGAATTAATAAAAATTCACACGTCGTGCTGATCGCCAGCGTGGCGGAGGTGGTGACTGGTCGTGTGCGCGTTGTCTCCAGTAGCACCACACACCTGCATACGGAGCACGGGACACCTGAGAATTTGACTTGATCAACTATATTGTAATCCAAAAACTCACACGACGACGCCGCGTGCGACGCTTCGGTGACGGGACCACCGTTCATCATCGTCCTTGCTTGGCATCCGAAAGTTGTGCTCTCGAGCTCGGTCCACTTGTAGTGCATTCACTTCTGCGAAAGAAAAGAATAATTAGAGATCGAACTCTAAACTGGAAATTTCATACCACATTGTGAAAGCTGCAATCTGGCGTGAAGGTCCAATTTGTCTCTGTACAGCTCGGCTACCATTCGTCGGAGGCTGTCGGGGTCTACCATAAACAAGTTATTTGTCGACGGACCCAACATCATGTACTGGTTCGACGACATAGTTAATTCTGAAAGAAAATAATTGGTTTTTGAGAGCAAACAGAAAGAACGACAGGTGTAGAAGGTAGATAAGATTGGGAGGGGTTAATTGGGAGACGTTATTGCGGGAGGTGCGAGACACCGCTGCATCTGCACATTTGCGCCGTTATCAAGTGGTGAAGATGGGGCAAATGGAGGGTGGAACAGTGTGCGGCCCGATCAATCGATCATAAATTTTATGTTCGAATGGAGAAGAAACACAAATAAAGCAACAAACGGCGACTCATCAATGAGTAAAAAAAGCAATGAAAAATAGAATAAAACACGGGAAATCAAACAGAACAATTGATAAAACAAGATTGAAAAAATAACAAAGAGAAGTAATTTGACATGATTGAATGGCTCTAACCATCTGATTAATTAGGGAGTTTTGACGCTGGAACAGGCAACCCTGGTGACTGCCTGCCACCTCCCTTCTCACAAAGGGTGGCAGATGGTCGATTAAAATGTTATTGAAATGTCAGAACATAGTGAGAAGTGCGAAGCCAACTTGATCAGGCCTTTTTCGTGCCGGACCTCACTCTGCAATCAGTTTTTTTGTTGAAAAACCTAATCTATGATAATCATTGATACTGCTCTACTTATGATTCGGTGCAGGTATTCAACAACAGACGCACTTGATATTATGATTTATTCCGCATGACAATCAGTTTTCACATGGATTAAACATGGAAGAGAATTATTTGTGAATTTGGAGAGTGACCACTAGTGTCGATGGCCCCGGTCTGTGATCTCAAAGTCCGTTTTCACATGAATATATCTGGAATATTCAATGATGTTTGAGGGAAACAGTTATTGAGTCACTTCTTCTCGATAGGAAATGTTGAGACATGTTTTTTGAAGACTAGCCAGTCTCCGTCATGGGAACAAGAATGTTCAATTTGCAGTCCTGCCTCGAAATAATTCTGGAAAGAGATCAAACACCTCGGTTAACCACATTATTATTTCTTGCATCAAAAAAACCGTCGTCCGTGTCCTCTGCTGTGATATCATATTTTACGCTCGACTTGGAAACTTTGGCTGCGGTAAAATTCAATCTGTCGTCTGCCCTGTAATTCTTCGTTTCAATAAAGTTTTATTGAATATTCCTACAAGAAATCTTGCTCAACGACTGTGATGACGTAGGCGAATGTCTCGGGCATTTTACAGATGAGTTTGCCGGTGAAACGCATGAGAGTTGCGTCGGTGTTCGGAGCCATTGAAAAGAGCAGAGATGCCAAGATGGTTGAGCAGGAGAGAAAGAGTGGAGCCGACATGTTTCCGGATGATTTCTTCTGCAACCGAGGTAATATTTAAAGACTGGCCACTAATCGAGTAAACCATGGATGGAAATGTTTTATTGCTCTACCGTATCCCCAGCCCCCGCAAAAAGGGAATCGGAAGATTGCTGAGAAAAATCAGAAAAAGGAACCTCCCGTTTTGCGTAGGATGGGGAAACGGTAGAGCAATAAAAAATTCCCATCCATGGTTGATTCAATTAGCGGCAAACCTATAAGTATTGCCTGGTTTGCAGAGAAAACCATCGAAGAAATGTGGTCTCCCAATTTTTTGCTATCTTGCTTGCTATTGGGCACCGTTCTGTTCTCCATGTCTCCTGCCAGAAAAACGTTGAGACAATTAACTTTTGTGAAGTCTTGCGAAGTCGACTTTAAAATATATGCATGAAAAAAATTCTCGGAAAAAAAGTCGGAACTTTTATTTCCGAATTTCTTTTCGGAAATTTTAACTCGGAAAAAAATTACCGACTTTTTTTCCGAAAGGTCATTTCCGACCAAACCTGATTGGGAACCACTTCTGAATACATCTAGTACGTCCAGGACAACCACCGTCACATTGAATAGGGCTTGGAGACAGCCAACATATTCTACTTTTTGTTTCGTTCCGGTTGTTCATAAAAACCAATTTAACTAGCGTTTCATGTGCCTTTTCAGTCATAGATAACAATAATTACAAGAAAACACCAAAGTGAGTTGGTTTTTTGTCCTTCTCGCTCGCAGCTTGCTGAGAAATTGCCTTGATCTAACCCGGAAAGTCATAACCGGAAAGTCGGCCACAAACTGGCGCCAAAAAGTATTTTTAGTCTGAACCCAGTGAATTGGTCATATTTTTCGAAAATCTACTGGAAACGTGTTTTCTCCTCTAGTCATCTATAAAACTGCGAAAATGAAATGTTGATTTGAAATTAAGTTATCAAATAAACTATCGTTTCCAAATAGTGAATCAAAGAAACGGTGATTATCGTGTTACGAAACTCACGGAGGACAGGGGATATGGAGAGAGAGAGAGAGATCGATAAGAAGGGGATAAGGAAAAGATCCTTCAATGCTGGAACCAGCTCCCCTCTCTATTGTTTCCCCTCAAGCCCCTCTTCTTTCAGTAAAAAACCATGTCACTAGACTTATCTAAACTCTTTCGTTTGAATTGTCGTAACTACTGACATACATTTTCTTTTATCTGCATCAATAAATCAATCAGGTGATGATGACAGGAATGATAAGAAAGGAATAACAGAAGATCATGCAAATGAGGACCAGGATGAGGAGAGGAGGAAGATTTGTTCTTCGCGTTGTTGGGCGAAGTTGTACTGGATGGACTCATCGTCTGGAAAAGAGGAAAGTTGAGTTATACTGATAACCATTTTTTGAGTCTGGGAAGTGTCACTGATAACTGATCAGATGCCTTGAAGCGACTCTAAGAGAGAGTACCAATCAACCGTGTTTCATCGAATAGAGCAGCACCCGAAATGCAGCCGGAGACTCAGCATATCTCGCAATTTATAAGAGATATCAAAACGTTGTCAACAGCAACCTTGTAGTCCTAGTTATGATCTACAAGTTTGCTGTTGACAATTTTTTGCTATCTTCTATCAATTCTTCTCGAATGTGAAGGTTTTTTGGTCCGTCAGCAGACACCGCTTACCTTCTTCTTTTCCTCCGTCAGTCCTTTGAGCTTGGCAGTCTTCGTTCCGGTTTTGATAGCAGCTCCTTGCTGTTTTTTCTTCGTTCCTTCATTCCTTCTTCATTCCATTCCTTCGAAGACCCAGCCTATCAGAATGCAGAACAGCGCTGCTCCGAGTTCAAATTGGAGAGTCTCGAAAATCGTAGAACTGTGCTAGACAGGAAATTTCTTGGAACACTACTTATCGGCAAAATAGACATCCCCACCACCGATCTCTTCACTATCAAACACTCCAACAATCGCAAATCTAAAACATCTTTCCATTAAAAGACGCCAAAAACCCACCATAGGCAAAATTATTTCGTTCGCCGCACTCTTTCAGCACTGACCAAACAGGCTAAACAAACCAACGCAGGTCAGGCTCAGAAGGAAAGTAATCCAAGTGTTACCCAGGGATCAGAATAAAAAGTGTCGGCAAATGATAGTCCCTGGGAGGGTATAAAGACGCACTATTCAAAAGTTTGCCTTTTTTCCTTATTCCAGAGAAATTTTGGAAAATTCATTTTTTTTTGTCACCTGAAGGATATGTCAACTTTGAAAACTCATAAAAAATTTCAAATTTGAGTTTGTGACTTTGTTAAAAAACGAAAATGTAGCTCCAGAAGTGTAGTTTCCAATAAAAATGGAGACCAATTGATCAATCTTCAAATATCTTTACGAAGTTGAAAAGTGAGTCAACATCGGAAGACCCCATTCTCCAATTCGAGCACTTTTCTTTTTACAATAACATTGTAAAAACTGGTGGTAACCGGTCATTTTCGAAAATAGATTTCAGTTTTTTTGGTCAACCCGATTTTCGAATTTTCGAGGATTTGGGAAAATTATAATTTTCAAGTGTATTTCTTAAAGGACCATTTCAAAAGTATCACTTTTGCAGTTGAACGTTTTTTGATATCTCTTATCACTTGCGAGATATCGACTCTTCAAGGAAGAGCATTCGTTACACTAACATTGGCCACAAAATCGAAAAAATTGTTCGAAATAATGGAGATTTAATTGGAACTATAGCATACCTTTTGATAAACCCAAAAAATGATATTATAAACATCAGATGAGAAAATAAAAATGAAAAAATAGCGAAAACTAATATCGAATCTGCAGGAATTTCCGATTCTCCAGTGTTTGCTGGTATGAAAGAGGCCATATCGGAAGAACGGAGGGTTATTCATTGATCTGACTTTAGAACTGAGAAGAACTTGAAATTTTACGCCGGAAAACGCATGAAAAAATTAAGATTTAATTTATCGTTTTTTGCTCATTTTTCAGATTTTGTGGCCAATGTTAGTGTAACAAATGCTCTTCCTTGAAGAGTCGGTATCTCGAAAGTGATAAGAGATATCAAAAAACGTTCAACTGCAAAAGTGATACTTATGAAATGGTCTTTTAAAAAATACATTTGAAAATTATAATTTTCTCAAATCCTCGAAAATTCGAAAATCGGGTTGACCAAAAAACGAAATTTTTTTTCGAAAATGACTGGTTACCCCCAGTTTTTACAATGTTATTGTAACTCACAACTGTCAATATTCCCACCCCACATAGTGTTATGGCTGCCTCCCTCCGAAAAGTGCTCGAATTGGAGAATGGGGTCTTCTGATGTTGACGCACTTTTCAACTTTGTAAAGATATTTGAAGATTGATCAATTGGTCTCCATTTTTATTGGAAACTACACTTCTTGAGCTACATTTTCGTTTTTTAACAAAGTCGCAAACTCAAATTTGAAATTTTTTATGAGTTTTCAAAGTTGACACATCCCTCATTTGACAAAAAAATGAATTTTTCAAAATTTCTCTGGAATAAGGAAAAAAGGCAAACTTTTGAATAGTGCGTCTTTATACCCTCCCAGGGACTATCTTTTGCCGACACTTTTAACACCGGTGTCATTCTCAACTTCCAAATACCCCCTGTTTCGTCCCGTGCCACCCGTGAAAAATTTTTTGAACTTCTCTTTCTCGAGGTTCGATCGATCCGGAAAGTTGAAATTGAAGCCAAATTGTAGTCATAATTCGTCGAAACATTTTTTTTAGAAACCCGTAGCAAAAAAAAGAAAAACAAAAGAAGAAAAAGAAATCGCGCACCGAACCAGCATAGCTCGATTACTGCTCTATCCCACTACCCACTCGGCCACACAACCACAATCGTTGCCTTTCTCAGGTGCGTACATATTACGCAGCAGCCAGATAATATATGCGCGGAGCAAGCAACTTTGCGGGCTTCTAACTCGGCTCCTGAGCTCATTCTGCAAAATTGGAAAACAGATTCGGACTCACCATATCGAACTCTATCGGATAGACTAGGTCTCATTCCGAAATCCCACGGTCACTTCATGCACTTCCCTTGTCAGTCTCACAGTTTTCCCCATTTTTCTCAAAATCCATCCCTTGACCAGTATATAGGCACATGGGGAAAATGTTCAAAATTGGACGGCGGATCGAATGGAAAAACTTCCAGAGAAATTCTAAGGTCAGTTTTTGAGATAGGATTTGACAATTTTCAAAAAAGTGATAATTCAAGATAGTTACTGATGATTTGATGAAACAATCACACGTGGATCGTAAACCACTGATCTCTTCACCATCAAACACTCCAACAATCGCAAATCTAAAACATCTCTCTACTGGAAGACGCCAAAAACCCACCATAGGCAAAATTATTTCGTTCGCCGCACTCTTTCAGCACTGACCAAACAGGCTAAACAAACCAACGCAGGTCAGGCTCAGTTTCAGGTTGTCCCCTCCCTCTATCCCCCCCCCTATTCCCTAATTCCCAACTGTATTTCTACTATAACATTTGTCCCCCACTTTCACGTTCCTCGAGTGCGTATTTTAATAAATAATTAAATAAAATTCCAACTTTGATGCATTTATTCAAACGGCACAACATACAGTTCTCCTCGTTGATCTCGCAGTTTCCAAAGCCAACACATTGCAATTCTGTCGCCTTCTCAGCCCACTTGTAGAAGAACTTGCGACATGCCTTACATGTCATGGCTCCTGAATGATCTACTGTTTGATGTCCGGACTTGTCAGTAGTTACCGTAAGCAAAGCAAGCCGAGTTTGCTCCACAGACTGGACACTTTTCCAGTGGCTGAAACACAGCAGGGCAAGGGAGACTCGACGAAGAGGTAGCTGCACTGGAGGGTCTTGCTGCAAAAGGATAAAGCTAGAACATGGAGTAGATCAAACGATTATAAGCATCATCGAAAGACACGTCACTGGGAACACCACGTCACTAATGTTTAGGAACACCACTGCCACGTCACTAAAGTTCAGGGACACCACTGCTACGTCACTAATATTTAGGAACACGACTGCCACGTCACTAATGTTTAGGAACATAACTGCCACGTCACTAATGTTTAGGGACACCACTGCCACGTCACTGAAGTTTAGGAACACCACTGTCACGTCACTAAAGTTCAGGGACACCATTGCCACGTCACTAATGTTTAGGAACATCACTGCCACGTCACTAATGTTTAGGAACATTACTGCCACGTCACTAATGTTTAGGAACATCACTGCCACGTCACTAATGTTTAGGAACATCACTGCCACGTCACTAAAGTTTAGGAACACCACTGTCACGTCACTAAAGTTCAGGGACATCACTGCCACGTCACTAAAGTTTAGGAACACCACTGCCACGTCACTAAAGTTTAGGAACATCACTGCCACGTCACTAATGTTTAGGAACATCACTGCCACGTCACTAATGTTTAGGAACATTACTGCCACGTCACTAATGTTTAGGAACATCACTGCCACGTCACTAAAGTTCAGGGACACCACTGTCACGTCACTAATGTTTAGGAACACCACTGCCACGTCACTAAAATTTAGGAACACCACTGCCACGTTACTAAAGTTCAGGGACATCACTGCCACGTCACTAAAGTTTAGGAACACCACTGCCACGTCACTAAAGTTTAGGAACATCACTGCCACGTCACTAATGTTTAGGAACATCACTGCCACGTCACTAATGTTTAGGGACACCACTGCCACGTCACTGAAGTTTAGGGACACCACTGCCACGTCACTAAAATTTAAAAACACCACTGCCACGTCACTAATGTTTGGGGACACCACTGCCACGTCACTAAAATCATTCACCTTCATTCTTCGAACTCCCTTGACCTCCGCTCCCACCGGTCTTCATCGGCATATAGAAAAATTGACCAACCTTCTCCACTGTTTCCAATAATCGTTTTAAATTCAAGTGAAATCCTTGAGCTGCCATATCAGGCGGCTCTCACCATTCAATCCATCCATCTTTCTCCTCCTTCTTCTTTTTCTCCATTAGTGGGAATTTAAATAAATCGTTTGATAAAAACAAGCAGCATATCAGCAGCTCCAGTTTGGGAATTAGCATTCAATCTGAAAAAAAGACGACTGTACATTGAATTTTCTATACTAGAGACTGACTCACCCTTGTTCTCTTCTCGTCCATCCTCCAATCCTCTATTACAACTCCAATGAAATGCCAATGGCGTCTAAATCAGGTCGACCGGGGAGATGGTTGCATTGACCACAAGTTTGATATCTGTAATTTTCGGAAAATGGAGAGAAATCGGAGGAAAATTGAGAGGAAACGAGAGGAAAAACTGAGCAGAACAATGTGGAAGACAAACAGAGAGGGAGAGTAAAGGAAAACAACGGGAAAAGAGAAGTGTGGGAACATGAAATGATGTCGCCGCCACTAAGAAGGAACATGTCAGATGGGCCACCCTGGGAACCGAATGAATTGGTTCGGGAAATGTGAGTACCTGAGAGGGTAGTATAACATTATATTCAAAAGTTTGCCTTTTTTCCTTATTCCGGAGAAATTTTGAAAAATCCATTTTTTTGGCAGTCGGAGGATAGGCCCTCTTCAAAAAATCATAATTAATTTAAAAACTGTGTAAACGAGTTGGTTAAAAAACGAAAATGGAGCTAATTGGTTGTAGATTACAATAAAAACACAAATGATTACTCAGCTTTGAAATTGGAGACCGTATGCCAGAAAATGTGGCAATGTCAGTAGACCCTATTTCCGAATTCGATCACTTTGCGAAGAGATGGAGTGATAACACTATGTGGGCAGGGTTTCTTGGTAGTTGTGAGTTACAATCATGATATAAAAACTGGGGGTAACCGATCATTTACGAAAATAATTTCCACTTTCAATGAGACCCAATTTTCAAAATTTCAAGGTTCTTTGTTTAATCTGAAAGTGAGTTACATAGCTTGAAAGACCATGTTTTGGGGACCATTTTTGCAGTTGATCGTTTTTTGATATCTCTTATCACTTTCGAGATATCGACTGAGAAGGGATGTACACTCAACACGAGAACACGGGTAAGAAAATGCTGAAAAAGTCAATTTTTGGAATATTGTTATTTTGTCAAATTTCCACAAGTACATCATGAAATGGGTTCACACGAACAATTTTCAGTATCAAATCTGAGAATAAACACTTATTTCCTGCAGTTTCAATGGGCTCTCTTCCATTTTCCTCCTATTTTGACAGTTTTAGGAAGGGTAGTGCCGGGATTTTCGTCGAATTCTCGAAGATTATTTTGAGATCTCAGAATGGGAATTATTAATTACTACCTAGATCAATATGGTTGAGTAAAACTTATCTTGAATTTCGATCTCCAGGGTACACATTTCCAGTGTTCTGTAACCCGTGTTCTCGTGTTGAGTGGATATCCTTTCTCAGTCGATATTTCGGAAGTGATAACAGGTATCAAAAAACGTTCCACTGCAAAAATGTTCCCCAAGACATGGTCTTTCAAGCTATGTAACTCACTTTCAGATTAAACAAAAAACCTCGAAATTTCGAAAATTGGGTCTCACTAAAAGTGGTAATTTTTTTCGTAAATGATCGGTTACCCCCATTTTTTATATCATGATTGTAACTCACAACTACCAACAAACCTTGCCCACATAGTGTTATCACTCCATCTCTCCGAAAAGTGATCAAATTCAGAAATAGGGTCTACTGATATGGGCACATTTTCTGACATACGGCCTCCAATTCAAAAGATGAATAATCATTTGTATTTTTACCGTAATCTACAACTAATTAGCTCTATTTTCGTTTTTTAACCAACTCGTTTGCACAGTCTTTAAATTAATTATGATTTTTTGAATAGGGTCTATCCTCCGAGTGCCAAAAAAATGGATTTTTCAAAATTTCTCCGGAATAAGGAAAAAAGGCAAACTTTTGAATATGGCGTTATACTACCCTCTCAGGTACTCACATTTCCCGAACCAATTCATTCGGTTCCCAGGGTGGCCCATCTGACATGTTCCTTCTAAGTGAACAATGAGTGATCACTGGCCCTGGCCTGATGAGTAATGAGTCATATGAATACCGTATTCGGAGTGATTAAAATTAATAGAGTAATTAAAATGATGACTCACACGGGGGACGAGGTGGAGGTTTCTCGGACTAAACAAATGTTACCAGTCCAGTTGACTAATCCCTGTCCAAGTTAGAGCTCGAACGGACTATTTTGAGTCGAGTTATGCTCATTTGGACAATGTCAAAGTGAAACAAAGAGAAAAGGGGGAGGAAGGCAATACACCTCGCAGCGCAACGAGGAGAGGGGAAGAATGAGCGCAGGAGGTTGACTCCGCGGCCTTTTATACGGGAGAGCGAGAGAGCAGAGAAGCGAGAGAAACGAGAGAAGCGAGAGAAGCGAGAGAAGCAAGAGAAGCGAGAGAGGCGAGAGAAACACACACCCTCGTCCTTCTCTACCCGTCTGCTCTTTCTCTCGTTCCTCTGTAAATAAAGCAGCGACGACACACACACACGCCATTGTTTCCCCTCGTCGCCTGGTCGTCCTGCGGTGCGCCTGTGCGACAGTAAGCAAACATTGGCGCCGGATCGGGTGGCACGGGTGGCACGGGACGAAACAGGGGGTATTTGGATATTGAGAATGACACCGGTGTTAAAAGTGTCGGCAAAAGATAGTCCCTGAGAGGGTATAATAACGCACAATTCAAAAGTTTGCCTTTTTTCCTTATTCCAGAGAAATTTTGAAAAATTCAATTTTTTATCAAGTGAGTCAAATTTGAAAAATCATAACAAATTTCAAATTTGAGTTTGCGACTTTGTTAAAAAACGAAAATGTAGTTAAAAAGTGCGTCAACATCAGAAGACCCCACTCTCCAATTCGAGCACTTTTCGGAGGGAGGCAGCCATAACACTATGTGGGGTGGGTATATTGACTGTTGTGAGTTACAATAACATTGTTAAAACTGGGGGTAACCGGCCATTTTCGAAAAAAAATTTCGTTTTTTGGTCAACCCGATTTTCGAATTTTCGAGAATTGCATTCTTTTGTGTTTTCTATGTTCCATTTCTGTGCTTATTTATGAATTTTCGAAATAGGAATAGAAATTGACCCCCACATTCAGATTATCAAATACCAGAAGGTTGCTGCCGGCTACCGCCGGCATCTCCCTTCTGGAGTTTAAGCGAAAAGCGAATCCTAATGGGGGGGGGGGGGGGTATATTTGTCCTTTTATGAAATCCACGGTTTCCTTTCTTGATTCCAATACGTGACCTCATGTTCCTTCGTATCGTGAAGTGGTAAGCTTAGTAGATCACTAACGTTTCAGCGTTAACTTCATTTCCTCCTTCCGAAAGCTTTGCCGTTTTCTTAAAGTTTTTCGAAGAGGACCGTTTTTCAAAAAGTTTATTTGGAATGACTTTCCGGATTTCGAGACTTCTCGTTTTTGTAGGCCGGCCGCTGTTTATGGATGACCGCTTCTCCGGAATGATCCCATGATCCCGGGAAGACACATTTCAAAACAGAAGCTTTTATTCCGAAATACGCTTTTCTAACGCAATTCTAAACTGAATCCGAAAGTTTTCCTGATTTTTCATTCGGAATTACGGTTTTTTAGAATGGTCGGTTTCCGTATACCTTTCTTCCGTTTTCTCGTTGATTCGGGACGGCTCTTTTCTAGAGTAAACATTCTCTCCGTAGAGATAAAAGAGGAGGTATCAATGTTTTCTGAAATAGAAAAGTATCACAATTCGAAAGCTTTCGGCATCTTTTTTGCATCAAACGGAAGATGTGAGCCTAAAGAAAATACACAGAGAAAGTTGAGGCCGCCTCATTGGCTGGGATCCACAGTTATTTCCGTTCGTAAACTCTTCCATAAACCACAGCTTTGGTCTCTGGGTTTGCCCGTTTTCTTTTTCTTGAAATTCTTCAAAAATAATCTGTTCACACGTCTAAATTCGGCCCGTAGAAAGTTTGATGAAGCATTGGTCTAACAAAATGCGTTTTCCGTAACTATTTTTATGATTTCGAGGCGGACAAAAAATGTTCGCGCTACGCGGGATCGAACCTGGGAGGCACTAAACGGGGGCACGCTCGTTAGCCACTCGGCCACGCCACTCGTGTCGACAGCCGCGGCAGCGGGCAGTGAGATTCTCGTTGACTTTGGTGGTTCGGCGGGACTTCTCATTTCGATTGCGCCGTGAGTTCAACAGCACTGGTGGAAACCGGGGACTTTGACCTTTCACAAAATGGTCATGTTTTGAGTAAAAGCATAAGTGTGGGTGTTTTCCCACTCGTCTCGTCGAGATCTATTAGAATATGTGAACAGATCCTCGATTTCCTCAATATCCAGTCGGCGGCGTTTTATCTGTGAAAACCGTAACTTTGACCCCTCACAAAACGGTCGTCCGTGAATCAAAATTAGCAAGTAAAAAGCCATTTCGTCTCGTCTCGTCGAGCTCTATCCGAACATGTAATCAGATCCTCACTTTTCTCAAAACCCGGCCGGGCGAGCCTGGTACAGCAGCAGTTTGTCACCCTTGCGGGTGGACTGCCAGCTGCGACGTAAGGGGATTATTGTAAGGACGCCTTGCGGCGTAGGGCCATCATCACTTCTTGGTTAGTGCTGATGGGTCGCGATCGGGGAACACCAGCAGAGGGTTTGATCCGCCCGCATCACCATTGTGTTTTTGAATGGCTGCCGCAGTGAACCCAATGCCGGCTATGGCCCTCACGCGCCCCTTGTTCCTTGAATCAAACTTGGGTAATTGAGCCGGCTGCGGCGGCGGCGGCGGGGCGCCTTATTAAGAGAAAACTAAGCAGCTGACACCCATCAGGGTCCGCGATGAAAGCCCGCGCTTGCGCGTTCACTGTGGTGAGTGCGGGAAATCAGAATATGTGCTCCAGAAGGCGTCAGACTTCACCGATCGCTTAGAAAATTGACGTGCACCTTGCGGTCAATACTTCTGACCTCTGTACCAAAAATGGGCCGAAACGGTCCAGTGGGGGCTGAGAAACGGCTCTGGACAAACAAACCCACAGACAGACAGACACACATCCTTTGCCTTTTAGTATAAGAAAGATGATTCTAGAAAAACTAAACAAATGTTACCAGTCCAGTTGACTAATCCCTGTCCAAGTTCCATCTCAAACGGACTATCTTGAGCTGAGTTATGCTTATTTGAACAATATCAAAGCGAAAAAAGAAGAAAAGGGGGGGGGGGGAGGAAGTCAGTACCCTCGCAGTGCAGCAAAAAGGGGAAAGGAAGAGGAGGGTGACTCAGAGTGAGAGAGCAGACGGGTCGAGAGGAAGGAAGAATGACGGCGACAAGGGGAAACAGTGGCGTGTGTGTGTGTACCGTCGCTGCTTTATATACTGAGAAGCGAGAGAGCGAGAGAGATCAGACGGGTAGAGAAGGACGAGGGAGAACGAGGGCGTGTGTGTGTGACTCCACGGCCTTTTATACGGAAGAACGAGAGAGTGAGAGCAGAGACGCGAGAAAGAACACACATGCTCTAGTTCTCACTCATCGCCGCCCTTGTGATCACTTCTCGACACCTCTGCTTTCCGGAACTTCCACACCCTAATTCCCCCTCACACTCACACCTCGCAGAGGAGAAGAACGGTGAATGATAGGGGACGATTTCCATTCCCAT
This sequence comes from Caenorhabditis macrosperma, assembly GCA_963932285.1. Lineage (NCBI taxonomy): Eukaryota > Metazoa > Nematoda > Chromadorea > Rhabditida > Rhabditidae > Caenorhabditis > Caenorhabditis macrosperma. The sequence continues at coordinate 19,390,965 of OZ010618.1, forward strand.
TTCGGATAACGACCTTCCTTTCACCAATCTCTGTTGACTGGGTGGTCTCCGGGGGAGAGGGACATCAAAGGATGCCGACAATGAGTCACCGATGACTCATCCCTACCCGCGGCGCCATAGTGATGATTCATCATTTCAATTACCTAATTAATTACCTCATTATTTTCAATTACTTTATTAATTTTAATCACCCCGAACACAGTATTCATTATTAAAATGATGACTCATGACTAGGGCCCCATGGGGAGGGATGAGTCATCCTCATTGTCGACATCTTTTGATGTCGCTCTTCCTCGGAGATCACCCAGTCAGGAATACCCAGTTTGCTACCACACTTCTCTGAGAAATGAGCGGAAAATTAGGCTTTTTGAAGTTTTTTAAAAATTAGCAGCAAAATTATTTCCGAACATTCAGTTTTCGAGATATGATTCTAGAAAAACTAAACAATGTTACCGGTCCAGTTGACTATTCCCTGTCCAAGTTCCAGCTCGAGCGAACATTTTGAGCCGAGTCAAGGCGAGTCTGACTCAGAGTGAGAGAGCAGACAAGTCGACAGGAAAGGAGAATGACGGCGACGAGGGGAAACAGTGGCGTGTGTGTGTGTACCGTCGCTGCTTTATACACTGCTCCACATATTTATAGCCTCACCCCCACTTTTCAGGAAAAACCGAAATTTTGAGGTTTTCCGAAAAAGTTCCTGATAAGAAAATACGCCCAATTTGTATCCATTTCCGATCCCAAATTTTTGATTCGAAAAAAACAGCGAAACATTTTTCGATTTTAGTGAAAAAAGCTGTTTAGCCATTCCACATAATTATAGCCTCACTTGAGGTAATCGAGGATTTAGGAGTCTTGAGAGGCTGAACTGTGTCGTTTTTGTTCTCAAATCATGTGAATGCATCAATTGAACAGTTCCGCATGATGAGAACTTCCAAAATTCTCACCAGAGCTCTCCTGGAGTCCGGTTTTCAGAATTAACGTGATTTTGACAAAAACTTTTTTTTTCGCATGGAAACTTTAACTTTCTTAGTAGTTGTGATCAAATTAACCACAATTTGGCTTATTCCCGTATTTTCAAGTAAAATTCATTCAGAAACTGCCTTCTCACGAGAGAATCTAGCCGAATGCTCCCCAAGGCGCCCGTAAAGTAGGTATCCACCTCCTTTGTCCGTTATTTTCATGGATAGACCATGAAGATGCACACAGTTTATGATGCGAGGAAATAGATGAAAACATGGAAAAACTCGAATTTCCCCTGAACGGAAAGTTGCAAACGTTTGAAGTAACTTTCCGTTCTCGTCCACTGAAAGTTCACATGATCAGTACTAATTTCTGTTGGGATAATTGCGTGCGCGGATAGAACCAAAAACCAAGTGTTCTATTGTTTTCATTCGATTACCAGGCATCATAATCATCCCATATCTTGCCATTTTCGTCATAAACTCGAACGACAAACTCGTAGCATTTACGAAATGGCGGAACACTGTGACGACAAAGCGATTGGAAATCAAAATATTCTTCCGAGATGGCAGTTTCTGAATGAATCTTGCTTAAAAATACGGGAATAAGCCAAATTGTGGTTAATTTGATCACAACTACTAAAAAAGTTAAAGTTTCCATGTGAAAAAAAGTTTTTGTCGAAATCTTGTTCATTCTGAAAACCGGACTCCAGGAGAGCTCTGGTGAGAATTTTGGAAGTTCTCATCATGCGGAACTGTTCAATTGATGCATTCACATGATTTGAGAACAAAAACGACACAGTTCAGCCTCTCAAGATTCCTAAATCCTCGATTTTCTCAAGTGAGGCTATAATTATGTGGAATGGCTAGATAGCTTTTTTCACTAAAATCAATCAATGCTTCGTTGTTTTTTTCGAATCAAAAAATCATTTTGGGATCGGAAATGGACTCAAGTTACGCATATTTTCTCTTCAGGAACTTTTCCGGAAAAACCTCACAATTTGGATTTTTCCTGAAAAGTGGGGGTGAGGCTATAATTATGTGGAGCAGTGTATACTGAGGAACGAGAGAGCGAGAGAGAGCAGACGGGTCGAAAAAGACGAGGGCGAACGAGGGTGTGTGTGTTTCTCTCGCTTGTCTGCTCTCCCTGCTCTCTCTCGTGCTTCCGTATAAAAGGCCGCGGAGTCACCCTCCTCCGCTCATTCTTCCCCTCTTCTCGTTGCGCTGCGAGGTGTATTGCCTTCCTCCCCCCTTTTCTTCTTTCTTCGCCTTGACATTGTTCAAATGAGCATAACTCGACTCAAAATAGTCTGTTCGAGCTGGGACTTGAACAGAAAATAGTCAACTGGACCAGTAACATGGTTCAGTTTTTCTTGAATCATATCATCTCAAAAACTGAATGTTTGGAAACAATTTTGCTGCTAATTTAAAAAAAAACTTCAAAAGGTCTAATTTCCCGCTCATTTCTCAGAGAAGTGTGGAAGCAAACTGGCTATTCCTGACTGGGTGGTCTCTGAGGAAGAACGACATCAACCGATGGGGAAAATGAGTCATCGATGACTCATTCCTACCCATGGCGCGCTTGTGCTGTCGAAAATATTACAAACTATTCGCTTTTTCAGACCTTTGTATCGAAAAAACCACAGAGTCAGCACATTTTTGTTGAAGCAATCCTTCGGAAATCGATTTTCACTTTTCGAAGCAAATTTTTTCTGTTGAAAAAATGAGGTTTTCGGTAATTTTCGGAACCATTTCTGAAAATCAAGTCGGAGAAAGTTCCGAAATGAACAGTCTGAAAAATTTCCGTCGGAAATTTCGGTGATTTCGGTAGTTCCGTTTCCGGTTCCGACCGATCCGGCTAGTGATGAGTCATAATTTCAATTATCTCAACAGAAGTCTTGCCCAAATATTTGCCCATTTCTCGTTGTTTTTCTTCACTCTCCCTCCCTGTTTATCTTTTTCTGCGTCTTCCACCTTGTTTTGCTTTGTTTTTCCTCTCGTTTCCTCTCTATTTTCCTCTGATTTCTCTCCATTTTCCAAAAATTACAGATATCAAACTTGTGGTCAATGGAACCATCTCCCCGGCCGACCTGAAATGGACGCCTTTGGTATTTCATTGAAGTTGTGATAAAGGATTGGAGGATGGGTGAGAAGAGAAAAAGTGTGAGTCAGTCTGTAGTATAGAAAATCCAATGAAAAATCGTATTTTTTCAGATGAAATGCTAATTTTCAAACTGGAGCTGCTGATATGCTGCTTGTTTTTATCAAACGATTTATTTAAATTCCCACTCATTGAGAAAAAGAAGAAGGAGGAGAAAGATGGATGGATTGGATGGATTTCGAACTTAGCAGATTCCTCATAAATCTGAGAAAACGAGGGCAACAATAACAACCTCGCGGAGTTCGTCTGCATGGTGAGTTGACTGATCGAGAAGAACCAATTGATTTGTGTGTATTCCAGAAGAAGTCGTGAAAGAACGCGATCTTCTGCACGGCGTGTTCATAACATGAACCGCATCCGTGACAATTTGGCAAGAAAAGGAAATCTGGAGGAATCGGAAGACGACATGAAGAAAATCAAGATGAAGAGAGAAAATATAATGTACGAGATCTTGGACAACGAGCAGCGGAGGAAAATGTGTGGAGTCAATAGTGCCGACTTCAAAGCGAAAGAGGAGGCGATCGAGATAGACTTCGAGCGACAGAAAATGGAGGCAGTCGAGGAGCTGAGGAAGGAGACCGAGAGCAAGGCGAAGGAGATGAAAGAGAAGATCGAGAGTCTCCAGCAGAAAGAGGACGAGGCGTCGGACGTAGAGCGGAAGCTCACTTGTTGTCAAAAATGAAACTTCACGATGTCGATGAAGTTCATAAGGAGGCCAAGGAGGTGTACGAGCAGAAGACACCGGAAAGTGAGTGTGTGATACTCGTCTCATCAGGTTAGGAAGTTTTCAGAAATGACCGCTTCCGGATTCCTTCGCAACAAGTGTCGAAGTTCTTTGTATCCAAAAACATTTCTATTCATGTTCTCATTGTAATTCAGTAATTCCCATTCATAATATATCTTTCCGATAAATAAAATCTGATTTCTAAATAGCTTCTCCTGTTTTCAGTAGTAGTAGTGAGAGCGGGTTGCTTTGGAATCCTTTTATTTAGGGAGCACCGGGAAGATGATACAAATGAACCGACGTTTCGGCCTGTTATGGCCATCATCAGGGTTGGTTTAATTACCTAAAACGAAAACGTGTAAAGGGAGGTAAGAGAACAAAGGAAACGAGAAAGACGAAGCGGAGGGAAATGTGGACGGGCCGAATGGAAGGTAGAGAAGGGTGGTAGAAATAGCATGGCAAGAAAAAGGTGTGGGATGGAGAGGTGTGGGATGAAGGGGGGGAGGTAATAATGAGGGGTAGAGTCCGCACTGCTGGCGTGCGGGATCGATATGGTCGAGACTGGTCGTATGAGGGAAAGGCAGAGCGAGGGAGAAAGAGAAAGACAAAGAGAAAGAGGGGAAGAACATTAGATTTGGAGGATCCCCAGGTTTGCCACCATGTCCGTCAGTTCCTCTTTCGTATTCAGGACTGGGTTTTCCATCTTGATATGGGTGCCTTCCAGGATTCGTCGTTTCCATGTGTTCCTCTCCACATCCAGCAGCTTCAGGTTCAGGGACAGAGGCTCTCCCCCGTGTTCTTCCAGGGAGTGCTTCGACCACGTCGTTGTCCTGTACGACGGGACTAGCGGCTTCTCTGCTGCTCGGTAGTGCTCGTTCACCCTCTCCGCCAATGGTCTGCCGGTCTCGCCAATATAAGAAGCTCCGCAGTGGCATGTTATTTTGTAGATCGCTCCTCTAATGCAGCACTTTCCGAGCCCTAAGGTGGGGCAGACCCGACAGTTTCTCCTCTCGCATTTAACGTCGAATCGGCGATTTTTCACCAGAATTTGCTGAAGGGACCGACCTTTCTCCTCTATTACGGTGGCTTCGACTCCCGAATGAAATAGTGAATTCCTGACGATCCGTGTGAACTCATCCGTAATAAATGGAATGGTGAGGATCGTGCGTTTGGGAGTGGAGGCCGTGTGTGCGTAGTCGGTCATCGCGTTGCGTCGTTTTTGGCCTCGTCGCTGCGGCGCCGCTCCGACGTCTTCTTTCTGAAACTCGACAGTCTTGGTCCTGAGGTTAACTGCAAAGATCCTCACAGCATCACCTTCCGACAGCCGGCGTTTCCTCGGGCGGCCACAACGTTCGCCCGCGTGTTGTACCTTCTAACGGCGAACGTGTGCAATGAGGTGCTCGGCTCGCTCTGAAAGTCACCTTTAAATATGTCAACTGTTGGAAAATCAACCTGGGAGCTCGTCAATGGAGCAGCGTCTCGGTGCCATACTTTCTCAAAGTCTTGGCGACGGCGGACTCCTGAGGCTCCACGTGCTCGAACTGAAATGGGAACCTTCAATACTATCGGAAATGGAAGAGACAAAAATGTGATCAATTGGATATTCCGTAGGACTGACCCCAATACCCAATACAGATACAGAAATACAGATACCCTCATCAGCTAATCCACCATTGGATCATTGAGCTGAGAAGGAACATGTCAGATGGGCCACCCTGGGAACCGAATGAATTGGTTCGGGAAATGTGAGTACCTGAGAGGGTAGTATAACGCCATATTCAAAAGTTTGCCTTTTTTCCTTATTCCGGAGAAATTTTGAAAAATCCATTTTTTTTGGCACTCGGAGGATAGACCCCCTTCAAAAAATCATAACTAATTTAGAATTTGTGTAAACTAGTTGGTCAAAAAACGAAAACAGAGCTGATTAATTGTAGATTACGGTAAAAATACAAATGATTACTCAGCTTCAAAATTGGAGACCGTATGTCAGAAAATGTACTCATGTCAGTAGACCCTATTTCTATATTTGATCACTTTTCGGACAGATGGAATGATAACACTATGTGGGCAGGGTTTCTTGGTAGTTGTGAGTTACAATCATGATATAAAAACTGGGGGTAACCGATCATTTACGAAAAAAATTTCCACTTTTAGTGCGACTCAATGTTCAAAATTTCAAGGTTTTTGGTTTAATCTGAAAGTGAGTTACATAGCTTGAAAGACCATGTCTTGGGGACTATTTTTGCAGTAAAACGTTTTTTGATATCTTGTATCACTTCCGAGATATCGACTGAGAAAGGATGACCACTCAACACGAGAACACGGGTTAGAGAACACTGAAAATGTGTACCCTGGAGATTGAAATTCAAGACAACAACTACTCAATCATATTGATCTAGGTAGTAATGAATTATTCCCATTCTGAGATCTCAAAATAATCTTCGAGAATTCGACGAAAATTCAGGCACTACCCTTCCTAAAACTGTCAAAATAGGGGGAGAATAGAAGAGAGCCCATTGAAACTGCAGGAAATAAGCGTTTATTCTTGGATTTGATGGTGAAAATTGTTCGTAGGAACCCATTTCATGATGTACTCGTGGAAATTTAACAAAATAACAATATTCCAATAATTGACTTTTTCCGCACTTTTTGACGCGTGTTCTCATGTTGAGTGGACATCATTTCTCAGTCGATATCTCGAAAGTGATAAGAGATATCAGAAAACGTTCAACTGCAAAAATGGTACCCAAGACATGGTGTTTCAAGATATTGAACTCACTTACCGCTTAAACCAAAACCCTCGAAATTTTGAAAATTGGGTCTCACTAAAAGTGAAAATTTTTTTCGTAAATGATCGGTTACCCCCAGTTTTTATATCATGATTGTAACTCACAACTACCAAGAAACCCTGCCCACACAGTGTTATCACTCCATCTCTCCGAAAAGTGATCAAATTCAGAAATAGCGTCTACTGACATTGGCACATTTTCTGACATACGGCATCCAATTCCAATGTTGAGTAATCATTTGTATTTTTACCGTAATTAACAACTAATTAGCTCTTATTTCGTTTTTCGACCAACTCGTTTACACAAATTCTAAATTAGTTATGATTTTTTGAAGAGGGTCTATCCTCCGAGTGCCAAAAAAATGGATTTTTCAAAATTTCTCCGGAATAAGGAAAAAAGGCAAACTTTTGAATATGGCGTTACACTACCCTCTCAGGTACTCACATTTCCCGAACCAATTCATTCGGTTCCCAGGGTGGCCCATCTGACATGTTCCTTCTGAGTAGATCAAGATTCAAGAAATCATCAAGTTTTTTCGGCTGTTCATTTGTTTTCAGTGAAAATTTGGCTTTTTCGAAACAGATTTTTCCATGTGTTCTTTGAATCCTTTTATTGAACTGACTGTGCTGCAAATTCAAATTTCATCAGTTGATCGTTTTTTGATATCTCTTATCATTCTCGAGTTACAGAAGGAAAACTGGTGCAATTTTCGTTGATTTTTGGATATGGGACCACTAAAACCCAAATATCTCTGGAACTGTTGGAGCTAAAAATAAGTGGTCAACAGAAGAAATGTAACTGATATAATTACCTGCAGGATAATATAATAATCATGTTGAATTTCTCATTATTGAGGCCTGTGGAGTTACCGAAACAACACGAGTCGGTGAGGTCAGAGAAAGAAGAAATAGTGCGGGAAGAGAGAGACGCAGAGCGAAGGGGGCGGGAGAATTCTCGGCGGCGGTGGTGGTTGTGAGGACGCAATGTCTTCTATTTTTCTATTCCGTCACAATATTGAACATCGCAAAGCAGCCAAATACTCCGTGTTGCCAAACTCGAATTCTCCCGCCCCCTTCGCTCGGCGTCTCTCTCTTCCCGCACTATTTCTTATTTCTCTGACCACACCGACTCGTGTTGTTTCGGTAACTCCACAGGCCTCAATAATGAGAGTTTCAACATGATGATTATATCATCTTGTAGCTAATTATATCAGTTACATTTCATCTGTTGACCACTTATTTTTAGCTCCAACAGTTTCAGAGATATTTGGATTTTAGTGGTCCAATATCTAAAAATCCACGAGAATTGCACCAGTCTTCCTTCTGTAACTCGAGAATGATAAGAGATATCAAAAAATGATCAACTGCTGAAATATGCAGCACAGTCAGTTCTATCAACGGGTTCAAAGAAAAAATGAAACAATCTGTTTTGAAAAAGCCAAATTTTCACTGAAAACAAATGAACAGCTGAAAAAACGTGATGATTTCTTGAATCTTGATCTACTCAGCTATAAATGATCCAATCGGTCTGAATTCAGTACCCAGTGTTTTCAGACACTTCAAGATTTGAATTCCATGTTTGTAGGGTTCTGGTACATAATCTGACCATCCGAAACTCTGAAATGACTGAAATTTTCAAATGTCACTTAATTTGGTTTTTTGAATTTTTTTTGGAACATAATTAATTTTAGAGTTTAGCTCATCCTCTGTAGAGTTTATGATCGAACTGATACCTATTAAAAAAATTATCTCGCTTCAAAAAAATTATCTGAATATTGATCATTCCTCGATCTTGGAAGTTGCGACGAGAATATCGCTTTTCATCTCTCCACAGATGGTTCCAGTTATCAGAATAGCCAATCAACGCACTCAAATCATGATTTTTATCGGTAGAGATGATTTCAAATGAAAACATAAAGATCCCAGGAATGATAGTTAGCCGAGCGATCTGCGCTCAGAGACAAGTCGAATTAGACTGGGTTTCAGACAAAATTAACGGTTACTGACTGCAGACAAAGGATAAAACGTGTCAAGAGATCAATGATCTGATGAAACTGTTCCAGAAATCGGACTTACCAACGAGATACAATCGAATGCCATCAAAATGGCGCCTCAACCGAGAAGAGCTTTGACGGAGAATCAATATATCTCGAGATTGATAAGAAATATCAAAAAGTTGTCAACTGTAAACTTGTAGATCATGATTAGGACTACAAGTTTGCTGTTGACGACATCTTGATATCTCTTATCAGTCTCTAGATATTATTATTCTCCGGCAGAGCTCTCGTCGGTTGCGGGGCCATTTCGATGGCATCCTATAGTATTGGTCCATTTCTTTGTGTTCGTAGCACGATCCAGTGGATAAGTGACAAAAATATTCATGTTTTGAAGTGACCAAAGTGCCAATTTTTTATGAAATACATCAAAAACATTTGGGAATCAATGTTTCCATTAATTTATGCCGGAATCAGAAGATTAACTAGTGTTCTTAGGCGCGAGCGAACCATCATCGACGCTTTGCTCAATTTGGTCAGAAACAGTTGGATAGTCATTATAGTTTCTGATGTTTTTCACAAAAATGATCGTCCATCAGACAATTGAACTATAAATGTTGCTCTTTTTCCACGTCTCTAAACGTTTTCGTCACGGTATAGTATCATTTTGTGGAGAAATATTGTTTCATTTTTTGAAACATTTCAATTTTTTTTGCAGACGTTAGAGCTGAAATCTAAGTTTTTATACTTAAATTACTGATAAATGTGCACAATTTCTCGAGAGAAGAAATGTAACTGATATGATAACCTACAAGATGATATCATGTTGAATTCATGTTGAATTTCTCAATATTGAGGCCTGTGGAGTTCCCGAAATAACACGAGTCGGTGAGGTCAGAGAAAGGAGAAATAGTGCGGGAAAAGAGAGACGCAGCGCAGAGGGAACGGGAAAATTATTTTCCCACGTCCATAGCCGCTATAGCTTCTGTTTGCATTTTCCCTGAGTACACTAACTCTTTTATTTCTCTGTTCAATATTGAGACAGAAAAGGAAAAAAAAAACATTGCGTCCCCACCATCATCACCGCCGCAGAGAATTCTGCATGGGCGTGGGAAAATAGTTTTTCCGTTCCTTCTGCGCTGCGTCTCTCGAATTGCGCACTATTTCTTCTTTCTCTGACCACACCGACTCGTGTTGTTTCGGTAACTCCAGAGGCCTCAATAATGAGAAATTCGAAATGAATATTATATCATCTTGTAGGTAATAATATCAGTTACATTTCTTCTGTTGACCACTTATTTTTAGCTCCAACCGTTCCAGAGATATTTCGATTTTAGTGGTCCAATATCCAAAAATCAACTAAAATTGCACCAGTTTTCCTTCTGTATCTCGAGAATGATACGAGATATCAAAAAACGATCAACTGATGAAATGTGCAGCACTGTCAGTTCTATCAAAGGATTCAAAGAAAAAATGAAACAATCCGTTTTGAAAAAGCCAAATTTTCACTGAAAACAAATGAACAGCTGAAAAAACGTGATGATTTCTTGAATCTTGATCTACTCAGCTATAAATGATCCAATCTGTCTGATTTCGGTACCCAGTGTGCTCAGACACTTCAGAATTCGTATTCCATGTTTGTAAGGCTCTGGCTCATAATCTGACCAACCGAAACTCTGAAATGACTGAAATTTTCAAATGTCACTTAATTTGGTTTTTTGAATTTTTTTGGAACATATTTAATTTTAGAGAATAGTCCATTCTTTGTGGAGTTTATGATCGAACGGATACCTGTTCAAAAAATCTTCCCGCTTTGAAAAAATTATGTGAATATTTGATTTTTCTATTGTTTCGATTTTCTGAAAACTTTTCCAACAACCGATAAACATAATTACGGCAGACATAATCATCAAGTTTCGATGCAATTTATTTGTATTCAGCCAATCCGAAAAACTCGGAAGTTCATTTTTATTCTTCGGATCTTCAAAAAATCAATATTCAGATCATTTTTTCGAAGCGAGATGATTTTTTGAATAGGTAGCAGTTTAGTCATAGACTCCATAATGGATGATCTATTTTCTGAATACAATAATGTTCCCAAAAAAATTAAAAAATCAATATTTAGTGACATTTTAAAATTTCAGTTATTTCAGAGTTTCAGATGATCAGATTACGAGCAAGAGCCTTACAAACATCATATACTAATTCTGAAGTGTCTGAGCACACTGGGTACTGAATTCAGACCGATTTGATCATTTATAGCTGAGTAGATCAAGATTCAAGAAATCATCACGTTTTTTCGGCTGATCATTTGTTTTCAGTGAAAATTTGGCTTTTTCGAAACAGATTTTTCTATGTTTTCTTTGAATCCTGTGATAAAACTGATTGTGCTGCACATTTCCTCAGTTGATCGTTTTTTGATATCTCTTATCATTCTCGAGATACAGAAGGAAAACTGGTGCAATTTTCGTTAATTTTTGGATTTTGGATCACTAAAATCCAAATATCTCTGGAACGGTTGGAGCTAAAAATAAGTGGTCAACAGAAGAAATGTAACTGATATAATTACCTGCAGGATGATATAATAATCATGTTGAATTTCTCAATATTGAGGCCTGTGGAGTTCCCGAAACAACACGAGTCGGTGTGGTCAGAGAAAGAAGAAATAGTGCGGGAAGAGAGAGACGCAGAGCGAAGGGGGCGGGAGAATTCTCGGCGGCGGTGGTGGTTGTGAGGACGCAATGTCTTCTATTTTTCTATTCCGTCACAATATTGAACATCGCAAAGCAGCCAAATACTCCGTGTTGCCAAACTCGAATTCTCCCGCCCCCTTCGCTCGGCGTCTCTCTCTTCCCGCACTATTTCTTCTTTCTCTGACCACACCGACTCGTGTTGTTTCGGTAACTCCACAGGCCTCAATATTGAGAAATTCAACATGATTATTATATCAATGTGTAGGTAATCATATCAGTTACATTTCTTCTGTTGACCACTTATTTTTAGCTCCAACAGTTCCAGAGATATTTGGATTTTAGTGGTCCAATATCCAAAAATTAACGAAAATTGCACCAGTTTTCCTTCTGTATCTCGAGAATGATAAGAGATATCAAAAAGCGATCAACTGATGAAATGCGCAGCACAGTCAATTCTATGAAGGGATTCAAAGAAAAAATGAAACAATCCGTTTTGAAAAAGCCAAATTTTCACTGAGAACAAATGAACAGCTGAAAAACACGTGATGATATCTTGAACCTAGATCTATTCAGCTAGAAGTGATCAAATCTGTCTGAGTTCAGTACCCAGAGTGTTAAGAAACTTCAGAATTCGTATTTCAAGTTTGTAAAGCTTTGGTTCATAATCTGACCATCTGAAACTCTGAAACTACTGAAATTTTTAAATGCCACGAAATATTGACTTCTTAATTTTTTTTGGAACATAATTTATTTGAGGGAATAGCCCATCCTTTGAGAAGTTTATGATCAAACTGATACCTATTCAAAAAATCTTCTCGCTTCAAAAAAATTATTTCCGTTCGCACATCTCAATTCCACGTGTCGGCATGTGCTCATTCAGAAATGAAGACGGAAAGTCAAGCCTAAGCAGAAAATGTGCTTTAGGAGGCGTCAATGTTGTGACTCCGCTCCACTCACAAGGATTACTGGGCGAAACTGTTGAAAAAATTACAAATTATTCGCTTTTTCAGTCCTTCAAGTCAAAAATACCACCAAATCAACACATTTTCGTTGAAATAATCATTCGGAAATCGTTTTTCACTTCTCGGAGCTAACTTTTTTCTGTTGCGAAAATGAGGTTTTCCGTAATTTTCGGAACAATTTCCGACGGAAATAATTTCCGAAAAATAAGTTTGGAAAAATTTCCGACGGAAAAAAGTTCCGAAATGAAAAATCGGAAAAATCGGATTATTTCCAAAAATGGTCGGAAATTTCGGAAATTTCGGTAGTTCCGTTTCCGTTTCCGACCAAACCCGCCACGTACAGGCTGGTACAGATACGCTTCCCCTTTGCTCATCAGCTAATCCACCAGGGGTACTTCGACACTGTATGGGAACTGGGGGAAAACTGGTTTTATTGGCTCAATTTGATCTATTTTTCGAAATCAAGGACTTCAAGACACAGAGTTAACATAACAAGGGAACTATTTTTGACCGATTCGAGGTTGTTGTTCAGCTCCAATTGAGTTTTCCATCATCCGTTTTTCAATTTCAGTTCCATCTCCAACTTGAAATACGCTCTGTGAATCTCGATGGTTTGCTTCGAAAACGTCTCCATTGCCGTCTTGCACACCTCTGCTGCCTCTCGAAGCTCAACGTTGAACGTTTGCAGAGTTGGCTCGATGAGTGCAGCCAGAGTATCTGCGCTCGGTTGTTGCTCTTGAACCGGGGTGATTTCTGAAACGCGGACACTTCATTTTCCAATTTCAGTCTGAATTTTGCGGTATAGGTGTATTTTGACCCATAGAATACAGATATCACAACGAAAAATCAGAGAAAAATCACTGAAGCCTGTTATCAGTGATAAAATATCAGTTTTTAATTTGTCAAAATCTTCCGTTTATCGCCGAAAATGACCTCTAGATTACGACTAGGGGATTTTTGGCCTTGGACCCGAATTCCCTATCTCTGTGGCCATAAGCTCGAGCAATCGCGATAAACAGTGCTGGCCAGAAAGGTATTCGGTTTTTTGAGTGACCGGAGAATCATTATATCTCTCATCAATCTCCAGACGCGGCCGAATATGCGTTCTTTCGCGACGAAAATTGTTTTTTCGACGAAAAGTACGGTAGAAAAGCCACGTCACGGCTGCGTCGCAGTCGGCGCAGAAGTTGCAACTTTTGCAGAACAGATATTGACTTTTTGCCAAAAAATCGGCACGAAAAACGGTCGGAAACCCTCATTTCAGAATAAGCGTTTCTAGACCGGCGTCTCTTCGTCCCTCGCTGCCACTTTGCGAGAAAACGATAAGAACGTTTTCTAATGTCTTCAGGACTTTCGAAAGGTTACTGACATGTAATGTGTACCAGGAGAACTCACATTCTCCTGATCTATCTCTACAGCCTTCAAATCAGTTACCAATGCTGTCTTTCGGTCGATCTCCCTGAGCACTTCCGAGCACTGATCTTCAACATGTTCACCGTCGTTTTCGCCCTGAAATCAACCTTTTTCAGTTGCCAAACCCTTAGCAAAAACTCACCACCGTTTGAGAGTTTTGCGACTCAAGTACCGCTCGCTGTGATCGGAAAACGAAGAAAAAGTCTCTGCGAAATGGTACGCGATCTTTCGGAACCTAGAGCCGGTTTTGTGTTTTTTCCGAAATGGCCGTAATTCTCCAAAAAGTCAGTTTCTTTCAATTTGTAGGCGCGAAACCAGTCTCCGTGAAGCCTCATTCTCCAAAAGGTGGCATCAATTTTGCTTTTTTCGCACTTTTTCCAAAACTCCACGAAACAAGAACGAAATTATCAAATATTCAAGTATTAAAAAAGACACACAAAAAGTATACCAAACTGATGTCAGTCTGATTTTTTTCAAAACTATGCTCTGTTATTTCATAAGAATTACTCACTGGTTCCTAGCATTGCCAAAATGAAGATAAATTCAGGAAAACCATTGATTTTTACGAAAAAGCAGTAGATTTGGTCGTTTTGTCGAGGCGACTCACGAGGGGAGAGGGGGAAATTGCCGACAGTTGCCCGTGTGCGAGGCGACCCGAACAGCTGGCGGACGTGTCTGGCGAGCTCCAAATTGTGTGTAGGGAGTGGAGCTTTTCATGTGGCGGCGGAGAGACGCAGGCAAACAGACCGATGTGGCAGATGGTTATTAATCTTGTTTGCGAGAGTCTGCTCCGTGTAGCCTGCCGCGTCTCACGCCCCGTCGTCCTTAGGGGTGCTGAGTTTCCGAGAGTCTTCCGTTCCAAACGCTGAGAGGTACACATAGTTGAAAGGGATGAAATTGTTGAAAATGCAGAAACCGAAATGAACACCGAAACGTTTTCGAAAAAAATCTGAGACGCCGCAAAAAATTTTGAACTTCGAATGAAAAATCGGAACTTTCTTAGATTATTGGAAAAATCAACAAAAAATTATTTTACAGAAATGGAAATGGAACTGGTCTTTATAATTCAAAACAATTCCAAACTTCAAAACACGTTTTCCTTCTGTATCTCGAGAATGATAAGAGATATCAAAAAGCGGTCAATTGATGAACCGCGCAGCACAGACAGTTCTATCAAAGGATTCAAAGAAAACATGGGAAAATCTGTTGTGAAGAAGCCAAATTTCCACTGAAAACAAATGAACAGCCGAAAATGAACAAAAATGAATTCGGTGTGTCTCAACGTTATTCTGGCAGGAGACATGGAGATCGGAACGTTGCCCAATAGCAAGCAAGAGAGCAAGAAATTGGGAGACCACATTTCTTCGATGGTTTTCTCTGCAAGCCAGGCAATATTTGAAGGTTTCCCGCTAATTGAATCAACCGTCGATGGGAATTTTTTATTGCTCTACCGTTTCCCCATCCCACGCAAAACGGGAGGTTCTTTTTCTGATTTTTCCCAGCAGTCTTCCGATTGCCTTTTTGCGGGGGCTGGGGATACGGTAGAGCAATAAAACATTCCCATCCATGGTTTATTCGATTAGTGGCCAGTCTTTAAATATTACCTCGGTTGCAGAAGAAACCATCCGGAAACATGTCGGCTCCACTCTTTCTCTCCTGCTCGATCATCTTGGCATCTCTGCTCTTTTCAATGGCTCCGAACACCGACGCAACTCTCATGCGTTTCACCGGCAAACTCATCTGTGAAATGCCCGAGACATTCGCCTACGTCATCACAGTCGTCGAGCAAGATTTCTTGTAGGAAGACTTAATAAAACTTCATTGAAACGAAGAATTACAGGGCAGACGACAGATTAAACTTCACCGCAGCCAAAGTTTCCAAGTCGGGCGGAAAATATGATATCACAGCAGAGGACACGGACGACGGTTTTTTTGATGCAAGAAATAATAATGTGGTTAACCGAGGTGTTTGATCTCTTTCCAGAATTATTTCGAGGCAGGACTGCAAATTGAACATTCTTGTTCCCATGACGGAGACTGGCTAGTCTTCAAAAAACATGTCTCAACATTTCCTATCGAGAAGAAGTGACTCAATAACTGTTTCCCTCAAACATCATTGAATATTCCAGATATATTCATGTGAAAACGGACTTTGAGATCACAGACCGGGGCCATCGACACTAGTGGTCAGTCTCCAAATTCACAAGTAATCCTCTCAATATTCCATGTTTTATCTATAAACTGATTGTCATGCTAAATAAATCATAATAGCAAGTGCGTCTGTTGTTGAATACCTGCTCCGAATCATAAGTAGAGCAGTATCAATGATTATCATAGATTAGGTTTTTCAACAAAAAACTGATTGCAGAGTGAGGTCCAGCACGAAAAAGGCCTGATCAAGTTGGCTTCGCACTTCTCACTATGTTCTGACATTTCAAAAACAATTCAATCGACCATCTGCCAGTCACCAGGGTTGCCTGTTCCAGCGTCAAAACTCCCTAATTAATCAGATGGTTAGAACCATGTGCAATTCAACCATGTCAAATTACTTCTCTTTGTTCTTTTTTCAATCTTGTTTTATCAATTGTCCTGTTTGATTTCCCCTGTTTCTTTTTGTTTTTATTGTTTTCTTTCCTTATTGAGGAGTCGCCGTTTGTTGCTTTTTTTGTGTTTCTTTTCCATTCGAACATAAAATTTATGATCGATCGATCGATCGGCACACTGTTCCAACCTCCATTTCCCCCATCTTCACGTAATAACGGTGCGCCTGAAATGTGCAGATGCAGCGGTGTCTCGCACCTCCCGCAATAACGTCTCTCTTTGTCTAAACCCCTCCCAATCTTATCTACCTTCTACACCTGCCGTTGTTTCTGTTTGCTCTCAAAAACCAATTATTCTCTTTCAGAACTAATAATCAAACATGATGTTGGGTCCGTCGACAAATAACTTGTTTATGGTAGACCCCGACAGCCTCCGACGAATGGTAGCCGAGCTCTACAAAGACAAATTGGACCTTCACGCCAGAGCTTTCACAATGTGGTATGAAATTTCCAGTTTAGAGTTCGATCTCTAATTTTTCTTTTCTTTCGCAGAAGTGAATGCACTACAAGAGACAGTAGAGGAGCTGCAGCCGCTCATCGTTTCTTTCCGAGAGTAGGTGATCGTATCAGAAGCAATACGGAATAACTGTTTCAGAGAGTACAGCTTTCCGCGGCCAAGCATGGACGAGGATGAACGGTGGTCCTGTCACCGAAGCGTCGCACGCGGCGTCGTCGTGTGAGTTTTTGGATTACAATATAGTTGATCAAGTCAAATTCTCAGGTGTCCCGTGCTCCGTATGCAAGTGTGTGGTGCTACTGGAGGCAACGCGCACACCAGGCTTGGTCGGAAATGAACGGAATTTTTTTTCCAACTCAAAAAAAAAAGTCGGAAATTTTCGGAAATTTCGGAAATTCCGAAAATGAGCCGAAACTGGGCAAACTGTTGAAAATATTACAAATTATTCGCTTTTCAGTCCTTCAAGTCGAAAAAACCACAGAATCAACACATTTTTGTTGAAATAATCATTCGGAAATCGTTTTTCACTTCTCGGATCGAACTTTTTTGTTGAGAAAATGAGGTTTTCCGTAACTTCCGGAACAATTTCCGAAAATCGAGTCGGAAAAATTTCCGACGGAAAAAATTTCCGAAAAATGAGTTCGGAAAAATTTCCGACGGAAAAAAGTTACGACATGAAAAATCGGAAAAATTTCCGTCCGAAATTATTTCCGTAAATGGTCGGAAATTTCGGAAATTTCGGTAGTTCCGTTTCCGGTTCCGACCAAGCCTGGCGCACACGACCAGTCACCACCTCCGCCACGCTGGCAACCAGCACGACGTGTAAATTTTTATTAATTCTAATGTTTTATATTCGATTTTCTAATTTGTTCTAAAATCGTTTTGCTACCACTTTGTTCGATTTATAAATTTTTAAACATTTCCTTTGCACTGTTCATAGTTCATGTAGTTCATACAGTGCGCGTCACAAGTGTAAGCTCCCCTCCGATTTTAGATGTATCGGGAGAACCAGAAGTTTTCATGAAAATCTGTGAATGCAGTTCGATTCAGAATCCAAAATAACCCCCGGGTGTGAATATTTGGGATAATAGGCTATCCAGGGACCCCACATCATCACAAATTCGAAAAAAAGGCCGCGTCAAAAGCATAACCCACCCCCCCCCCCCCCCCAGAGATTTTCGACATTTCGGTCCAAAAACTCGACTTTTTCGGATCCAAACATGCTACTTTGTCCTTTTTTGTTGTCTTGGGTGAAGAACTCAGAAGTTGGGTGAAATTTGCGAAGATACCGGCCGAACTCATACTCCGAAAACGGATAAAATCATTGAAAATTAAGAAAAACTGAAAAATCGGAAGAATAACAGTGATACATGAACACAATCGATGATAAACTACTCTTCCGTTGTTTTTCATCATTTTCTGACGACTATCAGACCGAGAGTCAACCTATTTCTTCGTTTGAGCCCCAGTTACAGCGCTGAAAACATGAATGGATGCGTTGTCCTACTGGTAACAGTGGTTTTTCTCTTTGTATAATCCAAGAATGAAACCGATTCTTGAGAAAAAAACGTTCTGGTAGTCGAGAATGATTACTTTGTGAAATATGAACGGAAGGAGAAGTCTCTTCTTCCTTCAGAACGCCCCTCAAACCATTACGGTTCCTTCTCCAAAGCTGTTCACCGAGCAGATCACAAAATCCTTGCCTGTGTATTTCCAACGCGCCTGGACCGTCAAATAGTGTTTCTCTTGTTGGCAAATACCATCTGAACAGTTTTCCTTTTGTTTGGCAAGACATAGGTAAGTATCTTTTCATCTGCTGATCATTCGGGCGGCATTCTGAAGGAAGAAGAGACATCCCCTTCCGATCATATCTCACAAAGCCATCATTCTCAACTACAAGAACGTTTTTTCTTAAGAATCGGGTTCATTCTTGGATTATTCGCGGGGATTTTGACGAAAGTAGGGGGAGGGGGGTGGGTACTATGAGAGGTACTATGAGAGGTATGAACACCCATAATGGGAAAATGGTGCGTCGGGTCTCTTTCTCGAGTTATGGTCAAAAGAATTTTCGAAAAAATTACCCAAACTTCAACTTTGAGAAACCATAACTCTTTTCAAAATTGAGTTAGAAGGTTGGTTAAAAAACGGAAAAATAGGTTATAATCTCTAATTTACGATTCACATATTATCAAATTATCAAGCTATCCGTTGCTGACAGAAATTATCATATTTCCGAAAATTGTCAAAACCTATCTCAAAAACTGACTTTTTGATCTTCCTGGAAGTTTTTCCATTCGATCCGCCGTCCAACTCTGAGCATTTCCCCCTGTGCCTATATATATTGGTCATTGAATGGATTTTGAGAAAAATGAGGAACACTGAAAATGTCACCTAAATTTTTGTAAAAAGTTCATGTTTTTGAGCTGTAAGCGTAATATTTTCGATTTGCATGAGTGAATATAAACTTGAAACAATGTAAAATCACTATCCAGATATGTTTCCCTTATCATCACAAAACCTTATATCACTAGATCATCACTGAACAGCTTTTTAGCATTTCAGTAGATT
Organism: Caenorhabditis macrosperma; assembly: GCA_963932285.1. NCBI lineage: Eukaryota > Metazoa > Nematoda > Chromadorea > Rhabditida > Rhabditidae > Caenorhabditis > Caenorhabditis macrosperma. The sequence goes on from OZ010618.1 coordinate 19,410,284, forward strand.
TTCCAGCCAGAAAGTATTTCCTAGTGATCGCAATGTAACGACTGCTCTTCCTTCAAGAGTCGATATCTCGAAAGTAATATGAGATATCAAAACACGTTCAACTGCAAAAGTGATACCTATGAAATGATATTTTAAGAAATACAATTGAAAGTTATAATTTTTTCAAATCCTCGAAAATTCGAAAATCGGGTTGACTAAAAAACGAAAATATTTTTCGAAAATGGTTAGTTACCACCAGTTTTAACAATGTTATTGTAACTCACAACAGTCAATATTCCCACCCCACATAGTGTTATGGCTGCATCCCTCCGAAAAGTGCTCGAATTGGATAATGGGGTCTTCTGATGTTGACGCACTTTTCAACTTTGTAAAGATATTTGCAGATTGATTAACTAGTCCTTATTTTTATCAGAAGCTACGCTTCTTGAGCTACATTTTCGTTTTTTTAACAAAGTTGCTTACTTAAATTTGAAATTTGTTATGATTTTTAAAAGTTGACACATACCTCATTTGACAAAAATTGAATTGTTCAAAATTTCTCAGTCAATTTGGTGTTGTCCACGGAATCGCGGAGGTGTTGATGAGAGCTCTGCCTACAATGAACGAAGACATGGGAGAGCTGCGTGACGAGAGGAAACTCATTGTACAGGAAATCGAATGGCTCAGGTCAGTTTGAAAGGCAACAAGTCATGTTTCACGTGATTCTTATTCCAGGGCGAACCCTTTTCATGAGATTGAAATACAAAATGCCGTGACGCAAGCTGTTAGCTCCCCGACCGAAGAAGACTCGCTCTTCAAGCCAAATACCTCAAAGACTGTCGAAAAATCTGATGAGGTTGATGAGACCATTGACGACTCGCTGACTGAAGAAGACGCAACAAGTAATCCGCATATGTTTCAAAAATCTTGGAACCTGCGCAAACGCGCTCCGCTAGACTCGTGTTGGTCTCGCCACGACTATCGTCTCTCTCTCTCGTGTGTTCCACGACTGTATTTTTTTAACCGACTATTTCATGCGTATCACTTTTGCAGCTGAACGTTTTTTGATATCTCTTATCACTTGCGAGATATCGACTCTTGACAGAAGAGCATACGTTTCACTAACATAGGCCACAGAATCGAAAAAATGGGCAAAAAATCGATGAATGAAATCTCAGTTTTTTGATGCGTTTTCCGACCTAAGCTACATTTCAGCTTTTTAACGAAGTCGCAAATTCAAACCTGTAATTTTCTGCTTTTTCAAAGTTGACACATCCCTCATTTGACAAAAAATTGAATTTTTCAAAATTTCTTTGGAAAAAGGCAAACTTTTTAACTGTGCGTCATTATGTATACCCTCCCAGGGACTATCATTTGCCGACACTTTTCATTTTGATCCCTGGGTAACACTTGGAGTACTTTCCTTCTCAGTCCCCCATCTTTCCATCCCACAAGGTCTCGCTACAAACGATTCTGGACTCGCAAAAAAATCCCGTGTTAGAGCATTTCAAGATTCTTCGTTTCCAGATGGTTCACTTTCCCATTGCCGTGCCACTGACTTCAATGCTCTCGGAGCACTTGCAAAATTTGTTGAGGATCCTTCTTAAAAAGGCAGTTTCCCCTCTCTAGTGAATTTGTAATTTTTACGATAACTTTTTTTTCTCATGATTTTGAACTGATGATAGAGCGACATTTATTATTGTCCCAAAAGGGAATGTAACAATTTGTTGACAATTGAAAAAAAAAATGATGAAGAGGAAGCGAAAATCGAGTGCGGCGAAGTACTTAGAAGCACTTGCGGTGGACGATGGATGGGCCGGACTCGTCGTACTCCTGTTTAGAGATCCACATCTGTTGGAATGTGGAGAGGGAAGCAAGGATGGATCCTCCGATCCAGACGGAGTACTTGCGCTCTGGCGGGGCGATGATCTTGATCTTCATGGTCCTGAAATATTGGGAATTAAAGCATGTTACATTGATACTGGATGTTCTTACCTCGGAGCAAGGGCGGTCATCTCCTTCTGCATGCGATCGTCGATTCCTGGGTACATAGTGGTTCCTCCGGAAAGGACGGTGTTGGCGTACAAGTCCTTACGGATATCAATGTCGCATTTCATGATCGAGTTGTAAGAAGTCTCGTGGATTCCGGCAGACTCCTTACCCAAGAACGATGGCTGGAAAAGAGCCTCTGGGCAACGGAAGCGCTCGTTTCCGACGGTGATGACCTGTCCGTCCGGAAGTTCGTACGACTTCTCGAGGGAAGAGGAGGAGGCGGCGGTGGCCATCTCCTGCTCGAAGTCCAGAGCGACGTAGCAGAGTTTCTCCTTGATGTCACGGACGATCTCACGCTCAGCGGTGGTGGTGAATGAGTATCCGCGCTCAGTGAGGATCTTCATGAGGTTGTCAGTAAGATCACGTCCGGCCAAGTCAAGACGAAGGATGGCGTGCGGGAGGGCATATCCTTCGTAGATTGGGACGGTGTGGGTGACACCATCTCCAGAGTCGAGAACGACTCCGGTGGTACGTCCGGAGGCGTAGAGAGATAGTACGGCCTGAATGGCGACGTACGCGGCCGGGGCGTTGAACGTCTCGAACATGGTTTGGGTCATCTTTTCACGGTTAGCCTTCGGGTTCAGTGGGGCTTCAGTGAGGAGGACTGGGTGCTCTTCTGGAGCAACGCGGAGGTCGTTGTAGAAGGTGTGGTGCCAAATTTTTTCCATGTCGTCCCAGTTGGTGACGATTCCGTGCTCAATTGGGTACTTGAGAGTCAGGATACCTGAAAGACTCAAATTAATTGTCGGCTACGTTGGTCAAAATGATTACCTCTCTTTGACTGGGCCTCGTCCCCAACGTACGAGTCCTTCTGCCCCATACCGACCATGACTCCCTGGTGACGTGGTCTTCCGACGATGGATGGGAACACGACGCGTGGAGCGTCGTCTCCGGCGAATCCGGCCTTACACATTCCGGATCCATTGTCTACAACAATAGCCACAACCTCGTCGTCACACATTTTGATTGATTTTTAATGTACCTGAAAAAATGAAATGAATAATTTCGGAATGTTGTTTGAGAGAGCGAAGTAATTGTAAGATTTTTCAACGAGATGTCAATTGGAACAGGAAATGAAGTGAGAAGACCAGGGGGGGGGGTGCAACTGCTCACATATTCTGCAACATAGAGAAGAAGCGAGGAATAGAGATGAAGAGGAGCGGGGAGCCAGGAAAAGATAAAAGAGAAGGCAAACGACAAACGGTCCTATTCGAAAGGTGGGAAAATGTGTGAGGGCCTCTCTGTGTATGTGCTTATACGCAATGCTGATTCATAAGTGAAGGAAGACGAGGACCACCCCGCCGGCGCTAGAGAAACCGAGAAAGAAATCGAGAGAGTGAGAGAGCAGAGGTGTGGAAAGATTGTGAAGTGAGCGGTGACTCACAAGGAAATGAGAGTTTGTGTCTGATTCCGCTGCTTTTTATATTGCGAAACCGACAGTTCTGTAGTAGTTATCAAAAGGTGAAACTAGAGGAACATTACAAATTTCGGATGCAAAAGAAGATGACTAATGGATATATTCCAGAGGGTGATGGTTGCGAAAATCTTTTGAAGTTTTCTCTTGACCATTGCACCGTTCCCGTCATGAACCTACAGGAGTTTTCATCTATTCCCTAAGGCTGTACTATACATATCCTGGAACTGTGATCGACCATCAGAGCAGCTATTTCCTGGTCGCACATAGTTGATGTTTGATGGAGAGTGGGGTCTGCATGGAGCTGAAGTGCACGATTTCACTCTTCCATGGGGTATATATACTGGATTGCGACGCGCACGCCCCGCCTCTTTCCGTTGGTCGCATTTTGAGTCATCACCCTCATTGCAAGATTGTTTCGAAATAGAGGCGACACGGTGTTTTGGCCGCCCCATGTGTCCCCATGTCTCGCTGTCTTGCCGGAGAGACCGCCCTCCAAACTCCCTCAATCTCTCGCTGAGGGGCGAAGTCGCACAACCAACGGAAAGAGGCGGGGCGTGCGCGTCGCGACCCAGTATATATACCCCATGGAAGAGTGCAATCGTGCACTTCAGCTTCATGCAGACCCCACTCTCCATCAAACATCAACTATGTGCGACCACAAAATAGCTGCTCTGATGGTCGATCACAGTTCCAGGATATGTATAGTACAGCCTTAGGGAATAGATGAAAACTCCTGTAGGTTCATGACGGGAACGGTGCAATGGTCAAGAGAAAACTTCAAAAGATTTTCGCAACCATCACCCTCTGGAATATATCCATTAGTCATCTTCCTTTGCATTCGAAATTTGTAATGTTCCTCTAGTTTCACCTTTTGATAACTACTACAGAACTGTCGTTTTCGCAATAAAAGAAGCAGCGGAATCAGACACAAACTCCCATTTCCTCCTGAGTCACCGCTCACTTCACAATCTTTCCACACCTCTGCTCTCTCACTCTCTCGATTTCTTTCCTCGGTTTCTCTAGCGCCGGCGGGGTGGTCCTCGTCTTCCTTCACTTATGAATCAGCATTGCGTATTTGCACATACACAGAGAGGCCCTCACACATTTTCCCACCTTTCGAATAGGACCGTTTGTCGTTTGCCTTCTCTTTTATCTTTCCCTGGCTCCCCGCTCCTCTTCATCTCTATTCCTCGCTTCTTCTCTATGTTGCAGAATATGTGAGCAGTTGCACCCCCCCCCCCCTGGTCTTCTCACTTCATTTCCTGTTCCAATTGACATCTCGTTGAAAAATCTTACATTTACTTCGCTCTCTCAAACAACATTCCGAAATTATTCATTTCATTTTTTCAGATACATTAAAAGTTAATCGAAATGTGTGACGACGAGGTTGTGGCTATTGTTGTAGACAATGGATCCGGAATGTGTAAGGCCGGATTCGCCGGAGACGACGCTCCACGTGTCGTGTTCCCATCCATGGTCGGAAGACCACGTCACCAGGGAGTCATGGTCGGTATGGGGCAGAAGCACTCGTACGTTGGGGACGAGGCCCAGTCAAAGAGAGGTAATCATTTTGACCAACGTAACCGACAATTAATTTGAGTCTTTCAGGTATCCTGACTCTCAAGTACCCAATTGAGCACGGAATCGTCACCAACTGGGACGACATGGAAAAAATTTGGCACCACACCTTCTACAACGACCTCCGCGTTGCTCCAGAAGAGCACCCAGTCCTCCTCACTGAAGCCCCACTGAACCCGAAGGCTAACCGTGAAAAGATGACCCAAACCATGTTCGAGACGTTCAACGCCCCGGCCGCGTACGTCGCCATTCAGGCCGTACTATCTCTCTACGCCTCCGGACGTACCACCGGAGTCGTTCTCGACTCTGGAGATGGTGTCACCCACACCGTCCCAATCTACGAAGGATATGCCCTCCCGCACGCCATCCTTCGTCTTGACTTGGCCGGACGTGATCTTACTGACTACCTCATGAAGATCCTCACTGAGCGCGGATACTCATTCACCACCACCGCTGAGCGTGAGATCGTCCGTGACATCAAGGAGAAACTCTGCTACGTCGCTCTGGACTTCGAGCAGGAGATGGCCACCGCCGCCTCCTCCTCTTCCCTCGAGAAGTCGTACGAACTTCCGGACGGACAGGTCATCACCGTCGGAAACGAGCGCTTCCGTTGCCCAGAGGCTCTTTTCCAGCCATCGTTCTTGGGTAAGGAGTCTGCCGGAATCCACGAGACTTCTTACAACTCGATCATGAAATGCGACATTGATATCCGTAAGGACTTGTACGCCAACACCGTCCTTTCCGGAGGAACCACTATGTACCCAGGAATCGACGATCGCATGCAGAAGGAGATGACCGCCCTTGCTCCGAGGTAAGAACATCCAGTATCAATGTAACATGCTTTAATTCCCAATATTTCAGGACCATGAAGATCAAGATCATCGCCCCGCCAGAGCGCAAGTACTCCGTCTGGATCGGAGGATCCATCCTTGCTTCCCTCTCCACATTCCAACAGATGTGGATCTCTAAACAGGAGTACGACGAGTCCGGCCCATCCATCGTCCACCGCAAGTGCTTCTAAGTACTTCGCCGCACTCGATTTTCGCTTCCTCTTCATCATTTTTTTTTTCAATTGTCAACAAATTGTTACATTCCCTTTTGGGACAATAATAAATGTCGCTCTATCATCAGTTCAAAATCATGAGAAAAAAAAGTTATCGTAAAAATTACAAATTCACTAGAGAGGGGAAACTGCCTTTTTAAGAAGGATCCTCAACAAATTTTGCAAGTGCTCCGAGAGCATTGAAGTCAGTGGCACGGCAATGGGAAAGTGAACCATCTGGAAACGAAGAATCTTGAAATGCTCTAACACGGGATTTTGTTGCGAGTCCAGAATCGTTTGTAGCGAGACCTTGTGGGATGGAAAGATGGGGGACTGATAAGGAAAGCATTCCAAGTGTCACCCAGGGATCAAAATGAAAAGTGTCGGCAAATGATAGTCCCTGGATAGTGGAGATTTCATTAGAACTATTATATACACACCTTTCGATAAATTCAAAAAATGATAATATGAACAATAGATGTAAAAGTGAAAATGAATAGATAGCGGAAACTAATATCGAATCTGCAGGAATTTCCGGTTTTCCAGTAATGTCGAAAATCTCTGGGGGGGGGCTTATATTTTCGACGCGGCCTTTTTTTCGAATTTGTGATGGTGTGAGGTCCCTGGAAGGCCTATTACCTCAAATATTTGCACCCGGGGGTTATTTTGGATTTTGAATCGAACTGTATTCACAGTTTTTTACGAAAACTTCTGGTTCTCCCGATACATCTAAAATCGAAGATTTCTTTTGAAACTATCCGCCAATTCTTTTGTGGTCAGTCCTTGTCAACCTTGTCGGTGTTCTCCTCATTGTTTACATTGGGAGGGAAGTGGTGTTTGCGCAGCTAGTGGGGCCCGGGAAAAATGGTCTCTAATAGAAGGGCACCCCAAACGCTGCCAGAGAATCAATACATCTCGAGATTGATAAGAGAAATCAAAAAGTTTTCAACAGCAAATTTGTAGTCCTAGTTCTGATCTATGAGTTTGCTGTTGACAACTTTTCGATATCTCTTATCAATCTCGAGATGTATCGATTCTCCGGCAGCGTTTGGGGTGCCCTTCTATTAAAGACTTTACGGTTGACTAATAAAAGAGAAATAGCCTGAAATACTTTAAATTGACAAGTGTAAAACCCTTTTCTTGTATTCTTTGACACCAAATTAAACTTGTTATCGAGTGAGTATACCGTCAATAATATATAAAGTACCTTTCTAGCGCACCAACCAGCCCACTTTAGTTTCAAGGAAAAAGTGTTGTTTTTGATGCTATCTTATTGAATTTGAAGTGATTTCTGTGAGAAGCGGAAAAGTCAAATTATCGTGTTTTCATTTATTTATTATTGTTTTATAATTATTATTTTCGATTTTATAATTATTATTTTCGTTTTTTATAATTATTAAATGTTAAACACAAATTTGAAATCATTAACAAATGTTGATCTACTAGAATTAACAAACAATTTAAGTATTAAAAATTTTCGAGGTGTTTTCATGAGAGATACTTTACCTGAAAGACCTAAAGAAGAGGAAGTAGGCATAGTTAATCTTGATACCTCATTAAATAATGGTACTCATTGGGTGTGTTATAAGAAAAATAATGATAACTTGTTTTACTTTGATTCATTTGGATTAGATCCACCAACAGAAATAGTTGATTATTTAAAACAAAATACTAATATTGAAATCACAATCTCAACATTTCAAATACAAAAATTCAATAATCACCATTGTGGGTATTACTGTTTACTCTTATTGAAGCTATTAGAAAATTATGACTTTAAAAATTCTATTCTTATTCTTAATCGAAAATAAAATTAATCAACAGTAAGCGATGCAACAGAAGGTCTTTGGATCATCTCTCTTAACTCCATTCCAACATATTCACTGTTTCTCTTTTTATTATTCCTATTATTTTTCCTATCAATGAATGTCTTAGGAGAAAGAATCATCCAAATAGATCTACCAACAAATATGTATACTACTATAGCTGGAATAGTTACAAACACTCTCCAGATTCTGAACCACCACTTACCGAAGAATCCCTCTACTTCGTCTAGTATCTCGTGAGGCATAGTAGAATCTTGACTCCCACTATGTAATTCAATAGATACTTCAGATTTTTCTCTCATCTCATCAATAAGTTCTTCTTCAATATTAGTTTTCATATCTAAAAGAATGTGTTCGTGGAATATAACTTTGTCGTCCAGAAAATGTAAATCGAATTCTTTGAAACTTTTCATATTTGTAACATTACTCCTTGAATCAATCATTGGATGAAGTTGTAATTTGCTTGATATAACACCACCAGAAATATCATTTTTATAATACCAAATTTTATCACCTAGACTTTTTATTTTAATAGGAATCTGACCAAGTGCTAATGCGAAACTAAGTTTATATCCATCAAAATGAGTAATATCAACAAAGTCTATTTCATCTTCATCCACTTCTTTACAAAAGGTAACTTGTACAATATCTGAATCTATGAATTTCACTTGAACGGCTGTATGATTTAGTTGCTTCTGGATATACCTCCGAGGACTTTCTCTAATCAGACTTTCCAAAACTTCATTTTGCTCATTGAATATAACGTGTTCTCTGTAAGGATCGAGTATGGCCATAAGGAGGTGTGCCTTAGGGTGTTCTAGATGAGTTAGAGTCAAGAAATTTTGGGAGCATGTTGATAGGGACTAGTACTACCTATCTGCACCGACTTAGCCTCCGAGCTCCACCTAGAGGAGTACGGTAGGTGCTCAAAGAGCACAAAATCGACTTTTTTGTTTGTGCTCCAAAAAATCCGAAGAAATTCTGAGATATCAAGGACACGTATGCGTATGTTTTCCCCAAATTTCAAGACTGGGTGTATCCTAACTTTTGAGAAAAAGGACAAAATGTCCATTTTTCGTCTATTTTCGGAAGAAATGTGGAATTTTAGGGGCTTAGCAGAAAAAAGCGAACAGATTTTTTTTTGCGAAATGATACTCATATGTGATGGCTTTGAAGTGTACAAGACGTGGTTCCAAAACAATTCCGACTTTACCATTTTTTTGGCCATTTTTTGAGATAACCTTCAGAAAGTGGAAACACTCATTCTTGTTTGAGGGCTCTCGGAAAGCTGTAAAATAGCTTGAGGGCGCACGTGTGTTAACAGAAGCCATTTGTTTCTTTAAACCGCGTGAAAAAGTTGTTTCAGACTTTTCAAGATCAAGAATGTGTGAAGAGCCCTTGGTTTCAAGTGGTCATAACCTGACTGAAAATACTTCAATCGGACTTAAAATTGCAGAAAACACATACCAATGTGACCTCTAATGATTCCACTTTTAGTTTTTCTAATATCGAGAAAAAAAATTTTCGACGATTTTGGGGGTCTCGAACATGGAAATTTTTTTCATAAAAAAAATTTTTTTTTGCTGATCAGAAAATCAAAACGTCGATCAACATATGGCTCTTTTTCATCACTCGTCTGGAAATTTCAGCCTGATTCAGGTATTTTTAGGCAAGTTATGACCGTTTGAGGTGCTTCTGGTACGAAAAATTCGGAAAAAATTGAAAATTTTATTTTTAAGTATTTGAAGTCAGGAATCAATTAAACTACTTCTGGCACATATTTGACCCAAATCAGCATGTTAGAAGTTCAGAATCCATCCAGAAAAATCCCTATAAGTGAATTTAACATCAAAAAATGGCCGAAAAAATGGTGAAGTCGGAATTGTTTTGGAATCACGTCTTGTACACTTCAAAGCCATCACATATGAGTATCATTTCGCAAAAAAAAATCTGTTCGCTTTTTTCTGCTAAGGCCCTAAAATTCCACATTTCTTCCGAAAATCGACGAAAAATGGACATTTTGTCCTTTTTCTCAAAAGTTAGGATACACCCAGTCTTGAAATTTGGGGAAGACATACGCATTAGTGTCCTTGATATCTCAGAATTTTTTCGGATTTTTTGGAGCACAGACAAAAAAGTCGATTTTGTGCTCTTTGAGCACCTACCGTACTCCTCCAGGAGGAGCCCGGAGGCTAAGTTGGTGCACATGGGTAGTACTAGTCCCTATGAACATACCCACATAAAAATTAGCCCCTAAGGCACACCATACTCGAGTCTTACAGAGAACACGTTATATATCACACATTACTTCGGTTGTATGGCGGAGCAAGTTGTTTGATTGGTTTTCCAAGTATTGAAATTCTCCTGCTGCTTGAAAATCTGAATACAATTCTCTCTTCATTCTTGTTTTTCCTGTTTGAAACAATTCGTAATTGGCAACTCTTTTTATGAACTCTGTATAATTGGGAAGTGCATCACACCCCTCTTTGATTGTTTGATATTCCTCATGACTTGGTAGATCTTTACAATCTTCTTTAATTTTTAGATATTCATCATAGTCAGGAAATGGTAATGGTTGCCAAATAGATTCATTTTCTGGATGTCTTGTTTGTTGTTCTCTCTCATATTTTGCAATTTTATTTATAAAGTCTGTATAACTTGAAAGTGTGTCACACCCCTCTCGACTGTTTTTGAATGCGTTGTAGTTGGGTAAGTTGTCACAGTTTTGTTTAATCACTAGGTATTCGTCATAGCTTGGTAATGGTAGTGGTTCAAAAGCTTCTCTCTTGGTTCTGTTAGATGACTGTTGTTGCTGTTGTTGTTGCCTATCTTCTTTCTCTTTCAGACGTTTCAGCTTTTCTTGTTTCCTTTTTTCAAATTCTTCATATCTTTTTAGTTTTTCTTGTCTTCTTTTTTCAAAATCATCTACGGGATTGGTGGTATCTTGACGTTTCAACCGTTCTTCCTGTCTTTTCAGCTCATCCTGTCGCCTGATTTCCTCTTGTCGTCGGAGTTCTTCCTGTCGTCTAATTTCATATTGTTGTTGTTGATATTGTTGTTGCTGTCGCTGTTGATATTGTTGTTGCTGTTGAATTGTCACAGGAATTTGTTGGGGAGAATATCGATTATTAATTTTTCTTACAGCAAAACCTTCTTCACTGACCATTAGATCTAAACCACAATTACTGACTATCTTATTCTCTGGGAAACTTAGTGCAATCTGATTTTTGTTATTGATCCAAAGATTATTACTATACATACCATCTAGTATTCCAATAGAGATAAATTCACATTTTTGATCTTTGTTGACATCCCAAGTGATGATCTCATTATTTTTTATCTCACAGAAACCGTCTTGATATTTGCAATTGCTCAAGTCTGCTAAAACGTTTGTTGGTCGTGTTTGATTGAAATGAGAATAAACTTTGGTTTCAATTATCACACAGTTTTCTTTTTGATATCGTTTGGCTGAGAAGAAACTTGTGAATCGATTTGGATAGTCTGCATCAATCTTATTATTAGTACTCCAGATATTAGAAGAGCTTTTTGTTAATGTTCCATAACCACATTTCTTTTTAGAAATCATTTCTCTACATTCAGCAAGTGTTATTGGATATGTATTCAATTCCTTCTCTACAATGTGTTCATATCCTGAAAAGTCTGTATACATTGATACTTCACTGATTAACTTTTTACATAACTTACCATCAGAAACGTATTCAATAATATTAGGTTTATAAACTTCATATTGTACAAGTTCTGCTTTTGAATTCAAAATTCTATGATAATTACATTTGTGTAATTGTGGAATTTTAAAATATTGAATTGGAGAGTTTTCAGTGCATATAATAGGTTTACTATAAACCTCTCCATAGAGTAATAAAATTAAACTCAAATAGTATAGTTGCATTTACTTAGGAAAAATAACATTAAAAATTAAAATTTAAAAAATGTCTAATTAAATTATAAGAATGGTAGATGCTGTAGATAGAATACTCTTGGTTGATACTCCAATAGTGAGTGATACTTCAATTCAAAAAGAGAATCTAATAAGTATATTCCCATCATCAGGTTCTAGTCTCAATCAACACGGAGAAATAAATTTCATAATCGAAACATGTGATCAATATTTACTCTTACACAAATCTTATATTTACATGGAAGTACAACTTTCAAAATTAGATGATACTTCCTTAGCAGAAACTGATGAAGTATCTTTAACCAACAATGGTGCTATGTTTCTATTTGATAGAGCAACTTATAACATGGATGGAACTCAAGTGGAAAGTGTTGTTGATCCTGGAAGATCTAGTCTAATGAAAGGACTATTAACTTATAGTAGTACTATGAATAAACAAAACACTTTTGGATGGATTTTGGAAACCAAAGATATTCTAACTTATAAGATCAATAAATATACAAAGAATAGAAAAGGTAGTATTACGTTTTGTATTCCATTAACTCATATTTTTGGATTCGCTGAATGTTATAATAAAATAGTCTATGGAAGGAAACATCATCTTTCTCTCTATAGATCACCTGAAAATAAAAATAGTGTTGTATCCACAGACCCATCAAAGTTTACAGCAAAGATGAAGATTAATAAAATACAGTGGATAATTCCAAAGATTGTTCCTAGTCTTGAAATGCAAAATAAATTATTGAATATTTTTGAGAGTAACAAACTTATACAAATGCCATTCATTTCAAGACAATTTGAAAGCTATAACATCCCTAACGGTAATAGAGAATTCACTTGGAAATTAGGAACAAAGTATGAGAAGATGAAATATATAGTTGTAGCTTTTCGATCCAATAGAGATAACAACTACTCAAATGCTGGAAAGTTTGACAACTGTGGACTTGAAGAAATTTACGTTGAATTGAATTCTGAGAGATATCCTTATGACTGTTTGAAATTTGATTTTGAAAAATTTAATGCTGTCCAACAATACAACTTTGCTAAAGAGTTTAGAAATAGTTATTATGAATCTACTAAAGATTATATCTTCATGGAAGAAGATGTATATTATTACTATTATCCTTTATTAGTATTTGATGTTTCTAAACAAAATGATAGAATTATACAGTCTAGACCTGATTTCACAATCAAAGCATCTTTCTCAAAAAGTACTATTCAAAATACTAAATGTTATTGTTTAATCATGAGTGAGAATATTGTGGAAGTTAAAGATAATAGAGTTAAAGTTGTTAGTATCTAGATAGCAGGAATCCAAGAGTTGAAACTATCAGGATAACCTAACCATTTAACAAACACTTCTTTAACTCCTTTCTTTGTTCTACGTTTTAATATTTTCTCAATTTCGTATTCTTGTTTGACATTGTTGAATAAGGTTAATTCATAATCATAAAACTTTCCTAAAATCTCTTCATCTGCTAAATCTTTGATAGAATACATTGTGATTGTATCTGGGTGAATTTTTGAAACTTTGAATATTTCTGTACTCCAGTTAGGTAAATAACCTTTATCAAAAATAGCTTTATATTTTGTAATTCTTACTGTATCATCAATTTTGAATTTAGGTGGTTTAAGTTTAGTTGATTTATCAGGGAAAAGATTATCATGAACTTTTTGAGTATTCTCAGTTTTAGAAGCTTCAATAGGAGTCATCTTTATACTACTATGATAATGATTATTATAACCTTTCACAAGATCATCCAAAATATCAACCCATTTATGATTTCCTTGATGAGTAAAAATTTTCCACATTTTCTCTTTGAGAGTTCTATTAAATCTTTCAACGATAGAAGCCTTCTTATCAGAGTATGTCGAGAAGTGTTTAATGTCTAAACTTTTGAAAAGTGCATTCATTTCTTTGTTGTAGTATTCCTTTCCATTATCAGTTTGTAGTTTCTGTGGTTTTCTCTCTTCGAAGATAGACTGTAGTGCTCCAGCTGTTTCTTTTCCAGTCTTCGTTTTCTGAGGAATAGCCCAAGCATACTTACTGAAACAATCAATGACTGTTAGAAGATATCTAAAGTCATTATTTTCATTAGAGTAAGGTATCATTTCTACTAGATCTGATTGCCATTGCTCATCAATATTGTGTATGTATACTCTTTGTGTTTGAAAGTTTTTACGAGCTGATTTATGTAAAGTATACACATCTTGCTCATTGAGAAACTTCTTTATTTCTTTTACAGGTTTTTTAGTTATACGTTGAAGTTCATTGATACCACAGAATCCTGTTTTAGGGTCGTAATAAACGTCTTCAATGTTTGACTTTTTGACAGGTTTTATTGCAGACTTTTTGACAGGTGCAACCATTTAAAGAGCATAAAATTGGTTAACTGATAGGGAGTGAATTTTTATATTCAATGAGATAGCATTTAATGGGAACTTCTATTCATTTCTACATGAATTTTTTTATTTTCGTTTTTATTTTTAATTTCTACTTTTTTCTTTAACATTAATTATATATTTAATAGAATGGCTAATCATCAGAACAACGATACTCCGATGGAAGTTGATCATTCTGCTTTAGGAGAAGTTGAACGTCAAAACTTATTAAATATTGAAGAACGGTTGGGAAAATCAAAGCCAACTTATTTCCCAAGAGAGGAATACTTGTCTCCACAACAGAGGGTTGAGATTCAAAGAAGACAAGATGAATATAATTCGATATGTCGACGTTACAAAAAAGTTAGTTTCAACATTTGTTTTAAAAAATAATTGTTTTATAGATTGAAGCATTACGACACAGACTTCGTAAAGATGAATTCAACATGCAAAATGAAATGGAAAGAATCATAGCCAGACGTCATTTGTATGATCAGACATACCAGGTAATTTTTATATTTTGTATACTTTTTAATTTTGAACTTTTAGGCAAGAGAAACAAGTTCGCAAGAACGAAAAGATATCAAGCGCTCAAAATTGGAAGAAGCGCTTGCTAAAGAAGAATACCTGGAAAAATGGAATGCAGAAAAACGTGAACAAAAATACAAGAGGAAGAATAGTTGAACTATACTATCAGTGACAAGATAAGAATGTTTATTCAATTGGTTGTCTCTCCATCACGAAAAAATTTGAATAAAATTTTTTGATAAAATTGTTCGTTCGACTTGTCGAATTTTTTTGAATATGTAATGAGATATATTTCGCAATATTTTAATATATTATTAGCAAATAAAACCACCAGTTGATTTTTCAAATATAATCTTTTAAATAAATGAGATTCTTTAATAACTCACAAACTTCAAGTTTTGTAATTACTACACCAAAAGAGAAAGAGAAAATAGAACTAGTAGAAGTGAATGATAAACCTATAAATAAACCTACAAATAAGCCTGTTGATAAAAAACCAGTGAAAAAAAGTAAAAAGACTAAACAGTTAACTAAGGAGAATAATGATTTTCTGAAAGTTCTAAAAAGTGGATCTGGTTTCAAGCGAGTTTAATAAGGAAGAATGTGATTAGTAAGGGACTAGTGAGAGAGTAGTAAGGGGCTAGTAAGGGACTAGTAAGGGACTAGTAAGTGACTAGTGATGTTAGATTTTTAAGTAAGTTTAAATTCTATTTGAATATCACAAGTAGTATAATTAATCAAATTATTCTTATCATCAACTAATTTCAATGTTAAAGTATTGCAGTTATTCACTGTCTGATGATATATTAAATTCATTGGTTCATATCTCACAATATTGTTTTTAGTATTGAATCTACAAATAACATTACTTTGTCTTTCATTTATGAAAGTATCACATATAATACTGCATGATAAATAAGTACTCTTTGAGTCTAAGGTTCCATCAATTTTGACTACAGCAATACTTTTGAAGTTTTGTGGAAAATCAAATTGAAATGATTTTTCATTAGAATCAAGATTAAGAAATAAGTGTACCATTTATTGAGTATTAAATCATATTATATACTAAATATGAAAGAATCAACTTCCTCCGACTTTGCTGATTATTCTGTAAAAGATTATTACTCAATTAGAAACAATAATCAATTGCTACCTAGTTCAATAAGAGGATGTATCATAGGGAAATCTGGATGTGGGAAAACTAACTTGTTGATGAATTTACTTTTAGATTCATTTGGAGAGGATGAATATCTAGATTATAATAATCTCTATATATTCTCTACTACTCTATTTCAACCTTGTTATCAAATTCTAATTAATGGTTTTAAAAATGGTATGACTAAGAAAGAGATAAGCGAATGCTTTCGAACACAAAACTTTATGGTGGATAACAATGATAATACAGAGATAGAAATACATACATCTGATAAGCTTGAAGATATACCTGACCCTAGTTCTATTGATCCTGATAAAAAGACTTTGATTATTTTTGATGATATGATGTTAGAAAAACAAAATAAAATAGAACAGTACTATACGAGAGGAAGACATAATAACATTGATTGTTTTTATATCTCACAGAATTATATTAAATTACCTAAGAATACTATTAGAGAGAATGCTAATTTGTTTATCATATTCCCTCAAGACAAATTAAATTTAGATTATATTTATAGAGATCATTGTAGTGAGATAGATAAGCCTAAGTTTAAAGAAATTATTTCAATGGTGTGGAAGAACAAGTATTCATTTTTAACTATTGATAAAACTAGTGAAGTAGATAATGGGAGATTTAGGAAGATGCTAAAGTATTTTTTAATGTTCTAACTTCTATGGGATACACTAACTTTTATCCTATTGATGTAAACAGAAGTTAATGAATCTCCTTTAAAAGACTAGAATGTTCAAGTCCTTATATTTCATTCTCGGATTAAAGGCTTGTACAATCTTCTTTATTTCGCTTTTTTTAACGAAGAACCAGCCATTTTAGATTTAATTACATCTTTAGCAAGAGGGGTTTCCATCACTTCACTCAATTTCATAGAACGAGCTTTACTTATAACCCCCTTATTAGTAGAAGAAACAGTAAATGTTTTTGGTTTGTAGGGTATATATTCTATCTTAGATTTATCTAATAGTTTTTCTCGACTTGCTAATTCTTCAGTGAGAAGATAATTTTCTTCAACAAGAGCGTCAACATATTGTTTGGTTTTTAAAAGGTTTATTTTAGCCGCCATAGCCTCTGTATCTTTCATTTGATAAGCTGTATATACTTGTCTCATGGCAATTCCTAATGCATCATCAAATTTTGCATTCCTAATATAGTTATCGAAATCACCTATATTTCTAGACAGGGCTATGTATAACTCTTTGAAATCAGGATCTTCTGTTTTCTGTAAAGAAGTTAAAAAATCAGTGAGTTCAGTTTTATTATATGTAACTAAAGAGGAGATAACTTTATCCATTTATTAAGCTAAAAAACTTAACATTTTATTAAGAGTCATATTTTCTGTTTGTTGTTGTTTTTCGGTAGACATCTTGTATGGATTCAAATTAATTTTCTCTGATCTAACTATTTTTTCTTGTGGTTTTTCAGTAGATGCTTTTGATACTTTAGATACAGTAGATACTTGATGTGGATTCAAGTCAATTTTCTCTGATCTAACTATTTTCGAAAATGGTTTACCGAATGTATGTTTCTCCAGCTGAGGGGGAACTCTGCTTTTCTTATTAATAATTATTGTTGAAGCTTTGTACTCATACGAACATCTATCATTTTCTACTGTTCTTAAAGATACCAACTCACCTTTAAATTCTTTATCTTTTCCTCTTTTTATTAACCTACTAATATAATCACGATTATTATTTAGACATTCAATATCCTGGAATGCTATTTTCTTCTCTGTGTATAATTTTTTACAATTGATTTTTTCATATATAGATAGAGCTGGACTGGAATATACAAAATATTCCTTTGTGTTAATCTTGTAGAGATAGGTATGCATTTTATTTATTACTCTTAAATTTTTTGGGTGGCGCTTATAGCGCTAGAAACGCCAAGTATCCAAGTATCCAAATATCCAAATATCCAAGTATCCAAATATCCAAACTTTCTAAAATTACAAAAATCTACATCCCAATATTCAAATAGATAACTCCTAGATCTTTCTTCTTGATTACTTTCTGTCTAACAAGTTCATCTAACATAGCATGGATCTTATTGTACTCCCCATTATTGCCAGCTTGGAAAGAACTAACCGACAATTGTAAAGATTCAATAAGTGAATTAATATCTGATGGAATGAAAGAAATAGAACTACCTGAAGCTGTTGCTGAATCTGTGGATAAACTAGAAACTGAAGAGTTACTCTTAGCAACAAAATATTTATTCTTTATAAACTTCCACTTATCACTAACATCAGCATTATACCTTTTAGTTGATTTATCAAAACCTTGATATAAAGCATTAGAACATAATAATATCTTCTGATAGTTTTGAGTATCATCATCTTGTATCTTTTTCAAGTTAGGTGATTTCTTTATCAGCAATTCCATCAATCCTTCTGTTGCAGTATATTCAACATTATCCACTGTGATTGTATTCTGATTGAAATTAACAGACTTATTCCCTATCGAATATTTACCATCATTGAATCTTAAGGAGTAACCAGCATTACTTCTATCGGTATTATCTTGAAGATATCTTACAATGAGATTACTCACAATCAAAGTATCTGCTTTAGATGAAGTATCTGATTTAGGTAAAGTAATAGATGGTTGTCTAATCAGACTCTTACGTCCTGGTGTTGACGACTTATACTCAATTGGTGGTTTAGATGGTTTAAAGTTATTCAATGTTTCAACTATTTTATTCTTCTCATCTATTATCTCTTCTTGTAGTTTCTTATTAGACTCTAAAATAGGCTTAAATACGTCTACCCTATAATCTTCTATGTGTTCTAGATCACTTCTCTCTTGAAAATTTTTAATTTTATGTTCTTTTTGATTCTTCAAAAAGCTATCAACTAAATCGTTTCGTCTTTTAGGGTCATAAATCTCTACAACCGAATGCATTTATTTTGTGAAAAGTTAACAATTTTTCAAAAATAGACATAATATAAAGAATAAATTTACTAAGAATTATATAGATATTTTTAACTGAATAAATGGAGGTAGTTGATTACAATAAACTTAAAAGGGATCAGCTACGATCACTTATTAGAACTAATACAAAGATTAGTTATAATGAAATGAGGAAAATGAGCAAGCAGAAGATGATTGATGAGCTTAAAAAGGTGGTTGATCTCAAAGAGGCTGCTGAAGTAGCTGAAAGTGAAAGAAAATCTAATATGCAACTGCGTGAACTTTTTCCTTTCGACAAGTGTGTTTTCAGTGAATATAAAGAAGTAGGTGAAACACTGAGAGATACTAGTTATAAAGGGGATTCTCAGAAAAGTATGGAGTCGTTTCTTAACAAACAAGAGAATAGTATTTTGAATGATATTTTTGACAAAAGCGTGAAAATATACTTTTCCATGGAATGTGAAATGATCAAAGAAGACATAGGGAAAACAGAACTAATTCATTTAAAAACAACAAGTAAGATGATTCATGAGGGGGAAGATAGGAAATTATTTTATGAAGAGGTAAAATCTGATCTGAAACATAGATTAGAAACAGCGAAAATGAGTGGATCTGGATTTAGATTGAAAAGAATGATGAACATAAGAATGTTTCAGACTAAGCTGAAACCTCTATCTGGGGCAAAGTATATGGAATTACCAGGTATTATTAAAAACAAGAAGGCTGTTAACAATATTAAAAATGATGATGATAAATGTTTCATGTGGTGTGTTCTAGCTCACTTATATCCAGTTGATAAAGATGCTAATAGAGTATCTAAATATAAAGAACACATTAATAAAATTGACTTTTCTGGATTTGAATTCCCCTTCCAAGTTAAAGATTTGAAAAAGTTTGAGAAAGATAACAACTTAGCTATTAACATTGTAACATATCATATTCCGAAATATCATATTTCGAAAAAAGAAAAAGAAGAATTAGTGATTGAATCATATAGAGTATCAAATAATAAAGTTGATATTAGTAGAGTTATCAATTTATTATTACTCACAAATGATAAAGAAGAAGGGCATTACTGCTTGATAAAAAATCTCAACAGATTAATGAACAGTCAGAATAGTAATAATAATCAATTTTGCATCAGATGTCACAATGACTTTTCAAACAAGGAAAGATATGATAGACATATTGAAGATTGTATGAATAACAAACCGATTCAAATGATTAAACCTTATTATAATTATATAAACTTTAAGAATGTAGAAAGAACACAAAAGCATCGATATGTATGTTATGCTGATTTTGAATCTATTATTCAAAAAGTAGACTCCAAAGATAGTAAATCAAAGGATATCTCTTGGACTGAGAGTATAGGTAAACATGTTGCTTCTGCGTTCTGTGTAATTGTTGTTGATTCTTTTACAGAAACCATCTATGAAATGAAAAGTCATATAGGATATGACACAGTATTTGAATTCAATAAATACATTCTAGATGTATGTGATAGAATTTTCAGTTTACCAGATATTGAGATGAATGAATTAACTGATGATGAACAGAATCTATTCGATGAATGTGAATTTTGTCCTCAGTGTGATAATAAGTTTTATGATGACAAAGTTAGAGATCATGATCATTGGACTGGTTGTTTCAGAGGACCATTATGTAATAATTGTAAACTCTTGAAAAGAAAGAATAAGTTTATTCCTGTATTCTTTCACAATTTCAAAGGATATGATTCTCATTTGATTATCAATGATGAAAAATCTAGTGAATATCGGAAAGAAAAACATGTGATTATAAAATCAATTTCTGCTAACATTGAAAAATTCATTAGCTTTAGTTATAAGTATAAGAAAGGAATAGAAAATGAGAGAAAATCTATAGTCGACTATGAAATTAGGTTTTTAGATAGCTTTGCTTTCATGACTTCCAGTTTAGATTATCTTAGTAACAATTTAGATGATGGTGAATGTGTTATCACTAGGAAGTACTATGATAACAATAAAAAGTTTAGGTTGATGAGGAAAAAAGGTGTGTATCCCTATGACTTTTTGAACAGTTTCAAAAAGTATTCCAATACAGAACTACCATCAATGGAATGTTTCTATAATACTCTTACCGGTGAGAATATTAGTAATACTGCTTATGAATATGCTGGGAAAGTCTGGAAAGAGACTGGATGTAAAAATTTAGAAGATTATACTAAAGTTTATATGATTAATGATGTGTTACTGTTAGCAGATGTATTTGAAGCATTCAGAAAGCTTTCTTTGAGAGAGTATAAATTAGATCCATGTTGGTACTATACTTCTCCGGGATTAGCCTGGGATGCTATGCTTTACAAAACTAAGATAGAACTACAGACTATAAAAGATTTGGAAATGTATAACTTCATTGAGAAAGGTATTCGAGGCGGAATGTGTAATGCAATGTTGAGATATTCTAAAGCTAACAATAAATATATGAAAGATTACAATTCTGATGAAGAATCAAAGTATTTATTATATTTAGATGCTAATAATCTCTATGGTTGGGCAATGAGTCAAAAATTACCATTTGATAACTTAAAGTTTGAAGATGATATTCATGATCTTGATCAAGTTAAAAAATTATTAAGTTGTAAAGTTATGAATAAAACTGAAAATACAAATATGACTATAACGAAAGGTTGTATACTTGAAGTTGATTTAGACTATCCAAGTGAACTACATGATAAACATAATGATTTACCATTCTGTCCAAATAATAGACGTGTCGGAACAACAATTAAGTTGTTGAATGAGTTTACACCAAAAATAAAATATGTAGTTCATTATAGAAATCTTTTTCAAATGTTGAAACATGGTTTGAAACTGAAAAAAATACATAGAGTTGTAAGTTTCGATGAGAGTAACTGGTTATCAATCTATATAGAGATGAATACAAATTTAAGAAAGAAGGCTAAAAATGATTTTGAGAAAGATTTCTTTAAACTTATGAACAATGCTGTATTTGGTAAAACTATGGAAAATGTAAGAAATAGAGTTGATGTTCGAATTGAGTCAAATATGAATAAAATTCAGAAATTAGCTAAAAGTCCCAACTTCAAACAAAGACATATTATTCATGATAATTTAATTTTAGTAGAGATGGCTAAAAAGAGTATTAGATTAGATAAACCAATTTATGTTGGTTTTTCAATTTTAGATCTGAGTAAGTATCTAATGTATGAATTCCATTATGATGTTATGATTCCAAAGTATGGAGATAAGTTGAGATTGTGCTATCAAGATACTGATTCTTATATATACGAAATAAAAACTGATGATGTGTATGAAGATATGACTACTTTGAAAGAACATTTTGATTTCTCTGATTATCCTAAAGATCATGAATTGTATAGTGTTGAAAACAAAAAAGTTATTGGTAAATTTAAAGATGAATTAAATGGTAGTATAATGACTGAGATTGTTGCTTTTAGACCAAAACAATATTCTTTCAAATTTGAAGATTACTTAGAAGGTGATGTTGTGTGGTTGATTAGAGAAGGATTGATTGATAAAGAAACTTTCATGAATGAGGCTAAGAAAAATAAAGGTGTTAAAAAGAATGTAGTCAAAAAAGAAATGTGTTTTGATGATTACAAGAACTGTTTACTAGGAAGAACAGTTGAAAGGAAACAACAAATTTTAATTAGTTCTACGAAACATAATATAAACACTGTTAAACAAAATAAAGTTGTATTGAATAATAGTTGTGGCAAAGATGTAGAAGCTAAAAGATATATCTTAGATAATGTTGATACTCTAGCTTTCGGTCATTTCAGAATCCCTATATCAGATACTCATCTTCCATTTAAGACACGTTATCTGAGATTCGCGAGAAGTCCGCAATACAAGAGGGCACTAGGATTTCAAAACGATCCTCGAGGGCTATAATTTTTTGTGTGTGTAGGTACATTAGTTGTAAGACATATGCACCACATTTTGAGAGGCTGTGCCCCTCTTGGCTGGAATTACAGACAAGCAAAGTCGAAAAACCAACTTTTTTCTCCGTCGACCGATTTAGATAATTCTTTGACCAATCGATAGAACACACTTTTTTATGCACTTTTGCAGTTCATCACTTATTTTTATCACCACTTTGAAGACCAGAAAATATCCATTTTGTAGTTCAAAAAACACATTTAAAATTTTTTCGACCCTCCCAAAGTCGAACCCACAATCACTAAAAACAGTTCTATATAGCATATTGATAGGCCTTTCATATAAAAATATAGTGGTGTTCGAAACGGATTGGGTAAAAATCCAAAAAAATCAATAACTGATAATCATTTTTGAAAATTTTCTCCGATTCGAATGGAACAAAAACCATTCGAAAGAGCATCTTATTTTGAGCATTTTTTGTGAAGAGACTCATATTTCAATTTCATTTTGAGATGCTGAAAATTTCAGATGAAATTTAAAAAATTGGGTTGAATTTGGTTTTTAATTTTTTTCGACCCTACCAAAGTCGAACCCACAATCACTGAGAACAGTTCCATATAGCATATTATTAGGCCTTTCATATAAAAATATAGTGGTGATCGAAACGGATTGGGTAAAAATCCAAAAAAATCAATAACTGATAATCATTTTTGAAAATTTTCTCCGATTCGAATGGAACAAAAACCATTCGAAAGAGCATCTTATTTTGAGCATTTTTTGTGAAGAGACTCATGTTTGAATTTCATTTTGAGATGCTGAAAATTTCAGATGAAATTTCAAAAATTGGGTTGAATTTGGTTTTTAATTTTTTTCGACCCTCCCAAAGTCGAACCCACAATCACTAAAAACAGTTCTATATAGTATATTGATAGGCCTTTCATATAAAAATATAGTGGTGTTCGAAACGGATTGGGTAAAAATCCAAAAAAATCAATAACTGATAATCATTTTTGAAAATTTTCTCCGATTCGAATGGAACAAAAACCATTCGAAAGAGCATCTTATTTTGAGCATTTTTTGTGAAGAGACTCATGTTTGAATTTCATTTTGAGATGCTGAAAATTTCAGATGAAATTTCAAAAATTGGGTTGAATTTGGTTTTTAATTTTTTTCGACCCTCCCAAAGTCGAACCCACAATCACTAAAAACAGTTCTATATAGTATATTGATAGGCCTTTCATATAAAAATATAGTGGTGATCGAAACGGATTGGGTAAAAATCCAAAAAAATCAATAACTGATAATCATTTTTGAAAATTTTCTCCGATTTGAATAAAACAAAAACCATTCGAAAGAGCATCTCATTGTGAGCATTTTTTGTGAAGACACTTAATCAATCTTTTCATTCCCAATCAAGATAAGACGATCTGAAATTCCAGTGGAAAGTAAGGAGGCAATGAGTATGCTGATTTTTTTCTCAAACAAACTTTGTTTTCTCGACTCGAAATTTTGGGAATACATATTGATTAGTGTCCTTGATATCTCTGATTTTTTTCAGATTTTTTGGAGCACAAACAAAAAAGTTGGTTTTGTGCTCTTTGAGCACCTACCGTACTCCTCCAGGTGGGGCCCCATAAATAAGTTGGTGCACATGGGTAGTACTAGTCCTTATTCATGTGCTCGTAAAATTTCCTGTGTTTTCCTCTTCTAAAACAATCTAAAACCATCCTCATCTTCGCGAGACCCAATTTTCATGGAAATGTGTTGTAGTTGTTACTCTGAGAAAAAATCACTTTTTCCAAGTGTTCAAATAAAATTTCGGATGTGAGTGTCTTCACAAAAAATGCTCAAAATAAGATGCTCTTTCGAATGGTTTTTGTTCCGTTCAGATCGGAGAAAATTTTTTAAAATGATTATCAGTTATCGATTTTTTTGGATTTTTACCCAATCCGTTTCGATCACCACCATATTTTTATATGAAAGGCCTAATAATATGCTATATACACTGCTCCACATAATTATAGCCTCACCCCCACTTTTCAGGAAAAACCTAAATTTTGAGGTTTTCCGGAAAAGTTCCTGAAGAGAAAGTACGCCTAATTTGAGTCCATTTCCGGTCCCAAAATGATTTTTGGATTCGAAAAAAACAACGAAACATTTTTTGATTTTAGTGAAAAAAACAATTCAGCCATTCCACATAATTATAGCCTCACTTGAGAAAATCAAGAAATTTCTAATCTTGAGAGGCTGAACTGTGTCGTTTTTGTTCTCAAATCATGTGAAAGTACCAATTGCATAGTTCCGCATGATGAGAACTTCCACAATTCTCACCAGAGCTCTCCTGGAGTCCGGTTTTCAGAATGAACGAGATTTTGTCACAAACCTTTTTTTTTGCATGGAAACTTTAACTTTCTTAGTAGTTGTGATCGAATTAACCACAATTTGGCTTATTATCGTGTTTCCAAACAAAATTCTTCAAGAAACTGCCTTCTCACGAGATAATCTAGTCGAATGCCCTCAAGGTGCCCGTAAATAAGGTAATCCACCTCCTTCGTCCGTGATTTTCATGGCTGGACCATGAAGATGCACACAGTTTATGATGCCAGGAAATAGATAAAAACATGGAAAAACTCGAATTTGCCGTAAACGGAAAGCTGCAAACGTTTAGAGTCACATTCCGTTCTCGTCCATTGAAAGTTCACATGATCAGTACTAATTTCTGTTGGGATAATTGCGTGCGTGGATAGAACCAAAATCCAAGTGTTCTATTATTTCCATTCAATTACCAGACATTATAATCATCCCATATCTTGCCATTTTCGTCATAAGCACGAACGACAAACTCGTAGCATTCCCGAAATTGCGGAACATTGTGACGACAAAGCGATGGAAAATCAAAATATTCTTCCGAGATGGCAGTTTCTGAATGAAATTTGTTTGGAAACACGATAATAAGCCAAATTGTGGTTAATTCGATCACAACCACTAAGAAAGTTAAAGTTTCCATGCGAAAAAAAAGGTTTTTGTCAAAATCTCGTTCATTCTGAAAACCGGACTCCAGGAGAGCTCTGGTGAGAATTTTGGAATTTCTCATCATGCGGAACTGTGCAATTGGTGCATTCACATGATTTGAGAACAAAAGCGACACAGTTCAGCCTCTCAAGATTACTAATTTCTTGATTTTCTCAAGTGAGGCTATAATTATGTGGAATGGCCAAACATCTGTTTTCACTAAAATCAAAAAGTGTTTCGTTGTTTTTTTCGAATCCAAAAATCATTTTGGGACCGGAAATGGACTCAAATTAGGCGTATTTTCTCTTCAGGAACTTTTCCGGAAAATCTAAAAATTTGGGTTTTGCCTGAAAAGTGGGGGTGAGGCTATAATTATGTGGAGCAGTGTAGAACTGTTTTTAGTGATTGTGGGTTCGACTTTGGGAGGGTCGAAAAAAATTAAAAACCAAATTCAACCCAATTTTTGAAATTTCATCTGAAATTTTCAGCATCTCAAAATGAAATTCAAACATGAGTCTCTTCACAAAAAATGCTCAAAATAAGATGCTCTTTCGAATGGTTTTTGTTCCATTCGAATCGGAGAAAATTTTCAAAAATGATTATCAGTTATTGATTTTTTTGGATTTTTACCCAATCCGTTTCGAACACCACTATATTTTTATATGAAAGGCCTAATAATATGCTATATAGAACTGTTTTTAGTGATTGTGGGTTCGACTTTGGGAGGGTCGAAAAAATTTTAAATGTGTTTTTTGAACTACAAAATGGATATTTTCTGGTCTTCAAAGTGGTGATAAAAATAAGTGATGAACTGCAAAAGTGCATAAAAAAGTGTGTTCTATCGATTGGTCAAAGAATTATCTAAATCGGTCGACGGAGAAAAAAGTTGGTTTTTCGACTTTGCTTGTCTGTAATTCCAGCCAAGAGGGGCACAGCCTCCCAAAATGTGGTGCATATGTCTTTCAACTAATGTACCTACACACACAAAAAATTATAGCCCTCGAGGATCGTTTTGAAATCCTAGTGCCCTCCACATTTCGAGATTCTCAGAGAACGTGTCTTAATACATAACATTTAACTCGTAGTAGTTATCTATCTGAATATTGATTTTTTATAATTTATAATTTTTTTGGTTAAGAATAAGTATGAGTTCTAGTAGAGTATCTCTCATGAAAACACTACGAAAATTTTTAATAGATAAATTAATTGTTAATTCTAGTAGATCAACATTTGTTAATGATTTCAAATTTGTGTTTAACATTTAATAATTATAAAAAACGAAAATAATAATTATAAAATCGAAAATAATAATTATAAAACAATAATAAATAAATGAAAACACGATAATTTGACTTTTCCGCTTCTCACAGAAATCACTTCAAATTCAATAAGATAGCATCAAAAACAACACTTTTTCCTTGAAACTAAAGTGGGCTGGTTGGTGCGCTAGAAAGGTACTTTATATATTATTACCGTCGACCGTCTAATAGTTCTCATTTCAATGGAAACGTGGAAGTGTGGTACCACTCAGTGTTCAAAATTTCTATTCGGTTAACTTTGAAAAATCTAATTCCGCCTGACGCGAAAAGCGGCGGAATCAGGGAAAACGAATTTCACTTGGAGTACTCAGATCGGCGGGTCGCGTGTTCTGTCCCGCCATGTTCTTTCAACTCTGGTTCTCTGTTGACAAAGATTCTGAACCATGCATACACCAAGGATGTCAAAACTGAAACAAACAAAACTGAGGAAAACAAGGTTATTTTCACTTTTTTTTTCACATTGCCCATTCTTGAATTTGGTTTGCTAACATGCGAACCGTGTTTTTGGAATGGAGATGGACGATAAAGGTTTCAAAAAACCTATTCAAAAAATCATCTCGCTTCGAAAAAATTATCTAAATATTGACTTTTTTAAGATCCGAAGAATGAAAATGAACTTCCGAGTTTTCCAGATTGCCTGAAAATTAATAAATCGCATCGAAACTTGGTGATTATGACTGCCGTAATTATGTTTATCGGTTGTTGGAAAAGTTTTCAGAAAATCGAATTTTTTTTTTTTTTTGAATAGGGACCCGTTTGATCATGAACTCCCCGAAGGATGGGCTATTCTCTGAAATTAATTATGTTCCCAAAAAAATTGAAAAATCAGTATTTAGTGACATTTAAGAATTTCAGTCATTTCAGAGTTTCGGATGGTCAGATTATGAGCAAGAGCTTTACAAACATGGAATACAGATTCTGAAGTTTCTTAGCACTCTGGGTACTGAATTCAGACCGATGGGATCATTTATAGGTGAGTAGATCAAGATTCAAGAAATCATCACGTTTTTTCGGCTGTTCATTCGTTTTCAGTGAAAATTTTGATTTTTCGAAACAGATTTTTCCATTTTTTCTTCGAAACCTTTGATAGAACTGATTGTGTTGCGCATTTCATCAGTTGATCGCTTTTTGATATCTCTTATCACTCTCGAGTTACAGAAGGAAAACTGGTGCAATTTTCGTGGATTTTTGGGTATTGGACCACTAAAATCTAAATATCTCTGGAACGGTTGGAGCTAAAAATAAGTGGTCAACTGAAGAAATGTAACTGATATAATTACCTACAAGATGATATAATAATCATGTTGAAACTCTCATTATTGAGGCCTGTGGAGTTACCGAAACAACACGAGTCGGTGTGGTCAGAGAAAGGAGAAATAGTGCGGGAAGAGAGAGACGCCGAGCGAAGAGGCGGAAGAATTCTCGGCGGCGGTGGTGGGGACGCAATGTCTTCTAATTTTCTATTCCGTCTCCATATCGAGCTCAGGGAAAATGCAAACAGGAGGCATCACTGCCGTGTACGCGAGAAAATAAAGTTTCCGTTTCTTCTGCGCTGCGTCTCTCGAATTGCGCACTGTTTCATCTTTCTCTGACCACACCGACTCGTGTTATTTCGGGAAGTCCACAGACCTCAATAATGAGAAATTCAACATGATTATTATATCATCTTGTAGGTAATTATATCAGTTACATTTCTTCTGTTGACCACTTATTTTTAGCTCCAATAGTTCCAGAGATATTCAGATTTTAGTGGTCCAATCCTTCTGTAACTCGAGAGTGATAAGAGATATCAAAAAGCGATCAACTGATGAAATGCGCAGCACAATCAGTTCTATTGAAGGATTCGAAGAAAACATGGAAAAATCTGTTTCGAAAAACCCAAATATTCACTGCAAACAAATGATCAGCCGAAAAAAAGTGATAATTTCTTGAACATAGATCTACTCAGCTAGAAATGATCCAATCGGTCTGAATTCAGTACCCAGAGTGCACAGACAGTTCAGAATTCGTTTTCCATATTTGTAAAACTCTGGTTCATAATCTGACCATCTGAAACTCTGAAATTACTGAAAGTTTCAAATGTCACTAAATCTTATTTTTTAATTTTTTGGGAACATAATTAATTTGAGGGAATAGCCCATCCTTTGAGAAGTTTTTAATCAAACTGATACTCATTCAAAAAATATTCTTGCTTCAAAAAAATTATATGTTCCTGAACCACAGCTCTGGCCTCTCTTTTATAAAGAAATGCTTTAAAAATGTTCTCGATCCGAGCAGTGCGGGTTCGAAACCACCACACACCAAATCTTTTTTGCATTGATTTCTTCAACCAAAGAAGCCAACGTGTTTCGCCAGCGTACCCGAAAACAGCTTTTTTCGATGGAAATCAGTGAAAAATTATTAATTTAGGAGACTTGCGGCAAGAACCGTAGACTTTTCGAAAGAAACTTCAAAGATTTCAAACAAGTGAATGGAACTGTGAGAGTTTTCATCTGTCTTTAATGTGCCAAACCTAATCGATCAATGAATCTCACTCGAAAAATGGTGATTCGGCCACAAACTGGGCGAAAAGGCAAACTTTAGTGACCAAACCCATTGAAATGACTATATTTTTCCGAGATGCTACAGCAAATATGTTCTCTTCAACGGAAAGTGAACGGAAAGATCCAATCGTTCTGCCAGTCCCCTCAGCAGCTCGGAAAACGGGAAACTTCTCTGGCCATGCACAGCGGGCAACCTGTACCGTGTCCCGGACAAATTTGTGGCAAGCTCGGGGAAATTTCCCGTTACCTGATCGCCTGAGCCCTCGCCAACCCACCGTGCGAGTGATCGCCCAATCAAGTTTCGGAGCCACTGAATCCACGATGGAGCATTTTCCTCGCTTTTCTAAGAAAAGTTTTCTTTTTATCTCATAATATTTTCTATACGTGCATCATCGAGTCATCATACCCGACTCCTCTTTCGAAAATAGGCAAAATAGGTCCAGAAGGCGTTGAGAAAAGTCTGCGGACGGGCAAACGAACGAATATTTTGAGAATCTAGGGAAGCACAATTTGACGACCATAAAAACTCAATCACAACGGCATTCCTTTCTACTTTTCAACGTCTCATTTTGGGTGCGACAGTATTAAAAGTGCCGTTGAAATAATGTTTTTGAGATAACTTCAAATCATAAATTTTGAAACACCTTCAGAAAGTGAATGAAAGTAAACCGCGCAGCCCAGTCTGCAGAGGCGGCGGTAGCCGCCACGTACAGGCTGGTACAGATACGCTTGCCCTTTGCTCATCAGCTAATCCACCAGGGGTACTTCGACACTGTATGGGAACTGGGGGAAAACTGGTTTTATTGGCTCAATTTGATCTATTTTTCGAAATCAAGGACTTCAAGACACAGAGTTAACATAACAAGGGAACTATTTTTGACCGATTCGAGGTTGTTGTTCAGCTCCAATTGAGTTTTCCATCATCCGTCCTTCAATTTCAGTTCCATCTCCAACTTGAAATAAGCTCTGTGAAACTCGATGGTTTGCTTCGAATACGTCTCCATTGCTGTCTTCCACACCTCTGCTGCCTCTCGAAGCTCAACGTTGAACGTTTGCAGAGTTGGCTCGATGAGTGCAGCCAGAGTCTCTGCGCTCGGTTGTTGCTCTTGAACCGGGGTGATCTCTGAAATGCGGACACTTCAGTTGGGGTTCAGTTGAAAACTGATTTTCAAAAATTTTCAAATTTCAGTCTGAATTTTGCGATATATGTGTATTTTGACCCATTGAATACAGATATCACAACGAAAAATCAGAGAAAATCACTGAAGCCTGTTATCAGTGATAAAATATCAGTTTTTAATTTGTGAAAATCTTCCGTTTATCGCCTAAAATGACCTCTAGATTACGACTAGGGGATTTTTGGCCTTGGACCCGAATTCCCTATTTCTGTGGCCATAAGCTCGAGCAATCGCGATATACAGTGCTGGCCAGAAAGGTATGCCGTTTTGGTTTTTGAGTGACCGGAGAATCATTACATCTCTCATCAATCTCCAGACGCGGCCGAATATGCGTTCTTTCGCCACGAAAATTGTTTTTTCGACGAAAAGTACGGTAGAAAAGCCACGTCGCGGCTGCGTCGCAGTCCGCGCAGAAGTTTCAACTTTTGCAGGACGGATATTGACTTTTTGCCAAAAAATCGGCACGAGAAACGGTCGGAAACCCTCATTTCAGAATAAGCGTTTCGAGACCGGCGTCTCTTCGTCCCTCGCTGCCACTTTGCGAGAAAACGATAAGAACGTTTTCTAATGTCTTCAGGACTTTCGAAAGGTTACTGACATGTAATGTGTACCAGGAGAACTCACATTCTCCTGATCTATCTCTACAGCCTTCAAATCAGTTACCAATGCTGTCTTTCGGTCGATCTCCCTGAGCACTTCCGAGCACTGATCTTCAACATGTTCACCGTCGTTTTCGCCCTGAAATCAAAGTTTTTCAGTTGCCAAACCCTTAGCAAAAACTCACCACCGTTTGAGAGTTTTGCGACTCAAGTACCGCTCGCATAACCTAGAAATAGTAGTTGTACTGAAATACGAATCGTCTTTGAACTCTGAATGAATTCGTGACCCACCAATCCCGGCTTCGCATCCATCAACGTCTCCAACTCTTCAATCTCCTCCTTTGTCATTCCATTCTCAAATCTTCGCTGAAAAATGACGTGCTCAATTCTGCTCAGGTGATGGAAAAACTGTGTCTCGGCGGTGGTCATTCGTCTTTCCAAGAACTGTTGACGCCGGCCGAAGAAGTCGGCGAGCTGAAAATGAGATATGTACAGTATGTGCTCGATTGGAGCGGCGTCGCCGAAGAATCATTATAACTCGAGGTTGATAAGAGATATCAAAAAGTTGTCAACAAAAAACTTGTAGTCCTAGTTATGATGTACAAGTTTTCTGTTCACAACATTTCGATAACTCTTATCAATCTCGAGGTTTAATGATTCTCTGGAAGAGCTCTCCTCGATTTCGGGGACATTCCGATGACATCCATACAGTGGGGCAGAGCTATGACATTGAGTCGCATATAGGTAATTGATACACCACTAAAAAATGCACAGGGGACATGTTCGAAATGGTTGTTTTTGATCAGTGCCAGTAATAAGGATCGGCCGGAAAGCAGGATAACTGTCAACCTTTCAGCGAAGCCGATCTTGGGAGCACAAAAAAACGTGAGTTTTCTTTTTCTTTTCAAATTTTTTCAAATTTCTTATTATCGGAAATGGAAAGAGATTCTAATCGAAAGAAACGGGAATGAGAAAAAGAGCAAATGGAAAAGCGAGTAAATGAGTGACTTTTTTCATGATTAAATGAGAAATTGTTAACAATTTGTTTCTTGGTTTTCACAGATTCTTAAAAAAATGGATATGAACCCACCTATGGATTTTTTATCAAGCTGTCATTTTTATCCAATGACGTTCTCGAATGATATTCCAAACTCATTCTTATCAGAAAATCAACCTCCACTGTTACCAGTAATCCTGAAAACACTCCAATTTATGAAGTTTTGTCGAGAAAATCGAACTTACATTTTTGAATTAAATAAAATCTGATAGCTGCCATATCAGGCTGCTTTTTCCACCATCTCTGCAAATTTGGTTTTTTGAAAACTTATCTTTAAATACTAGATTTTTGTTCACTTTCACAATTTAACAAAAATGGCTGGGGTTTTTCAACAGGATTTTTCTAGAGTTGATAGTGTTGATTTCTTTTCATTTTTAATATGGCAGTTTGAAATTGACTGTTTTGACTATCACATCGGTCCACGAATTTTAAGAACATGGGGGAAAATTTCAGAAAATTGAATTCACTTGACTCTCAAGTACAGTATTCCGGCGTTCACAGACAATATTGAAAAATGATAAAACCCACCTCCATCTTCTTCTCCTCCTCCTTTCTCATCCATCTCCACACCAAAAGGGAATTCAGGGAAATCTTGTTAATACGAGCGGCCAGATCAGGCCACTTGGAAAGGACACGGTTTCATTGGTCCCTTGTTTGAGACTCCTGTTGTTATTCCTGAAGTGTCAATGTATATTGAAAGAGTTGGGAATGGAACAAAGAAACACGGATAATACAAGGGAAATGAACATAAAAGAGAAACAGCGGAGAAGGAAATTCCCAAAAACGGGAGAAGAATAAGGAACAAGAGTAATTGTTTCTTTCCTTGAAAAAACAGGAACCAAGAAAGGAAAGTTTTAAAAAAAGAGAAGAGCTTTTTTTCTAAATTCAGAATTTTTTTATACAAATTTAACAATTTGACAAAATTCAACTTTTACAAAAATCGAATGTATGAAAATAAGCATCGAAATTTTGAAAAAAATCAAAACAATTATTATTCTAATCAGAAATTCAGCGGAGCGGAAATTTTTTACTCTACCTTAAACTCCTGCAGCAATTCGAGAAAAAATTACAGCGAGATCCCCCTGTCCCCATTCTTGTGATCGGAAAACGAAGAAAAAGTCTCTGCGAAATGGTACGCGATCTTTCGGAACCAAGAGCCGGTTTTGCGTTTCTTCCGAAATGGCCGTGATTCTCCGAAAAATCAGTTTCTTTCAATTTGTAGGCGCGAAACCAGTCTCCGTGAAGGCCACGTTCTCCAAAAGGTGGCATCAATTCGCTTCGTCAGATCGTATTATCAATCACTTTCTGGATCAGTCGCGGTCACATCATAGATCACATCGTGATAGACGCAACAGGTTCTACATTAAAATTTCGACAAAACTTGTTCCAAAACTCCACGAAACAAGAACGAAATTATCAAATATTCAAGTATTAAAAACGACACACAAAAAGTATACCAAACTGATGTCAGTCTGATTTTTTTCAAAACTATGCTCTGTTATTTCATAAGAATTACTCACTGGTTCCTAGCATTGCCACAATGAAGATAAATTCAGGAAAACCATTGATTTTTACGAAAAAGTAGTACATTTGGTCGTTTTGTTGAGGCGACTCACGAGGGGAGAGGGGGAAATTGCCGACAGCTGCCCGTGTGTCTGGCGAGCTCCAATTTGTGTGTAGGGAGTGGAGTCTTCATGTGGCGGCAGAGAGACGCAGGCAAGCAGACCGATGTGGCAGATGGTTATTAATCTTGTTTGCGAGAGTCTGCTCCGTGTAGCCTGCCGCGTCTCACGCCCCGTCGTCCATATCGATTCGGCAGAGGGGGAGAGGGCCGACGGGGGGAATGACGCGGGGGAAGCGAGGGAGAGGGATTATGCAAAGGGAAACGGGGGAGGGGTGCTGAGTTTCCGAGAGTCTTCCGTTGCAAAGGCTGAAAGGTACACAGAGTTGAAAGGGATGAAATTGTTGAAAATGCAGAAACCGGAATGAACACCGAAGTGTTTTTGCGGAATCTGAAACCTCGCAAAAAAATTTTGAAATTTGAATAAAAAATCGGAACTTTCTTAGATTATCGGAAAATTTAACAAAAAAAATCTTTTACAGGAATGGAAATAGAGATGGTCTTTGAAATTCAAAAAAATTTTCAAACCTCAAAACAATAATAATTATGGCATAATTAGTCAGAGAGTGGACAAACGAAAAACACTAGACGTGACGTGCACTAGAGAAAGAAAAAACCGAAAAGGATCATTGCAAAGCAACTAAGGACTCCGTGTCGAAAAATGCGAGTTCTCCCGCCTCTTTCGCGCTGCGTCTCTCACAACCGCCCGATATTTCTTCTTTCTCTGACCTCACCGACTCGTGTTGTTTCGGGAAGTCCACAGGCCTCAATAATGAGAAATTCAAAATGATTATTATATCAATGTGTAGGTAATCATATCAGTTACATTTCTTCTGTTGACCACTTTTCATTAGCTCCCACGGTTCCAGAGATATTTTGATTTTAGTGGTCCAATATCCAAAAACCAACGAAAGTTGCACCAGTTTTCCTTCTGTAACTCGAGAATGATAAGAGATATCAAAAAGCGATCAACTAGTGAAATGCGCAGCACAGTCAGTTCTATCAAGGGATTCGAAGAAAACGTAGAAAAATCTGTTTCAAAAAAGCCAAATTTTCACTGAAAACAATTGATCAGCCGAAAAAACATGGTGATTTCTTAAATCTTCAGTCATTTCAGAGTTTCGGATTGTCACATTATGAGCCAGAGCCTTACAAACATGGAATACGGATGCTGAAGGGTCTGAGCACACTGGGTAATGAATTCAGACCGGTTCGATCATTTATAGGTGAGTATATCCAGGTTCAAGAAATCATCACGTTTTTTCGGCTGATAATTTCTTTTCAGTGAAAATTTGGCTTTTTCGAAACAGATTTTTCCATGTTTTCTTTGAATCTTGTGATAGAACTGACTGTGCTGCGCATTTCATCAGTTGACCGCATTTTGATATCTCTTATCATTCTCGAGATACAGAAGGAAAACTGGTGCAATTTTCGTTGGTTTTTGGATATGGGACCACTAAAACCCAAATATCTCTGGAACTGTTGGAGCTAAAAATAAGTGGTCAACAGAAGAAATGTAAGTGATATTATTACCTACAAGATGATATAATAATCATATTGAATTTTTCATTATTGAGGCCTGTGGAGTTACCGAAACAACACGAGTCGGTGTGGTCAGAGAAAGAAGAAATAGTGCGGGAAGAGAGAGACGCCGAGCGAAGGGGGCGGGAGAATTCGAGTTTGGCAACACGGAGTATTTGGCTGCTTTGCGATGTTCAAGATTGAGACGGAATAGAAAAATAGAAGATATTGCGTCCTCACAACCACCACCGCCGCCGAGAATTCTCCCGCCCACTTCGCTCGGCGTCTCTCGAATTGCGCACTATTTCTCCTTTCTCTGACCACACCGACTGGTATTGTTTCGGGAACTCCACAGGCCTCAATAATGAGAAATTCAACTTGATCATTATATTATCCTGCAGGTAATTATATCAGTTACATTTCTTCTGTTGACCACTTATTTTTAGCTCCAACCGTTCCAGAGATATTTGGATTTTAGTGGTCCAATATCCAAAAATCAACGAAAATTGCACCAGTTTTCCTTCTGTAACTCGAGAATGATAAGAGATATCAATAAGCGATAAACTAGTGAAATGCGCAGCACAGTCAGTTCTATCAAGGGATTCAAAGAAAACATAGAAATATCTGTTTCAAAAAAGCCAAATTTTCACTGAAAACAATTGATCAGCCGAAAAAACATGGTGATTTCTTAAATCTTCATCTACTCAGCTATAAATGATCCAATCGGTCTGAATTCAGTACCCAGTGTGCTCAAACAGTTCAGAAACCATATTCCATGTTTGTAAGGCTCTGGCTCATAATCTGACCATCTGAAACTCGGAAATGACTGAAATTTTCAATTGTCACTAAACATTGATTTTTGAATTTTTATGGGAACATAATTAATTTTAGAGAATATCCTTTGTAGAATCTATGATCAAACTGATACCTATTTAAAAAAAATCATCTCGCTTCAAAAAATTATCTGAACTGTGATTTTTTAAAGATTCGAAGAATGAAAATGGGGGTTTTTCAGATTGGCTAAAAACGAATAAATCGCATCGAAACTTGGTGATCATGTCTGCGAAAATGATATACATCGATTGTTCGAAAAGTTTTCAGAACATCGAAACATTAAAACTCGTCAGGTCACGCCTTCAGGACTTCTAGACGCGTCAATAAAGAGGAAAAGTTGATGATTAAACTCGGAAAAATTGAGTAAATTGTAGAGAAAAATTGATTGTATTCAACATCAAACAATAGAACGTGTTTTGAACCAAAACTTTGATCAATCAATATTTTTCGTAATTTCTGAAACATTTTGTGAGTGGAGAAAGCTAAAATAAACACGCCCGATTACTACATAAATGAGTTAGAACATAAATGTAAGAAATTAAAGAATATTTTTTCAAAAATATTGTACTAAATGCACATCTTTCGAGAATCCGGAATGTGGGAATTTTTGCAAAATTCGGAATCCGGAGTACCAAAAAATTACCAGAAATCGGAAGTTGTGGAAAACCAAATAGAGAGAGAGTGTAACTCTTTCAAAATAGTGTTTGCTGAACATTTTTTTCGTTCTGTTGGAAGAAAAATCTAAACTGTTAAATGTAGAGGACTTCTGGTAAATTTAGGAGATATTTGTTCAATTTATAAAAAATGGTTAAATTCTGAAAAATTGGTAAATTCAGAAAAATTGTTAAATTCAAGAATGATTTAAAATTCAAGGGAAGTTAGTTGATTTCAGAAAAAAAAACGGTTAAATGTAGAGGTAGAGGAATTTCGGTGAATTTAGAGGAAATTTGTTTGATTTGTGAAAAATTGTTAAATTCAGAAAAGTTGTCAACTTCAGAAAAATGTTCATATTTAGAAAAAAACGTTAAATTCAAAGACGAATTTGAAATTCTTGAAGAATTTTTTTCAAATTCAGAACAAAATCAGTAAATCCGGGAAAAAATAAAAAATTCAGGAAAAACTGGGAAATTCAGGAGAAATAAGTTAAATTCAGCGAAAATAATTATCTTCATATTTTTTTGTTCAGTACAAAAAATATTTTCTAATTTAAAAATATAGAAATTTGAACTTTCTCGATTTTCTACTTTTCGTATTATTGAACATGTATCGAGAGAATATATACGAAGAAAATAAAAAAGAGAAATCCAAATGTAGTCCCCCGTGGGCCTTCTATCGATAGGGCGGATCCAACGTTGATGATTGGTTGCAGCAGCCAATCAGCGTGGTGGACGAGCTTTCCCTCCAAGAGAGCGAAATAAATTTCAAGAATAATTTAATAGGATTAAACGAAGTTGTACTCGTCGGATTCGAATTTGCGAGGTGAGGTGTACGCGGAGAGAGAGATGAGAACAATAGGAATGAGAGAGGAGAAAGAGAGAGGAGACAATCAAGAGCGAGAAGAAAAATCGGAATGCAACAATCAATTCATCGGAAAACACTTCTCTAATGCTGGCAGTAGCAACTTGGAAGCCGTGCTCGGCGCATAGTGAACCCCCATCTTCGGCTCGTTCTTCTGATGTGTCTCTTTCTGATGAGACACCTGCTCGTCGACAGTCGACAACACCAATTTGCAGGTTTTACATCTGCAACAAATTCACCTTGAATTTGCATTTAAATTGTCTTTATTTTAATCGACTCTCTAATTAACATATTGTTTCAAAAATTTTCAGATCCCACGAAACGAAAAAAAAACAAAATTGCTGTACTATTCAAATTTTTTCGAAATTGTTTTTCGTGCCGTTGTTTCAAGCAATTTTCAGTCAAAAAAGCGAATTTCAAGTAGGAATTCGACACAAAATCGGTAAAAATCAGAAAAAAAAACGAGAATTTTCGAAAAAATTTATCGCCAGTGGCGCCCAAAAATGTTTTCATTTGGATTTCTAGGCCAGTTGGAGGTTTCTAGGCCGCGCCGCGGTACCGTAGAAAATTTCGCTACATTTGCACATTTGTCCATTGAAAAACGGTTATTTCTTTATTTAAACGACTGGATGCTATTTTTCGTGAGGATTTCTTTTTTTTTTGCGGAGTAACCTGGCAAAACTCACTTGAAAGAGTGCTTCTTCTGAACGTGCCGAATCATCGCCGTATTTCGGATGCGTTTCTGGCACAACTCGCACGTCTTATACAGCTGACTTCCCTTGAGCACTTGCGTGAGATACGCGTCCGCGTTGCCGTTGCCGATCGACTTCTTCTTCGTCGTCGGGAAGCACTGCGGCAGAAACATACACATCTTGGCCATGTCTCGATTGTCGGTGAACATTTCCACTTTGTGCGGATGCTCGTCGCGCATGTGCGAGAAGAGTTTGAACTTGTTCGTCGACTGGAATCCGCACAGTCGGCACTGACAGCAACCGGCGTCCGCGTGATCCGCCACGTGAGCCGCTACCAAGTTGTACTCATTCGTGACTTTGCTCTTACACATCGCACACGAGACCGTTTCGTTTCTGCAAAAAACAACATAATGAGGAAAGGGAAGATCGTCGAATCCACTCACTGTTGCCTCATGCACTTCATCCGTCTGTAGAACTCGGTGTGCCCCTTCCGCTTCTCTTTCCCATCAATCGCCACGTCGACCGACTCGATATCAATAAACTCGTCCTCTTCCTCTTCCTCCTCCTCCTCCTCTTCCTCGTCCTTCTTCGAAGAGGAAGTGCTCGGCGAGGTGGAGGCGGGAAGTGAGCCCAATATGAAATCAGCCGCCATCGAGGCGCTCGACGACTTTAGCAGATTCGACGCCGCCGGCGATGTTGAGCTCTTCCCGAGTTGCGCCTGCATTTGGAGCAACGTGTTGATTGGGTACAAGGGAGAGGCGCATTGCGGAGTGACCGCGATGGCGGGCGTCGTCGAGTTGGTCGTGTTGGTGTTGACGACTGAGGAGAAGAAGGCGGGAACTGTGTAGGAAAAGGGCAGAGTCACTGTGACCGCTGAAATTAGAGAATCATAGGGGGCGACGAACCCATTTCTCTGTTACCTTGCTGATTGGCGAGTGTCTGCTGCAAGAAGAACCACTGATGAAACGCCGTCATACTCGCCTCGAGACCGTTCGGCGACGATGACGTCATCGCCGGTTGGAAAGGTGGCCACGGAGCGGCGACGACGGGCGGTGGCTGCTGCTGTTGATGCTGTGGCTGCTGCTGTTGATGCTGTGGCTGCTGCTGCTGAGGCTGGTGTTGAGGCTGGTGCTGAGGCTGCTGCTGTTGTGTCATCGTCGAGAAGAGCCTCTGCAATTGTGCGTGTGTGTGTGTGTGTGTGCGTGACGTGTGTTACAATAATATATACAACGTGTATTAATATTTTTTACCATCTGATAAGCGACAGAAATAGTTGAGCAATGCGGAAAGACAAAATAACATTCTGGGAAATCTTGAAAATTGAGGAGAAACGCCGCAGCTGGGATGATAACAGGCAACCGCGGAAGGAGAAGGGACACGAGGAGGAATGACAGAGAGGGGGGTCACACGAGTCTCCTCATAGCTCATGGCGGTGCGGGGAGAACGCGAGACTGACGAAATGGTGGACCATCTGATGGGGGAACGTTGCGTTCTCTTCCAAAAACCTAACGGTGAGACACTGTGCAGACGGTGGAGTGGGTGAGACAAGCGGAGAAGAATGTGTGTACCTCTCCTGTCCCCACGCACTCTCTCACCGTTAGGTTTCTAGAAATCAATAACGTCGGTGGCGTTTCTCCGCGTGTTTCACCCACTCCAGTCTGCACACTATCTCACCGTTAGGTTTTTGGCAGAGAAGGAGGGGGCATTCCTGACAATACTCTCTCACGTTCTTTGTTGTTTTTTCTACCCCGCTTCCCCTTTCGGTCTATGCGAAACGGTGACTGGACGAAGACGACGACAGGGGCGCACGGGGGCTTTCTCTCTCAATTGGTACCCCGTTTCATTTCTCCTCAAAAACTACTCGATCTTTTGCTCAACATGAGTCAGAGACAATAGTCAAACAACATACTGAAACCCCTTCCACTTCTCAGTGGTCACATACAAACACAAGAGAATCACTTACATTAAAATCGACCGAGTTGTGTCTCAAGATTTGAGACCTGGAGTTTGGAGCTCGAGAGCCCGAGATCCCGGGATTTTACACTGCTCCACATAATTTTACCCCCACTTTTTTTAGGAAAATTGAGATTTTCCGGAAAAATTCCAGGAGAGAAAATACGCTTAATTTGAATCCATTTCCGGTCCCAAAATAATTTTTTGATTCGAAAAAAAAACAGTTCCGCATGATATTTCGCATGGAAACTTTAACTTTCTTAGTGGTTGTGATCAAATTGACCACAATTTGGCTTATTTCCGTATTTTCAAGCAAAATTCATTCAGAAACTGACATCTCACGAGAGAATCTAGTCGAATGCTCCCCAAGGTGCCCGGAAAAAAGGTAATCCACCTCCTTTGTCCGTGATTTTCATGGCCAGACCATGAAGATGCACACAGTTTATGATGCCAGGAAATAGATGAAAACATGGAAAAACTCGAATTTCCCGTAAACGGAAAGTTGCAAACGTTTAGAGTTAAATTCCGTTCTCTACCACTGAAAGTTCATATGATCAGTACTAATTTCTGTTGGCATGTTTGTGTGTGTGGATAAAACCAAAATCCAAGTGTTCTACTGTTTTCATTCAATTACCAGGCATCATAATCATCCCATATCTTGCCATTTTCGTCATAAACACGAACAACAAACTCGTAGCATTTACAAAATTACCTCGTCCGTTCGTGTGTCCCGCACATCAATCGGCTGCATGAGTTCTTCTTGTTTTACAATACCGTCCATTTCGGAGCAATCTCTTCGTTCCAAAATCCCGAATGAATCTGTAGAAAGTTACCTGCAACTTCGGAAGGGACAAGTGTGAAATTTAAAAAAAAGATGGATGATAAAATAAATCAGGAACGAAACAAGACAGCGCTTCTCGAAAAAAAGTAAGTGAATGGAATTTTTTCGACGTTTTTGGGTTACAGTAGCACCCATTATTTACCATCGGATAGAGATCCCGCATGCCATAGAAGCCAAATAGGCCCCGCAACCCAGGAGAGCTCTGCCGGAGAATCATTATATCTCGAGATTGATAAGAGATATCAAAGAGTTGACAACAGCAAACTTGTAGTCCTAGTTATGATTCTCAAGTTAGCTGTTGACAACGTTTCGATATCTCTTATCAATATCAAGATGTAATGATTCTTCGGCGGAGCTCTCTCCGGTTGCGGAACCATTTCGATAGCATCCGATAGTAGTGCACATGTCTTAAAATGAGCATAACTTGGCTCAAAATGATCCGTTTGAGCTCGGATTTAGATATAACGTGTTCCATGTAAGATTCGAGTATGGTTGCTTATGTGAATATGTTTATAGAGACTAGTACTACCCATGTGCACCGACATAGCCTCCTGGCTCCACCTGGAGGAGAACGGCAGGTGCTCAAAGAGCATAAAATTGACGTTTTTGTTTGCGTTCAAAAAAAATCCGAAATAGTTCTGAGATTTCAAGGACACTAATTTGTACGTTTTCCCAAAACTTCAAAACTGGAAACAAACAATGAGCAAAAATTCAAAATGTCAATTTTTGCGGATTTTGGGAAGAAATTTGAAATTTTAGGGGCTTAGCAAAAAAAGCGAACAGATTTTTCTTTGCGAAGAAATACCCATATGTGAGGGCTTTGAAGTGTATAAGACGTAGTTCCAAAACAATTCCGACTTAGCAATTTTTTGGTCATGTTGTGTTGTGAAAAAAATGCCATGTTCGAGACCCTCGAAATCGTCGAAAAATTATTTGAATGGCCGAAAAAATGGTGAAGTCGGAATTGTTTTGGAACCACGTTTTGTACGCTTTAAAGTTATCACACATGAGTATCTTTTTGCAAAAAAAAAATCTGTTTACTTTTCTCTGATATGCCCCTAAAATTCCACATATCTTCCCAAAATCCGCGAAAAATGAAAATTTTGAATTTTTACTCAAAAACTAGGTTGTTCCCAGTTTTGAAATTCTGGGAAAACATACACATCAGTGTCCTTGATATTTCCGAATTTTTTTGGATTTTTTCGAGCACAAATAAAAAAGTTGATATTGTGCTCTTTGAGCACCTACCGTACTCCTCCAGGTGGAGCCAGGAGGCTATGTCGGTGCACATGGGTAGTACTAGAACCTATTAACACACTCTCACAATTTCTCGACTTTAGCTCATCTGTAACAGCCAAAGGCACATCCCTT
The DNA here is from genome assembly GCA_963932285.1 of Caenorhabditis macrosperma. Taxonomy (NCBI): domain Eukaryota; kingdom Metazoa; phylum Nematoda; class Chromadorea; order Rhabditida; family Rhabditidae; genus Caenorhabditis; species Caenorhabditis macrosperma. Next base: position 19,453,057 of record OZ010618.1, read on the forward strand.
ATGACAACAACAGTGTCGAAATACACAATAACGTAAAAAAATGAAAAAATTCCACCCACTCACCTATTTTTCCAACAATAATTCGATGATTAGAAAGAGAGAGAGAAGGAAGGGGGCAGCATCATGACTAACACAAGAGTAAACACGATGGACGAGGGGGGCTAGAAGAGAAATAGACGAACAGAGGGAAATGGTATGGAAGAGTGAGCGAGCGAGGTGCCTGGTCGTATCGGGGAACAACTATCGATTCTGTGGCGACAACATGTTGCGAAATCGCTGATTCATCGAACACATAGCTAGTCGCAAAAAAACAAATACTCCCAATATGTAACGCGGTGATTTTGAGGAAAGTAGGGTAGATCGGTAATATGCACTATGAAATATTTGAACAGCCGTAATGGGAAATTGTGCAGAAATCCTCGTTTTCAAGTAAATGTCTCGAAAATACCCAAACATAAACTTTGAGGAATCATAACTCGCTTTAAAATGGTCATATGATATTGTTTAAAAAACGAAAATGTAGGTAATCTTCTCTAGTTTACGATCTACAATTGAATCATTTATCAAATTATCAATGCCTTCCTGAAATTATCAGTTTTATGAAAATGGCAAAATCCTATCTCAAAAATTGACCCTAGAAGAATTTAACTGGAAACTTCTCCAAATTGGTAAAACTGAAATTAGAGTAAACTTGAAAACAAAAACAAAAAAGAAATTGAGTCAACTAACAAATGATAAAATTGCGAAATGAAGGAAAGCTAGACACACACTGGTTGAATCATGCCGTTTCGAAATCAGTGTGGCAGTAAAAAAAAATCGCGGGTTTTCTAGGCCAACAGCGGTTTGCAAGCCGCCGGGAATCACTCTGGAAAATTTTCAAAATTTTAATATGGCAAAAAAATTGTAAAATAAGCTCGTTCGGGTGCACATTGTATTGATAGTGTATAATAGCAGACCGCCATTTTTGGATCACTTTATTGTGGGAGCACCGGTTATTTGACATCAGGCTTGGTCGGAACTGGAACCGGAATGTCCGAAAGTTCCGAAGTAACCATTCGGAACTTTTTTCCGACGGAACTTTTTCCGAAAATTGTCGGAAATTCCGAAACTTTCAACGAAAAGAAAAAAGAACTTTAGTACTGTATTGTTAAAGGCGCAGATGAGTTATATGCGGATTTTCGAAAATTTTAATTGCGAAAACAATTGTTCGAGCGTTTTGCATCGTTTTTCTTTGTTTTTCTCTGATTTTCCTCTATTTTTTCAGTTGTTTTGTTTGAAAACTAATCGGGAGTGATGGGAGAAATGGGAGAGAAAAGGAAAAAAACGACGAATTAATAATAATAGGCACGGGGACAAAAGGAAACCAACCATGGATCGATAAATGGTGCGGGGTTGGTGCGGAGTGCGGGTGCGAGGTTAAGAGAGCGAGGAGAGGGGGAGAGAGGGTGAGTAGAAGTGGGGGGGGGGTGACCTCAACAAAGAAGAAAAGGGGACCGGAGGGGAATGCCCCCCCACTACATAGTACTCACCCTCTCTCCCCCTCTCCTCGCTCTCTTAACCTCGCACCCGCACCCGCACTCCGCACCAACCCCGCACCAACCCCGCACCATTTCCCAACAGTTCTTTCCACCTCCATTTTTCGTTGTTATAGGAAATTGACTTTCCCTGAAGATGGCCAATCCTGGCCGAAACGTCGGAACTATCATGTCGAATAACCGGTGCTCCCACAATAAAATGATCCAAAAAAGGCGGTCTGCTGTTATACACTATCAATTTGGCAAAAAAATTCGATTTCGTCCGATTTTCCAGATTCTTTTTTTAAATTTTCATTGTTTTTATTATTTTTTTCGTCAAGTTCGACGGTACTTTTAGGATACGTTTAAAGTCGCCGAGTTCAAAAAAACTTGTTTTTGAGATTTCATCTCACCGGCTCGCCGAGCACAACAGCAAAAACTGATTTTCAAAAAGTTTCAAGTTTCAGTCTGAATTTTGCGGTCTAGGTGTGTTTTGGCCCATAGATTACGAATACTGTATTCGAAAATCATAGAAAAACCTTTTTAAGCAGTTTTCAGGGAGAAAAGGTTAATTTTTCAATTTATTAAAATCATTATTTTATCACCAAGAATCGCCTCTAGATTACAAATACCTTACCGAAAAATTGGAGAAAATCTTTTGGGGCCGTTATCAGTGATAAAATATCAATTTTTCAACTTGTTAAAATTATCATTTTAACATCAAAACTGACCAATTTTTGGTCATTTTTTTGACAATTTTATGAGAAACCGAACGGAAATTTTCAGAGGAAAGTAAAAAACACAAGATTTTTCAGAAAAAAAAACTAAATAAGCAATATTAATCATTAATAACCCTCTAAAGATGCTATTTGATGAGTATTTTCACTGCCTCTATTATTCCCCTGACGATGTCTCTGGCTAGATCCTCGGTCGTTGGCCATCTCCCTTACGAATCCGATGGTGATTCCGTGTCCTTTTTCTTCGTTCTGCTCTTCGTCATTCGACCAACCGGAGAAACTCACATCATGCGTGAAGATAAAACACTGAATAAAAAACGATATGGAAAATCAATTGCCTTTTTGAACAATTTAACGTAGATTCTCAAGAACTGGGAAAGAAGTCAATAGACCATCAACCCATAGAGTAAAAAAACGAGCTTTGTTCTAGGCTTATCTATACTTTGTCAGGTGTATGCGCACTATCATATCTCTTCACTTATCAATTCCCCCATAAGAGAATCTTCGAACCTTTTTTGATATGACGGTCATCTATATTGGGGTCAATCATACCGAATATTAAATCGATCGGATGGTCGGCGATTGCGGTTCTTCTTCGAATCTTGTCTCTTCCATTGCTTATGGTTTTCAGCAGTCACCAATCGGAAATCGGGTAAATGAATCGAAATATGTACAGAGTAGCTAGGGGAAGGAGGTGGGAAAAGGGGTAGAGAGGAGGGATATTGACCAGAATTGCATGGATGGATGGTGAGATACCTGTGGACTACTGGATCCCGGATCTTCCGATGGTTCTCAGAAGTTACCATTCATACTTTTTTTCTCGAGGAAAGGAAAGCGAGAGAGTAAAAAAACTGTTCCAAAAAATCATCACTTTATGTGAGTGCAGAAGGGAATGACACAAACTACCAATCTGGGCGTGAATATTAAAAGAGAAATGGCACCGTGACGTAATTTCTCGTGAATTTCCAACTAAACTGCATCTAAATAATACTATTCGACAAACAAAAGTTTGACAAAAATGTATGTAGGCCGGTGAGAGAGAGAAATTCAAGTTTTGATCTCGGCGTGTCATTGTGTATTCAATTACATGTTCTAAAATGGTCCTCCGTTCAGTCTTCCATCAATGGGCAGCGAGTCCTGGAAAACTTGCATTCATTTTCGGAGTTTCTTTCTGGTGCTAAAACATATCGTATAATACTATTTACTTTACACACATGGCACATGGAACACCGATAGATTTTTTAACTAAAGATATGACTATAATGGGAATCCGTATACTAGTACATAGTTCAATTTCCTAATTGGCATCGGCAATCACATTCACGATCGATTAGATCGTGCTGCCACGTCTCTGCGAACCAGACTGGACGCGTGTAGTCTTCTCACTTGACCAAGAACAGCTTATCACGTTTTCTTCTGCGACAGACCAAGCGATGCGCCAGAATTTTTCACCTCACACTCGGAAATTGGTCCGTTGTCGGCCATTCAACAAACAAAATTATCTCACCTCCAACGCCGGTGTTCTGTCCGATCAGCCTCTGTATGTACATAGTCGTCAAGAATGACCATGTGTTTCTGTAAATGAATAAGTTTTCATGGTAACTAGTGTTCGGGGATCACTCACCTTGATTTCAAACTCGCTGGCTTCGAAAATTGATCTGTCCGAGTTATTCACTATGTAGAACACGGTACCTGTTGTAGACCCGATGGGATATCACATTAATTACAGTTGATTTGTGAGTGGCGTCGGTAAGCCTTTGCATGTTCGTTGATCTTCGAATTACTTGGATGTCTTCATCCTCCCGGAATTGCTCGATTGTGACTATTTTATTGAACGTGAGTTCCTCGATATTTGGGGTCACATGAAGTGTCGAGAATCCCTCAATTTTTGGAACCACATTCGTAGAAGTGAATTCCTCGATCATCGGAACATTTGCAGTCTTTGACACGGTCTCTGCGGCAACTCTGGGCATGACGGCTGCTATTTTTCGAATTGCGTAGCGGCAGCCTCGACAGCGGCGACGGAAGGTCTCCAAATTCTTGAATATCGTCGAAGTTTCAAATGCATGTCTGACGCCTTTCGAGTTTTCTGGGAGTCTGACGCCTTTCGGATCCTCGGGACGTTTGCAGTCTTTGAGACGGTCGTTTTTGGCAAGTTGGGCATGATGACGGCCTTTCTACTGAAAAATTACAAATGCTAGCGACAGAAATAGTTGAGCAATGCGGAAAGACAAAATAACATTCTGGGAAATCTTGAAAATTGAGGAGAAGCGCCGCAGCTGGGATAATAGCAGGCAACTCAGGCAGCAGACTTCCTCTTTTCTTTTTCAAATATTCCCTTTTTTCGAACAGGCGTCGCAACATGAACAAATTGATGAATAAGGAGAATAATAAAAATCCAACGTCTATTTCTGCGTCTTCTTTAAATGCGACATCCAGTTCGCAATCAATTGAATGAACATCCTTCGAAATCAAAACATTCTAGGTCCAATATCCAGTGCTCCAAGTGCTATCTACGCGGAACCACTTCCTCAAATCGAATTTACCTTCTCGCCGAAATTGCTCGAAACCCTTCAATCTGACCGAATTCCTATTGCATCCTCACAATTTGTAAGTGTTTGAGCAGAGTTCAATATTTGGCTGATTACCCCGATCATACGGAAACATATGCGTAAATCATTTTACACTGCTCCACATAATTATAACCTCACCCCCACTTTTCAGGAAAAACCTAAATTTTGAGGTTTTCCGGAAAAGTTCCTGAAGAGAAAGTACGCCTAATTTGAGTCCATTTCCGGTCCCAAAATGATTTTTGGATTCGAAAAAAACAACGAAACATTTTTTGATTTTAGTGAAAACAGATGTTTGGCCATTCCAAATAATTATAGCCTCACTTGAAGAAACCAAGGATTTAGGGATCTTGAGAGGCTGAACTGTGTCGTTTTTGTTCTCAAATCATGTGAAAGCACCAATTGCACAGTTCCGCATGATGAGAACTTCCAAAATTCTCACCAGAGCTCTCCTGGAGTCCGGTTTTCAGAATGAACGAGATTTTGTCACAAACCTTTTTTTTCGCATGGAAACTTTAACTTTCTTAGTAGTTGTGATCAAATTACCCCCAATTTGGCTTATTATCGTGTTTCCAAGCAAAATTCTTCAAGAAACTGCCTTCTCACGAGAGAATCCAGCTGAATGCTTCCCAAGGTGGCCGCACTTAAGGTAATTCACCTCCTTTGTCCGTGATTTTCATGGCCAGACCATGAAGATGCATACAGTTTATGATGCCAGGAAATAGATGTAAACATGGAAAAACTCGAATTTCCCGTAAATGGAAAGCTGGAAACGTTCAGAGTTAAATTCCGTTCTCGACCACTGAACGTTCACATGATCAGTACTAATATCTTTTGGCATGTTTGCGTGCGTGCATAGAACCAAAAACCAAGTGTTCTATTGTTTTCATTCGATTACCAGGCATCATAATCATCCCATATCTCATATCTTGCTTAAAAATACGGGAATAAGCCAAATTGTGGTTAATTTGATCACAACTACTAAAAAAGTTAAAGTTTACATGCGAAAAAAAAAGTTTTTGTCAAAATCACGTTAATTCTGAAAACCGGACTCCAGGAGAGCTCTGGTGAGAATTTTGGAAGTTCTCATCATGCGGAACTATGCAATTGGTACTTTCACATGATTTGAGAACAAAAACGACACAGTTCAGCCTCTCAAGATTCCTTAATCCTCGATTTTCTCAAGTGAGGCTATAATTATGTGGAATGGCTAGATAGCTTTTTTCACTAAAATCAAAAAATGCTTCGTTGTTTTTTTCGAATCAAAAAATCATTTTGGGATCGGAAATGGACTCAAGTTACGCATATTTTCTCTTCAGGAACTTTTCCGGAAAACCTCACAATTTGGATTTTTCCTGAAAAGTGGGGGTGAGGCTATAATTATGTGGAGCAGTGTATTGTAGCAATTTGCTATTGTTTCACTTTTAAGTCTTTTTTTTTTGAATTCCGCGTTACGATTCGAGTTCAGTGGTTCATTTTGATTCTCATTTCGGGAATTATTTATTCTTGCGTTTCTTCAAATTATAACTAGCGGTTTTTTCAGCTTCGGAAGTCAGACAAACAACCTTTTTGGAGACTTTTATTGCAATAAGTGGAAAAAATACTATTTCGGAAACTTTTTTTCGAACAAAATGGACTTTCTGATTGAGGAAAAAGTTTTTGTTTCACTTCTGACTCTATAACAGCCATTCAAAAACTTTGATAATTTTTCAACTTTCCAGAAAATTCGTAAGGGGAGACCCTTATGATCGAAAAATTTTTTTTTCTAAAAATGTGTTTGGAAAAGACAAAATGAACTTTCTAATTGAAGAAATAGTTTTTGTTTCACTTCTGACTCTATAACAGCCATTCAACAACTTTGGTAATTTTTCGACTTTCCAGAAAATTCGTTAGGGGGGACCCTTATAATCGAAAATTTTTTTTTCTAAAAATGTGTTTGAAAAAGACAAAATGGACTTTCTAATTGAAGAAATAGTTTTTGTTTCACTTCTGACTCTATAACAGCCATTCAACAAATTTGATAATTTTTCGACTTTCCAGAAAACTCGTAAGGGGGGACCCTTATGATCGAAACATTTTTTTTTGGGGGTGAGGCTATAATTATGTGGAGCAGTGTATTGCAACCAGAGCCGTCCATACAATAACAACAGTATTGCCAGGCCAATACACTGCTCCACATAATTATAGCCTCACCCCTACTTTTCCAGAAAAGTTTGGAAATTTAAGTATTCAGAAAAACGTTCTGGAGAGAAAATGTGTCAATTACGTTTCCAGTTTGGCTGGTGGTGTCACATTTTGAATACACAAATTGGTTAAAAAAATTTTTTTTTTGATTTTTGTGAAAAACGGGTTTTCGCGATTCCACATAATTATAGCCTCACCTGAAATTATCATCGATTTTGTGATTTCGGTGAACTGAAGAATGGAGAAACTTGTGGAAAACGTTTGTAATAGCGTTTTTTGTCAAACTCATAAAGCTGTCTGCCTAAAATTAGAACAGAGCTCCTCCAAAGCAAGGTTTATGCTCTCCAGTAGATTTTGGCTCCGTTTTCAACTACTTTCGTATTTTTGTCAATTATTACGATGATTTTCTCCCCCTTGGTGTCCATGAAACCGTTTTATTAACAGAAAAATGGTATAAAAATGCACGATTAAATTGAGAAATACCCTGAATATTCGCACATTTTTAAACATAAAAATGGTACAAAAATGCACGATTAAATTGAGAAATACCCTGAATATTCTCCCTTTTTAAACAGAAAAATGGTACAAAAATGCACGATTAAATTGAGAAATACCCTGAATATTCGCACATTTTTTACAGAAAAATGGTATAAAAATGCACGATTAAATTGAGAAATACCCTGAATATTCTCCCTTTTTAAACAGAAAAATGGTACAAAAATGCACGATTAAATTGAGAAATACCCTGAATATTCGCGCATTTTTAAAGATAAAAATGGTAGAAAAATGCACGATTAAATTGAGAAATACCCTGAATATTCTCCCTTTTTAAACAGAAAAATGGTACAAAAATGCACGATTAAATTGAGAAATACCCTGAATATTCGCGCATTTTTAAAGATAAGAATGGTAGAAAAATGCACGATTAAATTGAGAAATACCCTGAATATTCGCACATTTTTAAACAGAAAAATGGTAGAAAAATGCACGATTAAATTGAGAAATACCCTGAATATTCTCCCTTTTTAAACAGAAAAATGGTAGAAAAATGCACGATTAAATTGAGAAATACCCTGAATATTCGCACATTTTTAAACAGAAAAATAGTAGAAAAATGCACGATTAAATTGAGAAATACCCTGAATATTCGCACATTTTTAAACAGAAAAATGGTAGAAAAATGCACGATTAAATTGAGAAATACCCTGAATATTCGCACATTTTTAAACAGAAAAATGGTAGAAAAATGCACGATTAAATTGAGAAATACCCTGAATATTCGCACATTTTTAAACAGAAAAATGGTAGAAAAATGCACGATTAAATTGAGAAATACCCTGAATATTCTCCCTTTTTAAACAGAAAAATGGTACAAAAATGCACGATTAAATTGAGAAATACCCTGAATATTCGCACATTTTTAAACAGAAAAATGGTAGAAAAATGCACGATTAAATTGAGAAATACCCTGAATATTCGCACATTTTTAAAGATAAAAATGGTAGAAAAATGCACGATTAAATTGAGAAATACCCTGAATATTCGCACATTTTTTACAGAAAAATGGTAGAAAAATGCACGATTAAATTGAGAAATACCCTGAATATTCGCACATTTTTAAACAGAAAAATGGTAGAAAAATGCACGATTAAATTGAGAAATACCCTGAATATTCGCACATTTTTTACAGAAAAATGGTATAAAAATGCACGATTAAATTGAGAAATACCCTGAATATTCTCCCTTTTTAAACAGAAAAATGGTACAAAAATGCACGATTAAATTGAGAAATACCCTGAATATTCGCGCATTTTTAAAGATAAAAATGGTAGAAAAATGCACGATTAAATTGAGAAATACCCTGAATATTCGCGCATTTTTAAAGATAAAAATGGTAGAAAAATGCACGATTAAATTGAGAAATACCCTGAATATTCGCACATTTTTAAACAGAAAAATGGTAGAAAAATGCACGATTAAATTGAGAAATACCCTGAATATTCGCACATTTTTAAAGATAAAAATGGTAGAAAAATGCACGATTAAATTGAGAAATACCCTGAATATTCGCACATTTTTTACAGAAAAATGGTAGAAAAATGCACGATTAAATTGAGAAATACCCTGAATATTCGCACATTTTTAAACAGAAAAATGGTAGAAAAATGCACGATTAAATTGAGAAATACCCTGAATATTCGCACATTTTTTACAGAAAAATGGTATAAAAATGCACGATTAAATTGAGAAATACCCTGAATATTCTCCCTTTTTAAACAGAAAAATGGTACAAAAATGCACGATTAAATTGAGAAATACCCTGAATATTCGCGCATTTTTAAAGATAAAAATGGTAGAAAAATGCACGATTAAATTGAGAAATACCCTGAATATTCGCGCATTTTTAAAGATAAAAATGGTAGAAAAATGCACGATTAAATTGAGAAATACCCTGAATATTCGCGCATTTTTAAAGATAAAAATGGTAGAAAAATGCACGATTAAATTGAGAAATACCCTGAATATTCGCACATTTTTTACAGAAAAATGGTATAAAAATGCACGATTAAATTGAGAAATACCCTGAATATTCTCCCTTTTTAAACAGAAAAATGGTACAAAAATGCACGATTAAATTGAGAAATACCCTGAATATTCGCGCATTTTTAAAGATAAAAATGGTAGAAAAATGCACGATTAAATTGAGAAATACCCTGAATATTCGCGCATTTTTAAAGATAAAAATGGTACAAAAATGCACGATTAAATTGAGAAATACCCTGAATATTCTCCCTTTTTAAACAGAAAAATGGTAGAAAAATGCACGATTAAATTGAGAAATACCCTGAATATTCTCCCTTTTTAAACAGAAAAATGGTACAAAAATGCACGATTAAATTGAGAAATACCCTGAATATTCGCACATTTTTTACAGAAAAATGGTATAAAAATGCACGATTAAATTGAGAAATACCCTGAATATTCGCACATTTTTAAACAGAAAAATGGTAGAAAAATGCACGATTAAATTGAGAAATACCCTGAATATTCGCACATTTTTTACAGAAAAATGGTATAAAAATGCACGATTAAATTGAGAAATACCCTGAATATTCGCACATTTTTAAACAGAAAAATGGTATAAAAATGCACGATTAAATTGAGAAATACCCTGAATATTCGCACATTTTTAAACAGAAAAATGGTATAAAAATGCACGATTAAATTGAGAAATACCCTGAATATTCGCACATTTTTTACAGAAAAATGGTATGAAAATGCACGATTAAATTGAGAAATACCCTGAATATTCGCACATTTTTTACAGAAAAATGGTATAAAAATGCACGATTAAATTGAGAAATACCCTGAATATTCGCACATTTTTAAAGATAAAAATGGTAGAAAAATGCACGATTAAATTGAGAAATACCCTGAATATTCGCACATTTTTTACAGAAAAATGGTATAAAAATGCACGATTAAATTGAGAAATACCCTGAATATTCGCACATTTTTAAACAGAAAAATGGTATAAAAATGCACGATTAAATTGAGAAATACCCTGAATATTCGCACATTTTTTACAGAAAAATGGTATAAAAATGCACGATTAAATTGAGAAATACCCTGAATATTCTCCCTTTTTAAACAGAAAAATGGTACAAAAATGCACGATTAAATTGAGAAATACCCTGAATATTCGCACATTTTTAAAGATAAAAATGGTAGAAAAATGCACGATTAAATTGAGAAATACCCTGAATATTCGCACATTTTTAAAGATAAAAATGGTAGAAAAATGCACGATTAAATTGAGAAATACCCTGAATATTCGCACATTTTTAAACAGAAAAATGGTAGAAAAATGCACGATTAAATTGAGAAATACCCTGAATATTCGCACATTTTTAAACAGAAAAATGGTAGAAAAATGCACGATTAAATTGAGAAATACCCTGAATATTCTCCCTTTTTAAACAGAAAAATGGTACAAAAATGCACGATTAAATTGAGAAATACCCTGAATATTCGCACATTTTTAAAGATAAAAATGGTAGAAAAATGCACGATTAAATTGAGAAATACCCTGAATATTCGCACATTTTTTACAGAAAAATGGTATAAAAGTGCACGATTAAATTGAGAAATACCCTGAATATTCGCACATTTTTAAACAGAAAAATGGTATAAAAATGCACGATTAAATTGAGAAATACCCTGAATATTCTCCCTTTTTAAACAGAAAAATGGTACAAAAATGCACGATTAAATTGAGAAATACCCTGAATATTCGCGCATTTTTAAAGATAAAAATGGTAGAAAAATGCACGATTAAATTGAGAAATACCCTGAATATTCTCCCTTTTTAAACAGAAAAATGGTAGAAAAATGCACGATTAAATTGAGAAATACCCTGAATATTCGCACATTTTTAAACAGAAAAATGGTAGAAAAATGCACGATTAAATTGAGAAATACCCTGAATATTCGCACATTTTTTACAGAAAAATGGTATAAAAATGCACGATTAAATTGAGAAATACCCTGAATATTCGCACATTTTTTACAGAAAAATGGTATAAAAATGCACGATTAAATTGAGAAATACCCTGAATATTCGCACATTTTTAAACAGAAAAATGGTAGAAAAATGCACGATTAAATTGAGAAATACCCTGAATATTCTCCCTTTTTAAACAGAAAAATGGTATAAAAATGCACGATTAAATTGAGAAATACCCTGAATATTCGCACATTTTTTACAGAAAAATGGTATAAAAATGCACGATTAAATTGAGAAATACCCTGAATATTCTCCCTTTTTAAACAGAAAAATGGTACAAAAATGCACGATTAAATTGAGAAATACCCTGAATATTCGCACATTTTTAAAGATAAAAATGGTAGAAAAATGCACGATTAAATTGAGAAATACCCTGAATATTCGCACATTTTTAAAGATAAAAATGGTAGAAAAATGCACGATTAAATTGAGAAATACCCTGAATATTCGCACATTTTTAAACAGAAAAATGGTAGAAAAATGCACGATTAAATTGAGAAATACCCTGAATATTCGCACATTTTTAAACAGAAAAATGGTAGAAAAATGCACGATTAAATTGAGAAATACCCTGAATATTCTCCCTTTTTAAACAGAAAAATGGTACAAAAATGCACGATTAAATTGAGAAATACCCTGAATATTCGCACATTTTTAAAGATAAAAATGGTAGAAAAATGCACGATTAAATTGAGAAATACCCTGAATATTCGCACATTTTTTACAGAAAAATGGTATAAAAGTGCACGATTAAATTGAGAAATACCCTGAATATTCGCACATTTTTAAACAGAAAAATGGTATAAAAATGCACGATTAAATTGAGAAATACCCTGAATATTCTCCCTTTTTAAACAGAAAAATGGTACAAAAATGCACGATTAAATTGAGAAATACCCTGAATATTCGCGCATTTTTAAAGATAAAAATGGTAGAAAAATGCACGATTAAATTGAGAAATACCCTGAATATTCTCCCTTTTTAAACAGAAAAATGGTAGAAAAATGCACGATTAAATTGAGAAATACCCTGAATATTCGCACATTTTTAAACAGAAAAATGGTAGAAAAATGCACGATTAAATTGAGAAATACCCTGAATATTCGCACATTTTTTACAGAAAAATGGTATAAAAATGCACGATTAAATTGAGAAATACCCTGAATATTCGCACATTTTTTACAGAAAAATGGTATAAAAATGCACGATTAAATTGAGAAATACCCTGAATATTCGCACATTTTTAAACAGAAAAATGGTAGAAAAATGCACGATTAAATTGAGAAATACCCTGAATATTCTCCCTTTTTAAACAGAAAAATGGTACAAAAATGCACGATTAAATTGAGAAATACCCTGAATATTCGCACATTTTTAAACAGAAAAATAGTAGAAAAATGCACGATTAAATTGAGAAATACCCTGAATATTCTCCCTTTTTAAACAGAAAAATGGTAGAAAAATGCACGATTAAATTGAGAAATACCCTGAATATTCGCACATTTTTAAAGATAAAAATGGTAGAAAAATGCACGATTAAATTGAGAAATACCCTGAATATTCTCCCTTTTTAAACAGAAAAATGGTAGAAAAATGCACGATTAAATTGAGAAATACCCTGAATATTCGCACATTTTTAAACAGAAAAATGGTAGAAAAATGCACGATTAAATTGAGAAATACCCTGAATATTCGCACATTTTTAAACAGAAAAATGGTAGAAAAATGCACGATTAAATTGAGAAATACCCTGAATATTCTCCCTTTTTAAACAGAAAAATGGTAGAAAAATGCACGATTAAATTGAGAAATACCCTGAATATTCTCCCTTTTTAAACAGAAAAATGGTACAAAAATGCACGATTAAATTGAGAAATACCCTGAATATTCGCACATTTTTAAACAGAAAAATGGTAGAAAAATGCACGATTAAATTGAGAAATACCCTGAATATTCTCCCTTTTTAAACAGAAAAATGGTACAAAAATGCACGATTAAATTGAGAAATACCCTGAATATTCGCACATTTTTAAACAGAAAAATGGTAGAAAAATGCACGATTAAATTGAGAAATACCCTGAATATTCGCACATTTTTAAACAGAAAAATGGTAGAAAAATGCACGATTAAATTGAGAAATACCCTGAATATTCGCACATTTTTTACAGAAAAATGGTATAAAAATGCACGATTAAATTGAGAAATACCCTGAATATTCTCCCTTTTTAAACAGAAAAATGGTACAAAAATGCACGATTAAATTGAGAAATACCCTGAATATTCGCACATTTTTAAACAGAAAAATAGTAGAAAAATGCACGATTAAATTGAGAAATACCCTGAATATTCTCCCTTTTTAAACAGAAAAATGGTAGAAAAATGCACGATTAAATTGAGAAATACCCTGAATATTCTCCCTTTTTAAACAGAAAAATGGTACAAAAATGCACGATTAAATTGAGAAATACCCTGAATATTCGCACATTTTTAAACAGAAAAATAGTAGAAAAATGCACGATTAAATTGAGAAATACCCTGAATATTCTCCCTTTTTAAACAGAAAAATGGTAGAAAAATGCACGATTAAATTGAGAAATACCCTGAATATTCGCACATTTTTAAAGATAAAAATGGTAGAAAAATGCACGATTAAATTGAGAAATACCCTGAATATTCTCCCTTTTTAAACAGAAAAATGGTAGAAAAATGCACGATTAAATTGAGAAATACCCTGAATATTCGCACATTTTTAAACAGAAAAATGGTAGAAAAATGCACGATTAAATTGAGAAATACCCTGAATATTCTCCCTTTTTAAACAGAAAAATGGTAGAAAAATGCACGATTAAATTGAGAAATACCCTGAATATTCTCCCTTTTTAAACAGAAAAATGGTAGAAAAATGCACGATTAAATTGAGAAATACCCTGAATATTCTCCCTTTTTAAACAGAAAAATGGTACAAAAATGCACGATTAAATTGAGAAATACCCTGAATATTCGCACATTTTTAAACAGAAAAATGGTAGAAAAATGCACGATTAAATTGAGAAATACCCTGAATATTCGCACATTTTTAAACAGAAAAATGGTAGAAAAATGCACGATTAAATTGAGAAATACCCTGAATATTCTCCCTTTTTAAACAGAAAAATGGTAGAAAAATGCACGATTAAATTGAGAAATACCCTGAATATTCTCCCTTTTTAAACAGAAAAATGGTACAAAAATGCACGATTAAATTGAGAAATACCCTGAATATTCTCCCTTTTTAAACAGAAAAATGGTACAAAAATGCACGATTAAATTGAGAAATACCCTGAATATTCGCACATTTTTAAACAGAAAAATGGTACAAAAATGCACGATTAAATTGAGAAATACCCTGAATATTCGCACATTTTTTACAGAAAAATGGTAGAAAAATGCACGATTAAATTGAGAAATACCCTGAATATTCTCCCTTTTTAAACAGAAAAATGGTAGAAAAATGCACGATTAAATTGAGAAATACCCTGAATATTCGCACATTTTTAAACAGAAAAATGGTACAAAAATGCACGATTAAATTGAGAAATACCCTGAATATTCGCACATTTTTTACAGAAAAATGGTAGAAAAATGCACGATTAAATTGAGAAATACCCTGAATATTCTCCCTTTTTAAACAGAAAAATGGTAGAAAAATGCACGATTAAATTGAGAAATACCCTGAATATTCTCCCTTTTTAAACAGAAAAATGGTAGAAAAATGCACGATTAAATTGAGAAATACCCTGAATATTCTCCCTTTTTAAACAGAAAAATGGTACAAAAATGCACGATTAAATTGAGAAATACCCTGAATATTCTCCCTTTTTAAACAGAAAAATGGTACAAAAATGCACGATTAAATTGAGAAATACCCTGAATATTCGCACATTTTTAAACAGAAAAATGGTACAAAAATGCACGATTAAATTGAGAAATACCCTGAATATTCGCACATTTTTTACAGAAAAATGGTAGAAAAATGCACGATTAAATTGAGAAATACCCTGAATATTCGCACATTTTTTACAGAAAAATGGTAGAAAAATGCACGATTAAATTGAGAAATACCCTGAATATTCTCCCTTTTTAAACAGAAAAATGGTACAAAAATGCACGATTAAATTGAGAAATACCCTGAATATTCTCCCTTTTTAAACAGAAAAATGGTACAAAAATGCACGATTAAATTGAGAAATACCCTGAATATTCGCACATTTTTAAACAGAAAAATGGTACAAAAATGCACGATTAAATTGAGAAATACCCTGAATATTCTCCCTTTTTAAACAGAAAAATGGTAGAAAAATGCACGATTAAATTGAGAAATACCCTGAATATTCGCACATTTTTAAACAGAAAAATGGTAGAAAAATGCACGATTAAATTGAGAAATACCCTGAATATTCGCACATTTTTTACAGAAAAATGGTATAAAAATGCACGATTAAATTGAGAAATACCCTGAATATTCTCCCTTTTTAAACAGAAAAATGGTAGAAAAATGCACGATTAAATTGAGAAATACCCTGAATATTCGCACATTTTTAAACAGAAAAATAGTAGAAAAATGCACGATTAAATTGAGAAATACCCTGAATATTCTCCCTTTTTAAACAGAAAAATGGTAGAAAAATGCACGATTAAATTGAGAAATACCCTGAATATTCTCCCTTTTTAAACAGAAAAATGGTAGAAAAATGCACGATTAAATTGAGAAATACCCTGAATATTCTCCCTTTTTAAACAGAAAAATGGTACAAAAATGCACGATTAAATTGAGAAATACCCTGAATATTCGCACATTTTTAAACAGAAAAATAGTAGAAAAATGCACGATTAAATTGAGAAATACCCTGAATATTCTCCCTTTTTAAACAGAAAAATGGTAGAAAAATGCACGATTAAATTGAGAAATACCCTGAATATTCGCACATTTTTAAAGATAAAAATGGTAGAAAAATGCACGATTAAATTGAGAAATACCCTGAATATTCTCCCTTTTTAAACAGAAAAATGGTAGAAAAATGCACGATTAAATTGAGAAATACCCTGAATATTCGCACATTTTTAAACAGAAAAATGGTAGAAAAATGCACGATTAAATTGAGAAATACCCTGAATATTCTCCCTTTTTAAACAGAAAAATGGTAGAAAAATGCACGATTAAATTGAGAAATACCCTGAATATTCTCCCTTTTTAAACAGAAAAATGGTAGAAAAATGCACGATTAAATTGAGAAATACCCTGAATATTCTCCCTTTTTAAACAGAAAAATGGTACAAAAATGCACGATTAAATTGAGAAATACCCTGAATATTCGCACATTTTTAAACAGAAAAATGGTAGAAAAATGCACGATTAAATTGAGAAATACCCTGAATATTCGCACATTTTTAAACAGAAAAATGGTAGAAAAATGCACGATTAAATTGAGAAATACCCTGAATATTCTCCCTTTTTAAACAGAAAAATGGTAGAAAAATGCACGATTAAATTGAGAAATACCCTGAATATTCTCCCTTTTTAAACAGAAAAATGGTACAAAAATGCACGATTAAATTGAGAAATACCCTGAATATTCTCCCTTTTTAAACAGAAAAATGGTACAAAAATGCACGATTAAATTGAGAAATACCCTGAATATTCGCACATTTTTAAACAGAAAAATGGTAGAAAAATGCACGATTAAATTGAGAAATACCCTGAATATTCGCACATTTTTAAAGATAAAAATGGTAGAAAAATGCACGATTAAATTGAGAAATACCCTGAATATTCTCCCTTTTTAAACAGAAAAATGGTAGAAAAATGCACGATTAAATTGAGAAATACCCTGAATATTCTCCCTTTTTAAACAGAAAAATGGTAGAAAAATGCACGATTAAATTGAGAAATACCCTGAATATTCGCACATTTTTAAAGATAAAAATGGTAGAAAAATGCACGATTAAATTGAGAAATACCCTGAATATTCTCCCTTTTTAAAGATAAAAATGGTACAAAAATGCACGATTAAATTGAGAAATACCCTGAATATTCTCCCTTTTTAAACAGAAAAATGGTAGAAAAATGCACGATTAAATTGAGAAATACCCTGAATATTCGCACATTTTTAAAGATAAAAATGGTAGAAAAATGCACGATTAAATTGAGAAATACCCTGAATATTCTCCCTTTTTAAACAGAAAAATGGTAGAAAAATGCACGATTAAATTGAGAAATACCCTGAATATTCTCCCTTTTTAAACAGAAAAATGGTAGAAAAATGCACGATTAAATTGAGAAATACCCTGAATATTCTCCCTTTTTAAACAGAAAAATGGTAGAAAAATGCACGATTAAATTGAGAAATACCCTGAATATTCGCACATTTTTAAAGATAAAAATGGTAGAAAAATGCACGATTAAATTGAGAAATACCCTGAATATTCTCCCTTTTTAAAGATAAAAATGGTACAAAAATGCACGATTAAATTGAGAAATACCCTGAATATTCTCCCTTTTTAAACAGAAAAATGGTAGAAAAATGCACGATTAAATTGAGAAATACCCTGAATATTCGCACATTTTTAAAGATAAAAATGGTAGAAAAATGCACGATTAAATTGAGAAATACCCTGAATATTCTCCCTTTTTAAACAGAAAAATGGTAGAAAAATGCACGATTAAATTGAGAAATACCCTGAATATTCTCCCTTTTTAAACAGAAAAATGGTAGAAAAATGCACGATTAAATTGAGAAATACCCTGAATATTCGCACATTTTTAAAGATAAAAATGGTAGAAAAATGCACGATTAAATTGAGAAATACCCTGAATATTCTCCCTTTTTAAACAGAAAAATGGTAGAAAAATGCACGATTAAATTGAGAAATACCCTGAATATTCTCCCTTTTTAAACAGAAAAATGGTAGAAAAATGCACGATTAAATTGAGAAATACCCTGAATATTCTCCCTTTTTAAACAGAAAAATGGTAGAAAAATGCACGATTAAATTGAGAAATACCCTGAATATTCGCACATTTTTAAAGATAAAAATGGTAGAAAAATGCACGATTAAATTGAGAAATACCCTGAATATTCTCCCTTTTTAAAGATAAAAATGGTACAAAAATGCACGATTAAATTGAGAAATACCCTGAATATTCTCCCTTTTTAAACAGAAAAATGGTAGAAAAATGCACGATTAAATTGAGAAATACCCTGAATATTCGCACATTTTTAAAGATAAAAATGGTAGAAAAATGCACGATTAAATTGAGAAATACCCTGAATATTCTCCCTTTTTAAACAGAAAAATGGTAGAAAAATGCACGATTAAATTGAGAAATACCCTGAATATTCTCCCTTTTTAAACAGAAAAATGGTAGAAAAATGCACGATTAAATTGAGAAATACCCTGAATATTCTCCCTTTTTAAACAGAAAAATGGTAGAAAAATGCACGATTAAATTGAGAAATACCCTGAATATTCGCACATTTTTAAAGATAAAAATGGTAGAAAAATGCACGATTAAATTGAGAAATACCCTGAATATTCTCCCTTTTTAAAGATAAAAATGGTACAAAAATGCACGATTAAATTGAGAAATACCCTGAATATTCTCCCTTTTTAAACAGAAAAATGGTAGAAAAATGCACGATTAAATTGAGAAATACCCTGAATATTCGCACATTTTTAAAGATAAAAATGGTAGAAAAATGCACGATTAAATTGAGAAATACCCTGAATATTCTCCCTTTTTAAACAGAAAAATGGTAGAAAAATGCACGATTAAATTGAGAAATACCCTGAATATTCTCCCTTTTTAAACAGAAAAATGGTAGAAAAATGCACGATTAAATTGAGAAATACCCTGAATATTCTCCCTTTTTAAACAGAAAAATGGTAGAAAAATGCACGATTAAATTGAGAAATACCCTGAATATTCGCACATTTTTAAACAGAAAAATGGTAGAAAAATGCACGATTAAATTGAGAAATACCCTGAATATTCTCCCTTTTTAAACAGAAAAATGGTAGAAAAATGCACGATTAAATTGAGAAATACCCTGAATATTCTCCCTTTTTAAACAGAAAAATGGTAGAAAAATGCACGATTAAATTGAGAAATACCCTGAATATTCGCACATTTTTAAACAGAAAAATGGTAGAAAAATGCACGATTAAATTGAGAAATACCCTGAATATTCTCCCTTTTTAAACAGAAAAATGGTAGAAAAATGCACGATTAAATTGAGAAATACCCTGAATATTCTCCCTTTTTAAACAGAAAAATGGTAGAAAAATGCACGATTAAATTGAGAAATACCCTGAATATTCTCCCTTTTTAAACAGAAAAATGGTAGAAAAATGCACGATTAAATTGAGAAATACCCTGAATATTCTCCCTTTTTAAACAGAAAAATGGTAGAAAAATGCACGATTAAATTGAGAAATACCCTGAATATTCGCACATTTTTAAAGATAAAAATGGTAGAAAAATGCACGATTAAATTGAGAAATACCCTGAATATTCTCCCTTTTTAAACAGAAAAATGGTAGAAAAATGCACGATTAAATTGAGAAATACCCTGAATATTCTCCCTTTTTAAACAGAAAAATGGTAGAAAAATGCACGATTAAATTGAGAAATACCCTGAATATTCTCCCTTTTTAAACAGAAAAATGGTAGAAAAATGCACGATTAAATTGAGAAATACCCTGAATATTCGCACATTTTTAAACAGAAAAATGGTAGAAAAATGCACGATTAAATTGAGAAATACCCTGAATATTCTCCCTTTTTAAACAGAAAAATGGTAGAAAAATGCACGATTAAATTGAGAAATACCCTGAATATTCTCCCTTTTTAAACAGAAAAATGGTAGAAAAATGCACGATTAAATTGAGAAATACCCTGAATATTCTCCCTTTTTAAACAGAAAAATGGTAGAAAAATGCACGATTAAATTGAGAAATACCCTGAATATTCGCACATTTTTAAACAGAAAAATGGTAGAAAAATGCACGATTAAATTGAGAAATACCCTGAATATTCTCCCTTTTTAAACAGAAAAATGGTAGAAAAATGCACGATTAAATTGAGAAATACCCTGAATATTCTCCCTTTTTAAACAGAAAAATGGTACAAAAATGCACGATTAAATTGAGAAATACCCTGAATATTCGCACATTTTTAAACAGAAAAATGGTAGAAAAATGCACGATTAAATTGAGAAATACCCTGAATATTCTCCCTTTTTAAACAGAAAAATGGTAGAAAAATGCACGATTAAATTGAGAAATACCCTGAATATTCTCCCTTTTTAAACAGAAAAATGGTACAAAAATGCACGATTAAATTGAGAAATACCCTGAATATTCTCCCTTTTTAAACAGAAAAATGGTAGAAAAATGCACGATTAAATTGAGAAATACCCTGAATATTCGCACATTTTTAAACAGAAAAATGGTAGAAAAATGCACGATTAAATTGAGAAATACCCTGAATATTCTCCCTTTTTAAACAGAAAAATGGTAGAAAAATGCACGATTAAATTGAGAAATACCCTGAATATTCTCCCTTTTTAAACAGAAAAATGGTACAAAAATGCACGATTAAATTGAGAAATACCCTGAATATTCGCACATTTTTAAACAGAAAAATGGTAGAAAAATGCACGATTAAATTGAGAAATACCCTGAATATTCTCCCTTTTTAAACAGAAAAATGGTACAAAAATGCACGATTAAATTGAGAAATACCCTGAATATTCGCACATTTTTAAACAGAAAAATGGTAGAAAAATGCACGATTAAATTGAGAAATACCCTGAATATTCGCACATTTTTAAACAGAAAAATGGTAGAAAAATGCACGATTAAATTGAGAAATACCCTGAATATTCGCACATTTTTTACAGAAAAATGGTATAAAAATGCACGATTAAATTGAGAAATACCCTGAATATTCTCCCTTTTTAAACAGAAAAATGGTACAAAAATGCACGATTAAATTGAGAAATACCCTGAATATTCGCACATTTTTAAACAGAAAAATAGTAGAAAAATGCACGATTAAATTGAGAAATACCCTGAATATTCTCCCTTTTTAAACAGAAAAATGGTAGAAAAATGCACGATTAAATTGAGAAATACCCTGAATATTCTCCCTTTTTAAACAGAAAAATGGTACAAAAATGCACGATTAAATTGAGAAATACCCTGAATATTCGCACATTTTTAAACAGAAAAATAGTAGAAAAATGCACGATTAAATTGAGAAATACCCTGAATATTCTCCCTTTTTAAACAGAAAAATGGTAGAAAAATGCACGATTAAATTGAGAAATACCCTGAATATTCGCACATTTTTAAACAGAAAAATGGTAGAAAAATGCACGATTAAATTGAGAAATACCCTGAATATTCTCCCTTTTTAAACAGAAAAATGGTAGAAAAATGCACGATTAAATTGAGAAATACCCTGAATATTCTCCCTTTTTAAACAGAAAAATGGTAGAAAAATGCACGATTAAATTGAGAAATACCCTGAATATTCTCCCTTTTTAAACAGAAAAATGGTAGAAAAATGCACGATTAAATTGAGAAATACCCTGAATATTCTCCCTTTTTAAACAGAAAAATGGTAGAAAAATGCACGATTAAATTGAGAAATACCCTGAATATTCTCCCTTTTTAAACAGAAAAATGGTACAAAAATGCACGATTAAATTGAGAAATACCCTGAATATTCGCACATTTTTAAACAGAAAAATGGTAGAAAAATGCACGATTAAATTGAGAAATACCCTGAATATTCGCACATTTTTAAAGATAAAAATGGTAGAAAAATGCACGATTAAATTGAGAAATACCCTGAATATTCTCCCTTTTTAAACAGAAAAATGGTAGAAAAATGCACGATTAAATTGAGAAATACCCTGAATATTCGCACATTTTTAAACAGAAAAATGGTAGAAAAATGCACGATTAAATTGAGAAATACCCTGAATATTCTCCCTTTTTAAACAGAAAAATGGTAGAAAAATGCACGATTAAATTGAGAAATACCCTGAATATTCTCCCTTTTTAAACAGAAAAATGGTACAAAAATGCACGATTAAATTGAGAAATACCCTGAATATTCGCACATTTTTAAACAGAAAAATGGTAGAAAAATGCACGATTAAATTGAGAAATACCCTGAATATTCGCACATTTTTAAACAGAAAAATGGTAGAAAAATGCACGATTAAATTGAGAAATACCCTGAATATTCTCCCTTTTTAAACAGAAAAATGGTAGAAAAATGCACGATTAAATTGAGAAATACCCTGAATATTCTCCCTTTTTAAACAGAAAAATGGTACAAAAATGCACGATTAAATTGAGAAATACCCTGAATATTCTCCCTTTTTAAACAGAAAAATGGTACAAAAATGCACGATTAAATTGAGAAATACCCTGAATATTCGCACATTTTTAAACAGAAAAATGGTAGAAAAATGCACGATTAAATTGAGAAATACCCTGAATATTCTCCCTTTTTAAACAGAAAAATGGTAGAAAAATGCACGATTAAATTGAGAAATACCCTGAATATTCGCACATTTTTAAACAGAAAAATGGTAGAAAAATGCACGATTAAATTGAGAAATACCCTGAATATTCTCCCTTTTTAAACAGAAAAATGGTAGAAAAATGCACGATTAAATTGAGAAATACCCTGAATATTCTCCCTTTTTAAACAGAAAAATGGTACAAAAATGCACGATTAAATTGAGAAATACCCTGAATATTCTCCCTTTTTAAACAGAAAAATGGTAGAAAAATGCACGATTAAATTGAGAAATACCCTGAATATTCGCACATTTTTAAACAGAAAAATGGTAGAAAAATGCACGATTAAATTGAGAAATACCCTGAATATTCTCCCTTTTTAAACAGAAAAATGGTAGAAAAATGCACGATTAAATTGAGAAATACCCTGAATATTCTCCCTTTTTAAACAGAAAAATGGTACAAAAATGCACGATTAAATTGAGAAATACCCTGAATATTCGCACATTTTTAAACAGAAAAATGGTAGAAAAATGCACGATTAAATTGAGAAATACCCTGAATATTCTCCCTTTTTAAACAGAAAAATGGTAGAAAAATGCACGATTAAATTGAGAAATACCCTGAATATTCTCCCTTTTTAAACAGAAAAATGGTACAAAAATGCACGATTAAATTGAGAAATACCCTGAATATTCTCCCTTTTTAAACAGAAAAATGGTAGAAAAATGCACGATTAAATTGAGAAATACCCTGAATATTCGCACATTTTTAAACAGAAAAATGGTAGAAAAATGCACGATTAAATTGAGAAATACCCTGAATATTCTCCCTTTTTAAACAGAAAAATGGTAGAAAAATGCACGATTAAATTGAGAAATACCCTGAATATTCTCCCTTTTTAAACAGAGAAATGGTACAAAAATGCACGATTAAATTGAGAAATACCCTGAATATTCGCACATTTTTAAACAGAAAAATGGTAGAAAAATGCACGATTAAATTGAGAAATACCCTGAATATTCGCACATTTTTAAAGATAAAAATGGTAGAAAAATGCACGATTAAATTGAGAAATACCCTGAATATTCTCCCTTTTTAAACAGAAAAATGGTAGAAAAATGCACGATTAAATTGAGAAATACCCTGAATATTCGCACATTTTTAAAGATAAAAATGGTAGAAAAATGCACGATTAAATTGAGAAATACCCTGAATATTCTCCCTTTTTAAACAGAAAAATGGTAGAAAAATGCACGATTAAATTGAGAAATACCCTGAATATTCGCACATTTTTAAACAGAAAAATGGTAGAAAAATGCACGATTAAATTGAGAAATACCCTGAATATTCTCCCTTTTTAAACAGAAAAATGGTAGAAAAATGCACGATTAAATTGAGAAATACCCTGAATATTCTCCCTTTTTAAACAGAAAAATGGTAGAAAAATGCACGATTAAATTGAGAAATACCCTGAATATTCTCCCTTTTTAAACAGAAAAATGGTACAAAAATGCACGATTAAATTGAGAAATACCCTGAATATTCTCCCTTTTTAAACAGAAAAATGGTAGAAAAATGCACGATTAAATTGAGAAATACCCTGAATATTCGCACATTTTTAAACAGAAAAATGGTAGAAAAATGCACGATTAAATTGAGAAATACCCTGAATATTCTCCCTTTTTAAACAGAAAA
The DNA here is from genome assembly GCA_963932285.1 of Caenorhabditis macrosperma. Lineage (NCBI taxonomy): Eukaryota > Metazoa > Nematoda > Chromadorea > Rhabditida > Rhabditidae > Caenorhabditis > Caenorhabditis macrosperma. Next base: position 19,477,907 of record OZ010618.1, read on the forward strand.
ATGGTAGAAAAATGCACGATTAAATTGAGAAATACCCTGAATATTCTCCCTTTTTAAACAGAAAAATGGTAGAAAAATGCACGATTAAATTGAGAAATACCCTGAATATTCGCACATTTTTAAAGATAAAAATGGTAGAAAAATGCACGATTAAATTGAGAAATACCCTGAATATTCTCCCTTTTTAAACAGAAAAATGGTACAAAAATGCACGATTAAATTGAGAAATACCCTGAATATTCGCACATTTTTAAACAGAAAAATGGTAGAAAAATGCACGATTAAATTGAGAAATACCCTGAATATTCGCACATTTTTGAACAGAAAAATGGTACAAAAATGCACGATTAAATTGAGAAATACCCTGAATATTCGCACATTTTTTACAGAAAAATGGTATAAAAATGCACGATTAAATTGAGAAATACCCTGAATATTCTCCCTTTTTAAACAGAAAAATGGTACAAAAATGCACGATTAAATTGAGAAATACCCTGAATATTCGCACATTTTTAAACAGAAAAATGGTAGAAAAATGCACGATTAAATTGAGAAATACCCTGAATATTCGCACATTTTTAAACAGAAAAATGGTAGAAAAATGCACGATTAAATTGAGAAATACCCTGAATATTCTCCCTTTTTAAACAGAAAAATGGTACAAAAATGCACGATTAAATTGAGAAATACCCTGAATATTCGCACATTTTTAAACAGAAAAATGGTAGAAAAATGCACGATTAAATTGAGAAATACCCTGAATATTCTCCCTTTTTAAACAGAAAAATGGTAGAAAAATGCACGATTAAATTGAGAAATACCCTGAATATTCGCACATTTTTAAACAGAAAAATGGTAGAAAAATGCACGATTAAATTGAGAAATACCCTGAATATTCTCCCTTTTTGAACAGAAAAATGGTAGAAAAATGCACGATTAAATTGAGAAATACCCTGAATATTCTCCCTTTTTAAACAGAAAAATGGTAGAAAAATGCACGATTAAATTGAGAAATACCCTGAATATTCGCACATTTTTAAACAGAAAAATGGTAGAAAAATGCACGATTAAATTGAGAAATACCCTGAATATTCTCCCTTTTTGAACAGAAAAATGGTAGAAAAATGCACGATTAAATTGAGAAATACCCTGAATATTCTCCCTTTTTAAACAGAAAAATGGTAGAAAAATGCACGATTAAATTGAGAAATACCCTGAATATTCTCCCTTTTTAAACAGAAAAATGGTAGAAAAATGCACGATTAAATTGAGAAATACCCTGAATATTCGCACATTTTTAAACAGAAAAATGGTACAAAAATGCACGATTAAATTGAGAAATACCCTGAATATTCGCACATTTTTAAACAGAAAAATGGTAGAAAAATGCACGATTAAATTGAGAAATACCCTGAATATTCGCACATTTTTAAACAGAAAAATGGTAGAAAAATGCACGATTAAATTGAGAAATACCCTGAATATTCTCCCTTTTTAAACAGAAAAATGGTAGAAAAATGCACGGTTAAATTGAGAAATACCCTGAATATTCTCCCTTTTTAAACAGAAAAATGGTAGAAAAATGCACGATTAAATTGAGAAATACCCTGAATATTCGCACATTTTTAAACAGAAAAATGGTAGAAAAATGCACGATTAAATTGAGAAATACCCTGAATATTCGCACATTTTTAAACAGAAAAATGGTAGAAAAATGCACGATTAAATTGAGAAATACCCTGAATATTCTCCCTTTTTAAACAGAAAAATGGTAGAAAAATGCACGATTAAATTGAGAAATACCCTGAATATTCGCACATTTTTAAACAGAAAAATGGTAGAAAAATGCACGATTAAATTGAGAAATACCCTGAATATTCGCACATTTTTAAACAGAAAAATGGTAGAAAAATGCACGATTAAATTGAGAAATACCCTGAATATTCGCACATTTTTGAACAGAAAAATGGTACAAAAATGCACGATTAAATTGAGAAATACCCTGAATATTCGCACATTTTTTACAGAAAAATGGTATAAAAATGCACGATTAAATTGAGAAATACCCTGAATATTCTCCCTTTTTAAACAGAAAAATGGTACAAAAATGCACGATTAAATTGAGAAATACCCTGAATATTCGCACATTTTTAAACAGAAAAATGGTAGAAAAATGCACGATTAAATTGAGAAATACCCTGAATATTCGCACATTTTTAAACAGAAAAATGGTAGAAAAATGCACGATTAAATTGAGAAATACCCTGAATATTCTCCCTTTTTAAACAGAAAAATGGTACAAAAATGCACGATTAAATTGAGAAATACCCTGAATATTCGCACATTTTTAAACAGAAAAATGGTAGAAAAATGCACGATTAAATTGAGAAATACCCTGAATATTCTCCCTTTTTAAACAGAAAAATGGTAGAAAAATGCACGATTAAATTGAGAAATACCCTGAATATTCGCACATTTTTAAACAGAAAAATGGTAGAAAAATGCACGATTAAATTGAGAAATACCCTGAATATTCTCCCTTTTTGAACAGAAAAATGGTAGAAAAATGCACGATTAAATTGAGAAATACCCTGAATATTCTCCCTTTTTAAACAGAAAAATGGTAGAAAAATGCACGATTAAATTGAGAAATACCCTGAATATTCGCACATTTTTAAACAGAAAAATGGTAGAAAAATGCACGATTAAATTGAGAAATACCCTGAATATTCTCCCTTTTTGAACAGAAAAATGGTAGAAAAATGCACGATTAAATTGAGAAATACCCTGAATATTCTCCCTTTTTAAACAGAAAAATGGTAGAAAAATGCACGATTAAATTGAGAAATACCCTGAATATTCTCCCTTTTTAAACAGAAAAATGGTAGAAAAATGCACGATTAAATTGAGAAATACCCTGAATATTCGCACATTTTTAAACAGAAAAATGGTACAAAAATGCACGATTAAATTGAGAAATACCCTGAATATTCGCACATTTTTAAACAGAAAAATGGTAGAAAAATGCACGATTAAATTGAGAAATACCCTGAATATTCGCACATTTTTAAACAGAAAAATGGTAGAAAAATGCACGATTAAATTGAGAAATACCCTGAATATTCTCCCTTTTTAAACAGAAAAATGGTAGAAAAATGCACGGTTAAATTGAGAAATACCCTGAATATTCTCCCTTTTTAAACAGAAAAATGGTAGAAAAATGCACGATTAAATTGAGAAATACCCTGAATATTCGCACATTTTTAAACAGAAAAATGGTAGAAAAATGCACGATTAAATTGAGAAATACCCTGAATATTCGCACATTTTTAAACAGAAAAATGGTAGAAAAATGCACGATTAAATTGAGAAATACCCTGAATATTCTCCCTTTTTAAACAGAAAAATGGTAGAAAAATGCACGATTAAATTGAGAAATACCCTGAATATTCTCCCTTTTTAAACAGAAAAATGGTAGAAAAATGCACGATTAAATTGAGAAATACCCTGAATATTCTCCCTTTTTAAACAGAAAAATGGTAGAAAAATGCACGATTAAATTGAGAAATACCCTGAATATTCTCCCTTTTTAAACAGAAAAATGGTACAAAAATGCACGATTAAATTGAGAAATACCCTGAATATTCGCACATTTTTAAACAGAAAAATGGTAGAAAAATGCACGATTAAATTGAGAAATACCCTGAATATTCGCACATTTTTAAACAGAAAAATGGTAGAAAAATGCACGATTAAATTGAGAAATACCCTGAATATTCTCCCTTTTTAAACAGAAAAATGGTAGAAAAATGCACGATTAAATTGAGAAATACCCTGAATATTCGCACATTTTTAAAGATAAAAATGGTAGAAAAATGCACGATTAAATTGAGAAATACCCTGAATATTCTCCCTTTTTAAACAGAAAAATGGTAGAAAAATGCACGATTAAATTGAGAAATACCCTGAATATTCTCCCTTTTTAAACAGAAAAATGGTAGAAAAATGCACGATTAAATTGAGAAATACCCTGAATATTCTCCCTTTTTAAACAGAAAAATGGTAGAAAAATGCACGATTAAATTGAGAAATACCCTGAATATTCTCCCTTTTTGAACAGAAAAATGGTAGAAAAATGCACGATTAAATTGAGAAATACCCTGAATATTCTCCCTTTTTAAACAGAAAAATGGTAGAAAAATGCACGATTAAATTGAGAAATACCCTGAATATTCTCCCTTTTTAAACAGAAAAATGGTAGAAAAATGCACGATTAAATTGAGAAATACCCTGAATATTCGCACATTTTTAAACAGAAAAATGGTACAAAAATGCACGATTAAATTGAGAAATACCCTGAATATTCGCACATTTTTAAACAGAAAAATGGTAGAAAAATGCACGATTAAATTGAGAAATACCCTGAATATTCGCACATTTTTAAACAGAAAAATGGTAGAAAAATGCACGATTAAATTGAGAAATACCCTGAATATTCTCCCTTTTTAAACAGAAAAATGGTAGAAAAATGCACGGTTAAATTGAGAAATACCCTGAATATTCTCCCTTTTTAAACAGAAAAATGGTAGAAAAATGCACGATTAAATTGAGAAATACCCTGAATATTCGCACATTTTTAAACAGAAAAATGGTAGAAAAATGCACGATTAAATTGAGAAATACCCTGAATATTCGCACATTTTTAAACAGAAAAATGGTAGAAAAATGCACGATTAAATTGAGAAATACCCTGAATATTCTCCCTTTTTAAACAGAAAAATGGTAGAAAAATGCACGATTAAATTGAGAAATACCCTGAATATTCGCACATTTTTAAACAGAAAAATGGTAGAAAAATGCACGATTAAATTGAGAAATACCCTGAATATTCTCCCTTTTTAAACAGAAAAATGGTAGAAAAATGCACGATTAAATTGAGAAATACCCTGAATATTCGCACATTTTTAAACAGAAAAATGGTAGAAAAATGCACGATTAAATTGAGAAATACCCTGAATATTCTCCCTTTTTGAACAGAAAAATGGTAGAAAAATGCACGATTAAATTGAGAAATACCCTGAATATTCTCCCTTTTTAAACAGAAAAATGGTAGAAAAATGCACGATTAAATTGAGAAATACCCTGAATATTCTCCCTTTTTAAACAGAAAAATGGTAGAAAAATGCACGATTAAATTGAGAAATACCCTGAATATTCGCACATTTTTAAACAGAAAAATGGTACAAAAATGCACGATTAAATTGAGAAATACCCTGAATATTCGCACATTTTTAAACAGAAAAATGGTAGAAAAATGCACGATTAAATTGAGAAATACCCTGAATATTCGCACATTTTTAAACAGAAAAATGGTAGAAAAATGCACGATTAAATTGAGAAATACCCTGAATATTCTCCCTTTTTAAACAGAAAAATGGTAGAAAAATGCACGATTAAATTGAGAAATACCCTGAATATTCTCCCTTTTTAAACAGAAAAATGGTACAAAAATGCACGATTAAATTGAGAAATACCCTGAATATTCGCACATTTTTAAACAGAAAAATGGTAGAAAAATGCACGATTAAATTGAGAAATACCCTGAATATTCGCACATTTTTAAAGATAAAAATGGTAGAAAAATGCACGATTAAATTGAGAAATACCCTGAATATTCTCCCTTTTTAAACAGAAAAATGGTAGAAAAATGCACGATTAAATTGAGAAATACCCTGAATATTCTCCCTTTTTGAACAGAAAAATGGTAGAAAAATGCACGATTAAATTGAGAAATACCCTGAATATTCTCCCTTTTTGAACAGAAAAATGGTAGAAAAATGCACGATTAAATTGAGAAATACCCTGAATATTCTCCCTTTTTAAACAGAAAAATGGTAGAAAAATGCACGATTAAATTGAGAAATACCCTGAATATTCTCCCTTTTTAAACAGAAAAATGGTAGAAAAATGCACGATTAAATTGAGAAATACCCTGAATATTCGCACATTTTTAAACAGAAAAATGGTAGAAAAATGCACGATTAAATTGAGAAATACCCTGAATATTCTCCCTTTTTAAACAGAAAAATGGTAGAAAAATGCACGATTAAATTGAGAAATACCCTGAATATTCTCCCTTTTTGAACAGAAAAATGGTAGAAAAATGCACGATTAAATTGAGAAATACCCTGAATATTCTCCCTTTTTGAACAGAAAAATGGTAGAAAAATGCACGATTAAATTGAGAAATACCCTGAATATTCTCCCTTTTTAAACAGAAAAATGGTAGAAAAATGCACGATTAAATTGAGAAATACCCTGAATATTCTCCCTTTTTGAACAGAAAAATGGTAGAAAAATGCACGATTAAATTGAGAAATACCCTGAATATTCTCCCTTTTTGAACAGAAAAATGGTAGAAAAATGCACGATTAAATTGAGAAATACCCTGAATATTCTCCCTTTTTAAACAGAAAAATGGTAGAAAAATGCACGATTAAATTGAGAAATACCCTGAATATTCTCCCTTTTTAAACAGAAAAATGGTAGAAAAATGCACGATTAAATTGAGAAATACCCTGAATATTCGCACATTTTTAAACAGAAAAATGGTACAAAAATGCACGATTAAATTGAGAAATACCCTGAATATTCGCACATTTTTAAACAGAAAAATGGTAGAAAAATGCACGATTAAATTGAGAAATACCCTGAATATTCGCACATTTTTAAACAGAAAAATGGTAGAAAAATGCACGATTAAATTGAGAAATACCCTGAATATTCTCCCTTTTTAAACAGAAAAATGGTAGAAAAATGCACGATTAAATTGAGAAATACCCTGAATATTCTCCCTTTTTAAACAGAAAAATGGTACAAAAATGCACGATTAAATTGAGAAATACCCTGAATATTCTCCCTTTTTAAACAGAAAAATGGTAGAAAAATGCACGATTAAATTGAGAAATACCCTGAATATTCGCACATTTTTAAAGATAAAAATGGTAGAAAAATGCACGATTAAATTGAGAAATACCCTGAATATTCTCCCTTTTTAAACAGAAAAATGGTAGAAAAATGCACGATTAAATTGAGAAATACCCTGAATATTCGCACATTTTTAAAGATAAAAATGGTAGAAAAATGCACGATTAAATTGAGAAATACCCTGAATATTCTCCCTTTTTAAACAGAAAAATGGTAGAAAAATGCACGATTAAATTGAGAAATACCCTGAATATTCGCACATTTTTAAAGATAAAAATGGTAGAAAAATGCACGATTAAATTGAGAAATACCCTGAATATTCTCCCTTTTTAAACAGAAAAATGGTAGAAAAATGCACGATTAAATTGAGAAATACCCTGAATATTCGCACATTTTTAAACAGAAAAATGGTAGAAAAATGCACGATTAAATTGAGAAATACCCTGAATATTCTCCCTTTTTAAACAGAAAAATGGTACAAAAATGCACGATTAAATTGAGAAATACCCTGAATATTCTCCCTTTTTAAACAGAAAAATGGTAGAAAAATGCACGATTAAATTGAGAAATACCCTGAATATTCTCCCTTTTTAAACAGAAAAATGGTAGAAAAATGCACGATTAAATTGAGAAATACCCTGAATATTCTCCCTTTTTAAACAGAAAAATGGTACAAAAATGCACGATTAAATTGAGAAATACCCTGAATATTCGCACATTTTTAAACAGAAAAATGGTAGAAAAATGCACGATTAAATTGAGAAATACCCTGAATATTCGCACATTTTTAAAGATAAAAATGGTAGAAAAATGCACGATTAAATTGAGAAATACCCTGAATATTCTCCCTTTTTAAACAGAAAAATGGTAGAAAAATGCACGATTAAATTGAGAAATACCCTGAATATTCTCCCTTTTTAAACAGAAAAATGGTAGAAAAATGCACGATTAAATTGAGAAATACCCTGAATATTCGCACATTTTTAAACAGAAAAATGGTAGAAAAATGCACGATTAAATTGAGAAATACCCTGAATATTCTCCCTTTTTAAACAGAAAAATGGTAGAAAAATGCACGATTAAATTGAGAAATACCCTGAATATTCGCACATTTTTAAACAGAAAAATGGTAGAAAAATGCACGATTAAATTGAGAAATACCCTGAATATTCGCACATTTTTTACAGAAAAATGGTATAAAAATGCACGATTAAATTGAGAAATACCCTGAATATTCTCCCTTTTTAAACAGAAAAATGGTACAAAAATGCACGATTAAATTGAGAAATACCCTGAATATTCGCACATTTTTAAACAGAAAAATGGTAGAAAAATGCACGATTAAATTGAGAAATACCCTGAATATTCGCACATTTTTAAACAGAAAAATGGTAGAAAAATGCACGATTAAATTGAGAAATACCCTGAATATTCTCCCTTTTTAAACAGAAAAATGGTAGAAAAATGCACGATTAAATTGAGAAATACCCTGAATATTCGCACATTTTTAAACAGAAAAATGGTAGAAAAATGCACGATTAAATTGAGAAATACCCTGAATATTCTCCCTTTTTAAACAGAAAAATGGTAGAAAAATGCACGATTAAATTGAGAAATACCCTGAATATTCGCACATTTTTAAACAGAAAAATGGTAGAAAAATGCACGATTAAATTGAGAAATACCCTGAATATTCTCCCTTTTTGAACAGAAAAATGGTAGAAAAATGCACGATTAAATTGAGAAATACCCTGAATATTCTCCCTTTTTAAACAGAAAAATGGTAGAAAAATGCACGATTAAATTGAGAAATACCCTGAATATTCTCCCTTTTTAAACAGAAAAATGGTAGAAAAATGCACGATTAAATTGAGAAATACCCTGAATATTCGCACATTTTTAAACAGAAAAATGGTAGAAAAATGCACGATTAAATTGAGAAATACCCTGAATATTCGCACATTTTTAAACAGAAAAATGGTAGAAAAATGCACGATTAAATTGAGAAATACCCTGAATATTCTCCCTTTTTAAACAGAAAAATGGTAGAAAAATGCACGATTAAATTGAGAAATACCCTGAATATTCGCACATTTTTAAACAGAAAAATGGTAGAAAAATGCACGATTAAATTGAGAAATACCCTGAATATTCTCCCTTTTTAAACAGAAAAATGGTAGAAAAATGCACGATTAAATTGAGAAATACCCTGAATATTCGCACATTTTTAAACAGAAAAATGGTAGAAAAATGCACGATTAAATTGAGAAATACCCTGAATATTCTCCCTTTTTGAACAGAAAAATGGTAGAAAAATGCACGATTAAATTGAGAAATACCCTGAATATTCGCACATTTTTAAACAGAAAAATGGTAGAAAAATGCACGATTAAATTGAGAAATACCCTGAATATTCGCACATTTTTAAACAGAAAAATGGTACAAAAATGCACGATTAAATTGAGAAATACCCTGAATATTCGCACATTTTTAAACAGAAAAATGGTAGAAAAATGCACGATTAAATTGAGAAATACCCTGAATATTCTCCCTTTTTGAACAGAAAAATGGTAGAAAAATGCACGATTAAATTGAGAAATACCCTGAATATTCGCACATTTTTAAACAGAAAAATGGTAGAAAAATGCACGATTAAATTGAGAAATACCCTGAATATTCTCCCTTTTTGAACAGAAAAATGGTAGAAAAATGCACGATTAAATTGAGAAATACCCTGAATATTCTCCCTTTTTAAACAGAAAAATGGTAGAAAAATGCACGATTAAATTGAGAAATACCCTGAATATTCGCACATTTTTAAACAGAAAAATGGTAGAAAAATGCACGATTAAATTGAGAAATACCCTGAATATTCTCCCTTTTTAAACAGAAAAATGGTAGAAAAATGCACGATTAAATTGAGAAATACCCTGAATATTCTCCCTTTTTAAACAGAAAAATGGTAGAAAAATGCACGATTAAATTGAGAAATACCCTGAATATTCGCACATTTTTAAACAGAAAAATGGTAGAAAAATGCACGATTAAATTGAGAAATACCCTGAATATTCTCCCTTTTTAAACAGAAAAATGGTAGAAAAATGCACGATTAAATTGAGAAATACCCTGAATATTCGCACATTTTTAAACAGAAAAATGGTAGAAAAATGCACGATTAAATTGAGAAATACCCTGAATATTCTCCCTTTTTAAACAGAAAAATGGTACAAAAATGCACGATTAAATTGAGAAATACCCTGAATATTCTCCCTTTTTAAACAGAAAAATGGTAGAAAAATGCACGATTAAATTGAGAAATACCCTGAATATTCGCACATTTTTAAACAGAAAAATGGTAGAAAAATGCACGATTAAATTGAGAAATACCCTGAATATTCGCACATTTTTAAACAGAAAAATGGTAGAAAAATGCACGATTAAATTGAGAAATACCCTGAATATTCTCCCTTTTTGAACAGAAAAATGGTAGAAAAATGCACGGTTAAATTGAGAAATACCCTGAATATTCTCCCTTTTTAAACAGAAAAATGGTAGAAAAATGCACGATTAAATTGAGAAATACCCTGAATATTCGCACATTTTTAAACAGAAAAATGGTAGAAAAATGCACGATTAAATTGAGAAATACCCTGAATATTCGCACATTTTTAAACAGAAAAATGGTAGAAAAATGCACGATTAAATTGAGAAATACCCTGAATATTCTCCCTTTTTGAACAGAAAAATGGTAGAAAAATGCACGATTAAATTGAGAAATACCCTGAATATTCTCCCTTTTTAAACAGAAAAATGGTAGAAAAATGCACGATTAAATTGAGAAATACCCTGAATATTCTCCCTTTTTAAACAGAAAAATGGTAGAAAAATGCACGATTAAATTGAGAAATACCCTGAATATTCGCACATTTTTAAACAGAAAAATGGTAGAAAAATGCACGATTAAATTGAGAAATACCCTGAATATTCTCCCTTTTTAAACAGAAAAATGGTAGAAAAATGCACGATTAAATTGAGAAATACCCTGAATATTCGCACATTTTTAAACAGAAAAATGGTAGAAAAATGCACGATTAAATTGAGAAATACCCTGAATATTCTCCCTTTTTAAACAGAAAAATGGTAGAAAAATGCACGATTAAATTGAGAAATACCCTGAATATTCTCCCTTTTTAAACAGAAAAATGGTAGAAAAATGCACGATTAAATTGAGAAATACCCTGAATATTCGCACATTTTTAAACAGAAAAATGGTAGAAAAACGCACGATTAAATTGAGAAATACCCTGAATATTCTCCCTTTTTAAACAGAAAAATGGTAGAAAAATGCACGATTAAATTGAGAAATACCCTGAATATTCGCACATTTTTAAACAGAAAAATGGTAGAAAAATGCACGATTAAATTGAGAAATACCCTGAATATTCTCCCTTTTTAAACAGAAAAATGGTAGAAAAATGCACGATTAAATTGAGAAATACCCTGAATATTCGCACATTTTTAAACAGAAAAATGGTAGAAAAATGCACGATTAAATTGAGAAATACCCTGAATATTCTCCCTTTTTGAACAGAAAAATGGTAGAAAAATGCACGATTAAATTGAGAAATACCCTGAATATTCTCCCTTTTTAAACAGAAAAATGGTAGAAAAATGCACGATTAAATTGAGAAATACCCTGAATATTCTCCCTTTTTAAACAGAAAAATGGTAGAAAAATGCACGATTAAATTGAGAAATACCCTGAATATTCGCACATTTTTAAACAGAAAAATGGTAGAAAAATGCACGATTAAATTGAGAAATACCCTGAATATTCTCCCTTTTTGAACAGAAAAATGGTAGAAAAATGCACGATTAAATTGAGAAATACCCTGAATATTCTCCCTTTTTAAACAGAAAAATGGTAGAAAAATGCACGATTAAATTGAGAAATACCCTGAATATTCTCCCTTTTTAAACAGAAAAATGGTAGAAAAATGCACGATTAAATTGAGAAATACCCTGAATATTCGCACATTTTTAAACAGAAAAATGGTAGAAAAATGCACGATTAAATTGAGAAATACCCTGAATATTCTCCCTTTTTAAACAGAAAAATGGTAGAAAAATGCACGATTAAATTGAGAAATACCCTGAATATTCGCACATTTTTAAACAGAAAAATGGTAGAAAAATGCACGATTAAATTGAGAAATACCCTGAATATTCTCCCTTTTTAAACAGAAAAATGGTAGAAAAATGCACGATTAAATTGAGAAATACCCTGAATATTCTCCCTTTTTAAACAGAAAAATGGTAGAAAAATGCACGATTAAATTGAGAAATACCCTGAATATTCGCACATTTTTAAACAGAAAAATGGTAGAAAAATGCACGATTAAATTGAGAAATACCCTGAATATTCTCCCTTTTTAAACAGAAAAATGGTAGAAAAATGCACGATTAAATTGAGAAATACCCTGAATATTCGCACATTTTTAAACAGAAAAATGGTAGAAAAATGCACGATTAAAGTGAGAAATACCCTGAATATTCTCCCTTTTTAAACAGAAAAATGGTAGAAAAATGCACGATTAAATTGAGAAATACCCTGAATATTCGCACATTTTTAAACAGAAAAATGGTAGAAAAATGCACGATTAAATTGAGAAATACCCTGAATATTCTCCCTTTTTGAACAGAAAAATGGTAGAAAAATGCACGATTAAATTGAGAAATACCCTGAATATTCTCCCTTTTTAAACAGAAAAATGGTAGAAAAATGCACGATTAAATTGAGAAATACCCTGAATATTCTCCCTTTTTAAACAGAAAAATGGTAGAAAAATGCACGATTAAATTGAGAAATACCCTGAATATTCGCACATTTTTAAACAGAAAAATGGTACAAAAATGCACGATTAAATTGAGAAATACCCTGAATATTCGCACATTTTTAAACAGAAAAATGGTAGAAAAATGCACGATTAAATTGAGAAATACCCTGAATATTCGCACATTTTTAAACAGAAAAATGGTAGAAAAATGCACGATTAAATTGAGAAATACCCTGAATATTCTCCCTTTTTAAACAGAAAAATGGTAGAAAAATGCACGATTAAATTGAGAAATACCCTGAATATTCTCCCTTTTTAAACAGAAAAATGGTACAAAAATGCACGATTAAATTGAGAAATACCCTGAATATTCGCACATTTTTAAACAGAAAAATGGTAGAAAAATGCACGATTAAATTGAGAAATACCCTGAATATTCGCACATTTTTAAAGATAAAAATGGTAGAAAAATGCACGATTAAATTGAGAAATACCCTGAATATTCTCCCTTTTTAAACAGAAAAATGGTAGAAAAATGCACGATTAAATTGAGAAATACCCTGAATATTCGCACATTTTTAAACAGAAAAATGGTAGAAAAATGCACGATTAAATTGAGAAATACCCTGAATATTCTCCCTTTTTAAACAGAAAAATGGTACAAAAATGCACGATTAAATTGAGAAATACCCTGAATATTCTCCCTTTTTAAACAGAAAAATGGTAGAAAAATGCACGATTAAATTGAGAAATACCCTGAATATTCTCCCTTTTTAAACAGAAAAATGGTAGAAAAATGCACGATTAAATTGAGAAATACCCTGAATATTCTCCCTTTTTAAACAGAAAAATGGTACAAAAATGCACGATTAAATTGAGAAATACCCTGAATATTCGCACATTTTTAAACAGAAAAATGGTAGAAAAATGCACGATTAAATTGAGAAATACCCTGAATATTCTCCCTTTTTAAACAGAAAAATGGTACAAAAATGCACGATTAAATTGAGAAATACCCTGAATATTCGCACATTTTTAAACAGAAAAATGGTAGAAAAATGCACGATTAAATTGAGAAAGACCCTGAATATTCGCACATTTTTAAACAGAAAAATGGTAGAAAAATGCACGATTAAATTGAGAAATACCCTGAATATTCGCACATTTTTTACAGAAAAATGGTATAAAAATGCACGATTAAATTGAGAAATACCCTGAATATTCTCCCTTTTTAAACAGAAAAATGGTACAAAAATGCACGATTAAATTGAGAAATACCCTGAATATTCGCACATTTTTAAACAGAAAAATGGTAGAAAAATGCACGATTAAATTGAGAAATACCCTGAATATTCGCACATTTTTAAACAGAAAAATGGTAGAAAAATGCACGATTAAATTGAGAAATACCCTGAATATTCTCCCTTTTTAAACAGAAAAATGGTACAAAAATGCACGATTAAATTGAGAAATACCCTGAATATTCGCACATTTTTAAACAGAAAAATGGTAGAAAAATGCACGATTAAATTGAGAAATACCCTGAATATTCTCCCTTTTTAAACAGAAAAATGGTAGAAAAATGCACGATTAAATTGAGAAATACCCTGAATATTCTCCCTTTTTAAACAGAAAAATGGTAGAAAAATGCACGATTAAATTGAGAAATACCCTGAATATTCGCACATTTTTAAACAGAAAAATGGTAGAAAAATGCACGATTAAATTGAGAAATACCCTGAATATTCGCACATTTTTAAACAGAAAAATGGTAGAAAAATGCACGATTAAATTGAGAAATACCCTGAATATTCTCCCTTTTTGAACAGAAAAATGGTAGAAAAATGCACGATTAAATTGAGAAATACCCTGAATATTCTCCCTTTTTAAACAGAAAAATGGTAGAAAAATGCACGATTAAATTGAGAAATACCCTGAATATTCGCACATTTTTAAACAGAAAAATGGTACAAAAATGCACGATTAAATTGAGAAATACCCTGAATATTCGCACATTTTTAAACAGAAAAATGGTAGAAAAATGCACGATTAAATTGAGAAATACCCTGAATATTCTCCCTTTTTAAACAGAAAAATGGTAGAAAAATGCACGGTTAAATTGAGAAATACCCTGAATATTCTCCCTTTTTAAACAGAAAAATGGTAGAAAAATGCACGATTAAATTGAGAAATACCCTGAATATTCGCACATTTTTAAACAGAAAAATGGTAGAAAAATGCACGATTAAATTGAGAAATACCCTGAATATTCGCACATTTTTAAACAGAAAAATGGTAGAAAAATGCACGATTAAATTGAGAAATACCCTGAATATTCTCCCTTTTTAAACAGAAAAATGGTACAAAAATGCACGATTAAATTGAGAAATACCCTGAATATTCGCACATTTTTAAACAGAAAAATGGTAGAAAAATGCACGATTAAATTGAGAAATACCCTGAATATTCTCCCTTTTTAAACAGAAAAATGGTAGAAAAATGCACGATTAAATTGAGAAATACCCTGAATATTCTCCCTTTTTAAACAGAAAAATGGTAGAAAAATGCACGATTAAATTGAGAAATACCCTGAATATTCGCACATTTTTAAACAGAAAAATGGTAGAAAAATGCACGATTAAATTGAGAAATACCCTGAATATTCGCACATTTTTAAACAGAAAAATGGTAGAAAAATGCACGATTAAATTGAGAAATACCCTGAATATTCTCCCTTTTTAAACAGAAAAATGGTAGAAAAATGCACGGTTAAATTGAGAAATACCCTGAATATTCTCCCTTTTTAAACAGAAAAATGGTAGAAAAATGCACGATTAAATTGAGAAATACCCTGAATATTCGCACATTTTTAAACAGAAAAATGGTAGAAAAATGCACGATTAAATTGAGAAATACCCTGAATATTCGCACATTTTTAAACAGAAAAATGGTAGAAAAATGCACGATTAAATTGAGAAACACCCTGAATATTCTCCCTTTTTAAACAGAAAAATGGTAGAAAAATGCACGATTAAATTGAGAAATACCCTGAATATTCTCCCTTTTTAAACAGAAAAATGGTAGAAAAATGCACGATTAAATTGAGAAATACCCTGAATATTCGCACATTTTTAAACAGAAAAATGGTAGAAAAATGCACGATTAAATTGAGAAATACCCTGAATATTCGCACATTTTTAAACAGAAAAATGGTAGAAAAATGCACGATTAAATTGAGAAATACCCTGAATATTCGCACATTTTTAAACAGAAAAATGGTAGAAAAATGCACGATTAAATTGAGAAACACCCTGAATATTCGCACATTTTTAAACAGAAAAATGGTAGAAAAATGCACAATTAAATTGAGAAACACCCTGAATATTCTCCCTTTTTAAACAGAAAAATGGTAGAAAAATGCACGATTAAATTGAGAAATACCCTGAATATTCTCCCTTTTTAAACAGAAAAATGGTAGAAAAATGCACGATTAAATTGAGAAATACCCTGAATATTCGCACATTTTTAAACAGAAAAATGGTAGAAAAATGCACGATTAAATTGAGAAATACCCTGAATATTCGCACATTTTTAAACAGAAAAATGGTAGAAAAATGCACGATTAAATTGAGAAATACCCTGAATATTCGCACATTTTTAAACAGAAAAATGGTAGAAAAATGCACGATTAAATTGAGAAACACCCTGAATATTCGCACATTTTTAAACAGAAAAATGGTAGAAAAATGCACAATTAAATTGAGAAACACCCTGAATATTCTCCCTTTTTAAACAGAAAAATGGTAGAAAAATGCACGATTAAATTGAGAAATACCCTGAATATTCGCACATTTTTAAACAGAAAAATGGTAGAAAAATGCACGATTAAATTGAGAAATACCCTGAATATTCGCACATTTTTAAACAGAAAAATGGTAGAAAAATGCACGATTAAATTGAGAAACACCCTGAATATTCTCCCTTTTTAAACAGAAAAATGGTAGAAAAATGCACGATTAAATTGAGAAATACCCTGAATATTCTCCCTTTTTAAACAGAAAAATGGTAGAAAAATGCACGATTAAATTGAGAAATACCCTGAATATTCGCACATTTTTAAACAGAAAAATGGTAGAAAAATGCACGATTAAATTGAGAAATACCCTGAATATTCGCACATTTTTAAACAGAAAAATGGTAGAAAAATGCACGATTAAATTGAGAAATACCCTGAATATTCGCACATTTTTAAACAGAAAAATGGTAGAAAAATGCACGATTAAATTGAGAAACACCCTGAATATTCGCACATTTTTAAACAGAAAAATGGTAGAAAAATGCACAATTAAATTGAGAAACACCCTGAATATTCTCCCTTTTTAAACAGAAAAATGGTAGAAAAATGCACGATTAAATTGAGAAATACCCTGAATATTCTCCCTTTTTAAACAGAAAAATGGTAGAAAAATGCACGATTAAATTGAGAAATACCCTGAATATTCGCACATTTTTAAACAGAAAAATGGTAGAAAAATGCACGATTAAATTGAGAAATACCCTGAATATTCGCACATTTTTAAACAGAAAAATGGTAGAAAAATGCACGATTAAATTGAGAAATACCCTGAATATTCGCACATTTTTAAACAGAAAAATGGTAGAAAAATGCACAATTAAATTGAGAAACACCCTGAATATTCTCCCTTTTTAAACAGAAAAATGGTAGAAAAATGCACGATTAAATTGAGAAATACCCTGAATATTCGCACATTTTTAAACAGAAAAATGGTAGAAAAATGCACGATTAAATTGAGAAACACCCTGAATATTCGCACATTTTTAAACAGAAAAATGGTAGAAAAATGCACAATTAAATTGAGAAACACCCTGAATATTCTCCCTTTTTAAACAGAAAAATGGTAGAAAAATGCACGATTAAATTGAGAAATACCCTGAATATTCTCCCTTTTTAAACAGAAAAATGGTAGAAAAATGCACGATTAAATTGAGAAATACCCTGAATATTCTCCCTTTTTAAACAGAAAAATGGTAGAAAAATGCACGATTAAATTGAGAAATACCCTGAATATTCGCACATTTTTGAACAGAAAAATGGTAGAAAAATGCACGATTAAATTGAGAAACACCCTGAATATTCTCCCTTTTTAAACAGAAAAATGGTAGAAAAATGCACGATTAAATTGAGAAATACCCTGAATATTCGCACATTTTTAAACAGAAAAATGGTAGAAAAATGCACGATTAAATTGAGAAACACCCTGAATATTCGCACATTTTTAAACAGAAAAATGGTAGAAAAATGCACAATTAAATTGAGAAACACCCTGAATATTCTCCCTTTTTAAACAGAAAAATGGTAGAAAAATGCACGATTAAATTGAGAAATACCCTGAATATTCGCACATTTTTAAACAGAAAAATGGTAGAAAAATGCACGATTAAATTGAGAAACACCCTGAATATTCGCACATTTTTAAACAGAAAAATGGTAGAAAAATGCACAATTAAATTGAGAAACACCCTGAATATTCTCCCTTTTTAAACAGAAAAATGGTAGAAAAATGCACGATTAAATTGAGAAATACCCTGAATATTCTCCCTTTTTAAACAGAAAAATGGTAGAAAAATGCACGATTAAATTGAGAAATACCCTGAATATTCGCACATTTTTAAACAGAAAAATGGTAGAAAAATGCACGATTAAATTGAGAAATACCCTGAATATTCTCCCTTTTTAAACAGAAAAATGGTAGAAAAATGCACGATTAAATTGAGAAATACCCTGAATATTCTCCCTTTTTAAACAGAAAAATGGTAGAAAAATGCACGATTAAATTGAGAAATACCCTGAATATTCGCACATTTTTAAACAGAAAAATGGTAGAAAAATGCACGATTAAATTGAGAAATACCCTGAATATTCGCACATTTTTAAACAGAAAAATGGTAGAAAAATGCACGATTAAATTGAGAAATACCCTGAATATTCTCCCTTTTTAAACAGAAAAATGGTAGAAAAATGCACGGTTAAATTGAGAAATACCCTGAATATTCTCCCTTTTTAAACAGAAAAATGGTAGAAAAATGCACGATTAAATTGAGAAATACCCTGAATATTCGCACATTTTTAAACAGAAAAATGGTAGAAAAATGCACGATTAAATTGAGAAATACCCTGAATATTCGCACATTTTTAAACAGAAAAATGGTAGAAAAATGCACGATTAAATTGAGAAATACCCTGAATATTCTCCCTTTTTAAACAGAAAAATGGTACAAAAATGCACGATTAAATTGAGAAATACCCTGAATATTCGCACATTTTTAAACAGAAAAATGGTAGAAAAATGCACGATTAAATTGAGAAATACCCTGAATATTCTCCCTTTTTAAACAGAAAAATGGTAGAAAAATGCACGATTAAATTGAGAAATACCCTGAATATTCTCCCTTTTTAAACAGAAAAATGGTAGAAAAATGTACGATTAAATTGAGAAACACCCTGAATATTCGCACATTTTTAAACAGAAAAATGGTAGAAAAATGCACAATTAAATTGAGAAACACCCTGAATATTCTCCCTTTTTAAACAGAAAAATGGTAGAAAAATGCACGATTAAATTGAGAAATACCCTGAATATTCTCCCTTTTTAAACAGAAAAATGGTAGAAAAATGCACGATTAAATTGAGAAATACCCTGAATATTCGCACATTTTTAAACAGAAAAATGGTAGAAAAATGCACGATTAAATTGAGAAATACCCTGAATATTCTCCCTTTTTAAACAGAAAAATGGTAGAAAAATGCACGATTAAATTGAGAAATACCCTGAATATTCTCCCTTTTTAAACAGAAAAATGGTAGAAAAATGCACGATTAAATTGAGAAACACCCTGAATATTCGCACATTTTTAAACAGAAAAATGGTAGAAAAATGCACGATTAAATTGAGAAATACCCTGAATATTCTCCCTTTTTGAACAGAAAAATGGTAGAAAAATGCACGATTAAATTGAGAAATACCCTGAATATTCTCCCTTTTTAAACAGAAAAATGGTAGAAAAATGCACGATTAAATTGAGAAATACCCTGAATATTCGCACATTTTTAAACAGAAAAATGGTAGAAAAATGCACGATTAAATTGAGAAATACCCTGAATATTCTCCCTTTTTGAACAGAAAAATGGTAGAAAAATGCACGATTAAATTGAGAAATACCCTGAATATTCTCCCTTTTTAAACAGAAAAATGGTAGAAAAATGCACGATTAAATTGAGAAATACCCTGAATATTCGCACATTTTTAAACAGAAAAATGGTAGAAAAATGCACGATTAAATTGAGAAATACCCTGAATATTCTCCCTTTTTAAACAGAAAAATGGTAGAAAAATGCACGATTAAATTGAGAAATACCCTGAATATTCGCACATTTTTAAACAGAAAAATGGTAGAAAAATGCACGGTTAAATTGAGAAATACCCTGAATATTCTCCCTTTTTAAACAGAAAAATGGTAGAAAAATGCACGATTAAATTGAGAAATACCCTGAATATTCGCACATTTTTAAACAGAAAAATGGTAGAAAAATGCACGATTAAATTGAGAAATACCCTGAATATTCTCCCTTTTTAAACAGAAAAATGGTAGAAAAATGCACGATTAAATTGAGAAATACCCTGAATATTCGCAAATTTTTAAACAGAAAAATGGTAGAAAAATGCACGGTTAAATTGAGAAATACCCTGAATATTCTCCCTTTTTAAACAGAAAAATGGTAGAAAAATGCACGATTAAATTGAGAAATACCCTGAATATTCGCACATTTTTAAACAGAAAAATGGTAGAAAAATGCACGATTAAATTGAGAAATACCCTGAATATTCTCCCTTTTTAAACAGAAAAATGGTAGAAAAATGCACGGTTAAATTGAGAAATACCCTGAATATTCTCCCTTTTTAAACAGAAAAATGGTAGAAAAATGCACGATTAAATTGAGAAATACCCTGAATATTCGCACATTTTTAAACAGAAAAATGGTAGAAAAATGCACGATTAAATTGAGAAATACCCTGAATATTCGCACATTTTTAAACAGAAAAATGGTAGAAAAATGCACGATTAAATTGAGAAATACCCTGAATATTCTCCCTTTTTAAACAGAAAAATGGTACAAAAATGCACGATTAAATTGAGAAATACCCTGAATATTCGCACATTTTTAAACAGAAAAATGGTAGAAAAATGCACGATTAAATTGAGAAATACCCTGAATATTCTCCCTTTTTAAACAGAAAAATGGTAGAAAAATGCACGATTAAATTGAGAAATACCCTGAATATTCTCCCTTTTTAAACAGAAAAATGGTAGAAAAATGTACGATTAAATTGAGAAATACCCTGAATATTCGCACATTTTTAAACAGAAAAATGGTAGAAAAATGCACAATTAAATTGAGAAACACCCTGAATATTCTCCCTTTTTAAACAGAAAAATGGTAGAAAAATGCACGATTAAATTGAGAAATACCCTGAATATTCGCACATTTTTAAACAGAAAAATGGTAGAAAAATGCACAATTAAATTGAGAAACACCCTGAATATTCTCCCTTTTTAAACAGAAAAATGGTAGAAAAATGCACGATTAAATTGAGAAATACCCTGAATATTCTCCCTTTTTAAACAGAAAAATGGTAGAAAAATGCACGATTAAATTGAGAAATACCCTGAATATTCTCCCTTTTTAAACAGAAAAATGGTAGAAAAATGCACGATTAAATTGAGAAATACCCTGAATATTCTCCCTTTTTAAACAGAAAAATGGTAGAAAAATGCACGATTAAATTGAGAAATACCCTGAATATTCTCCCTTTTTAAACAGAAAAATGGTAGAAAAATGCACGATTAAATTGAGAAACACCCTGAATATTCGCACATTTTTAAACAGAAAAATGGTAGAAAAATGCACGATTAAATTGAGAAATACCCTGAATATTCTCCCTTTTTGAACAGAAAAATGGTAGAAAAATGCACGATTAAATTGAGAAATACCCTGAATATTCTCCCTTTTTAAACAGAAAAATGGTAGAAAAATGCACGATTAAATTGAGAAATACCCTGAATATTCGCACATTTTTAAACAGAAAAATGGTAGAAAAATGCACGATTAAATTGAGAAATACCCTGAATATTCTCCCTTTTTAAACAGAAAAATGGTAGAAAAATGCACGATTAAATTGAGAAATACCCTGAATATTCGCACATTTTTAAACAGAAAAATGGTAGAAAAATGCACGATTAAATTGAGAAATACCCTGAATATTCTCCCTTTTTAAACAGAAAAATGGTAGAAAAATGCACGATTAAATTGAGAAATACCCTGAATATTCGCACATTTTTAAACAGAAAAATGGTAGAAAAATGCACGGTTAAATTGAGAAATACCCTGAATATTCTCCCTTTTTAAACAGAAAAATGGTAGAAAAATGCACGATTAAATTGAGAAATACCCTGAATATTCGCACATTTTTAAACAGAAAAATGGTAGAAAAATGCACGATTAAATTGAGAAATACCCTGAATATTCTCCCTTTTTAAACAGAAAAATGGTAGAAAAATGCACGATTAAATTGAGAAATACCCTGAATATTCGCACATTTTTAAACAGAAAAATGGTAGAAAAATGCACGATTAAATTGAGAAATACCCTGAATATTCTCCCTTTTTAAACAGAAAAATGGTAGAAAAATGCACGATTAAATTGAGAAATACCCTGAATATTCGCACATTTTTAAACAGAAAAATGGTAGAAAAATGCACGGTTAAATTGAGAAATACCCTGAATATTCTCCCTTTTTAAACAGAAAAATGGTAGAAAAATGCACGATTAAATTGAGAAATACCCTGAATATTCGCACATTTTTAAACAGAAAAATGGTAGAAAAATGCACGATTAAATTGAGAAATACCCTGAATATTCTCCCTTTTTAAACAGAAAAATGGTAGAAAAATGCACGATTAAATTGAGAAATACCCTGAATATTCGCAAATTTTTAAACAGAAAAATGGTAGAAAAATGCACGGTTAAATTGAGAAATACCCTGAATATTCTCCCTTTTTAAACAGAAAAATGGTAGAAAAATGCACGATTAAATTGAGAAATACCCTGAATATTCTCCCTTTTTAAACAGAAAAATGGTAGAAAAATGCACGATTAAATTGAGAAATACCCTGAATATTCTCCCTTTTTAAACAGAAAAATGGTAGAAAAATGCACGATTAAATTGAGAAATACCCTGAATATTCTCCCTTTTTAAACAGAAAAATGGTAGAAAAATGCACGATTAAATTGAGAAATACCCTGAATATTCGCACATTTTTAAACAGAAAAATGGTAGAAAAATGCACGATTAAATTGAGAAATACCCTGAATATTCTCCCTTTTTGAACAGAAAAATGGTAGAAAAATGCACGATTAAATTGAGAAATACCCTGAATATTCTCCCTTTTTAAACAGAAAAATGGTAGAAAAATGCACGATTAAATTGAGAAATACCCTGAATATTCGCACATTTTTAAACAGAAAAATGGTAGAAAAATGCACGATTAAATTGAGAAATACCCTGAATATTCTCCCTTTTTAAACAGAAAAATGGTAGAAAAATGCACGGTTAAATTGAGAAATACCCTGAATATTCTCCCTTTTTAAACAGAAAAATGGTAGAAAAATGCACGATTAAATTGAGAAATACCCTGAATATTCGCACATTTTTAAACAGAAAAATGGTAGAAAAATGCACGATTAAATTGAGAAATACCCTGAATATTCTCCCTTTTTAAACAGAAAAATGGTAGAAAAATGCACGATTAAATTGAGAAATACCCTGAATATTCGCACATTTTTAAACAGAAAAATGGTAGAAAAATGCACAATTAAATTGAGAAATACCCTGAATATTCTCCCTTTTTAAACAGAAAAATGGTAGAAAAATGCACGATTAAATTGAGAAATACCCTGAATATTCTCCCTTTTTAAACAGAAAAATGGTAGAAAAATGCACGATTAAATTGAGAAATACCCTGAATATTCGCACATTTTTAAACAGAAAAATGGTAGAAAAATGCACGATTAAATTGAGAAATACCCTGAATATTCTCCCTTTTTAAACAGAAAAATGGTAGAAAAATGCACGGTTAAATTGAGAAATACCCTGAATATTCTCCCTTTTTAAACAGAAAAATGGTAGAAAAATGCACGATTAAATTGAGAAATACCCTGAATATTCGCACATTTTTAAACAGAAAAATGGTAGAAAAATGCACGATTAAATTGAGAAATACCCTGAATATTCTCCCTTTTTAAACAGAAAAATGGTAGAAAAATGCACGATTAAATTGAGAAATACCCTGAATATTCGCACATTTTTAAACAGAAAAATGGTAGAAAAATGCACAATTAAATTGAGAAATACCCTGAATATTCTCCCTTTTTAAACAGAAAAATGGTAGAAAAATGCACGATTAAATTGAGAAATACCCTGAATATTCTCCCTTTTTAAACAGAAAAATGGTACAAAAATGCACGATTAAATTGAGAAATACCCTGAATATTCGCACATTTTTAAACAGAAAAATGGTAGAAAAATGCACAATTAAATTGAGAAATACCCTGAATATTCTCCCTTTTTAAACAGAAAAATGGTACAAAAATGCACGATTAAATTGAGAAATACCCTGAATATTCGCACATTTTTAAACAGAAAAATGGTAGAAAAATGCACGATTAAATTGAGAAATACCCTGAATATTCTCCCTTTTTAAACAGAAAAATGGTAGAAAAATGCACGGTTAAATTGAGAAATACCCTGAATATTCTCCCTTTTTAAACAGAAAAATGGTAGAAAAATGCACGATTAAATTGAGAAATACCCTGAATATTCGCACATTTTTAAACAGAAAAATGGTAGAAAAATGCACAATTAAATTGAGAAATACCCTGAATATTCTCCCTTTTTGAACAGAAAAATGGTAGAAAAATGCACGATTAAATTGAGAAATACCCTGAATATTCTCCCTTTTTAAACAGAAAAATGGTACAAAAATGCACGATTAAATTGAGAAATACCCTGAATATTCGCACATTTTTAAACAGAAAAATGGTAGAAAAATGCACGATTAAATTGAGAAATACCCTGAATATTCTCCCTTTTTAAACAGAAAAATGGTAGAAAAATGCACGGTTAAATTGAGAAATACCCTGAATATTCTCCCTTTTTAAACAGAAAAATGGTAGAAAAATGCACGATTAAATTGAGAAATACCCTGAATATTCGCACATTTTTAAACAGAAAAATGGTAGAAAAATGCACGATTAAATTGAGAAATACCCTGAATATTCTCCCTTTTTAAACAGAAAAATGGTAGAAAAATGCACGGTTAAATTGAGAAATACCCTGAATATTCTCCCTTTTTAAACAGAAAAATGGTAGAAAAATGCACGATTAAATTGAGAAATACCCTGAATATTCGCACATTTTTAAACAGAAAAATGGTAGAAAAATGCACAATTAAATTGAGAAATACCCTGAATATTCTCCCTTTTTGAACAGAAAAATGGTAGAAAAATGCACGATTAAATTGAGAAATACCCTGAATATTCTCCCTTTTTAAACAGAAAAATGGTAGAAAAATGCACGATTAAATTGAGAAATACCCTGAATATTCGCACATTTTTAAACAGAAAAATGGTAGAAAAATGCACGATTAAATTGAGAAATACCCTGAATATTCTCCCTTTTTAAACAGAAAAATGGTAGAAAAATGCACGGTTAAATTGAGAAATACCCTGAATATTCTCCCTTTTTAAACAGAAAAATGGTAGAAAAATGCACGATTAAATTGAGAAATACCCTGAATATTCGCACATTTTTAAACAGAAAAATGGTAGAAAAATGCACGATTAAATTGAGAAATACCCTGAATATTCTCCCTTTTTAAACAGAAAAATGGTAGAAAAATGCACGATTAAATTGAGAAATACCCTGAATATTCGCACATTTTTAAACAGAAAAATGGTAGAAAAATGCACAATTAAATTGAGAAATACCCTGAATATTCTCCCTTTTTAAACAGAAAAATGGTAGAAAAATGCACGATTAAATTGAGAAATACCCTGAATATTCTCCCTTTTTAAACAGAAAAATGGTAGAAAAATGCACGATTAAATTGAGAAATACCCTGAATATTCTCCCTTTTTAAACAGAAAAATGGTAGAAAAATGCACGATTAAATTGAGAAATACCCTGAATATTCGCACATTTTTAAACAGAAAAATGGTAGAAAAATGCACAATTAAATTGAGAAATACCCTGAATATTCTCCCTTTTTAAACAGAAAAATGGTACAAAAATGCACGATTAAATTGAGAAATACCCTGAATATTCTCCCTTTTTAAACAGAAAAATGGTAGAAAAATGCACGATTAAATTGAGAAATACCCTGAATATTCTCCCTTTTTAAACAGAAAAATGGTAGAAAAATGCACGATTAAATTGAGAAATACCCTGAATATTCGCACATTTTTAAACAGAAAAATGGTAGAAAAATGCACGATTAAATTGAGAAATACCCTGAATATTCTCCCTTTTTAAACAGAAAAATGGTAGAAAAATGCACGATTAAATTGAGAAATACCCTGAATATTCGCACATTTTTAAACAGAAAAATGGTAGAAAAATGCACGATTAAATTGAGAAATACCCTGAATATTCTCCCTTTTTGAACAGAAAAATGGTAGAAAAATGCACGATTAAATTGAGAAATACCCTGAATATTCGCACATTTTTAAACAGAAAAATGGTAGAAAAATGCACGATTAAATTGAGAAATACCCTGAATATTCTCCCTTTTTAAACAGAAAAATGGTAGAAAAATGCACGGTTAAATTGAGAAATACCCTGAATATTCTCCCTTTTTAAACAGAAAAATGGTAGAAAAATGCACGATTAAATTGAGAAATACCCTGAATATTCGCACATTTTTAAACAGAAAAATGGTAGAAAAATGCACGATTAAATTGAGAAATACCCTGAATATTCTCCCTTTTTAAACAGAAAAATGGTAGAAAAATTCACGATTAAATTGAGAAATACCCTGAATATTCTCCCTTTTTAAACAGAAAAATGGTAGAAAAATGCACGATTAAATTGAGAAATACCCTGAATATTCGCACATTTTTAAACAGAAAAATGGTAGAAAAATGCACGATTAAATTGAGAAATACCCTGAATATTCTCCCTTTTTAAACAGAAAAATGGTAGAAAAATGCACGATTAAATTGAGAAATACCCTGAATATTCGCACATTTTTAAACAGAAAAATGGTAGAAAAATGCACAATTAAATTGAGAAATACCCTGAATATTCGCACATTTTTAAACAGAAAAATGGTAGAAAAATGCACGATTAAATTGAGAAATACCCTGAATATTCTCCCTTTTTAAACAGAAAAATGGTACAAAAATGCACGATTAAATTGAGAAATACCCTGAATATTCTCCCTTTTTAAACAGAAAAATGGTACAAAAATGCACGATTAAATTGAGAAATACCCTGAATATTCGCACATTTTTTACAGAAAAATGGTAGAAAAATGCACGATTAAATTGAGAAATACCCTGAATATTCTCCCTTTTTAAACAGAAAAATGGTAGAAAAATGCACGATTAAATTGAGAAATACCCTGAATATTCTCCCTTTTTAAACAGAAAAATGGTAGAAAAATGCACGATTAAATTGAGAAATACCCTGAATATTCGCACATTTTTAAACAGAAAAATGGTAGAAAAATGCACAATTAAATTGAGAAATACCCTGAATATTCTCCCTTTTTAAACAGAAAAATGGTAGAAAAATGCACAATTAAATTGAGAAATACCCTGAATATTCGCACATTTTTTACAGAAAAATGGTAGAAAAATGCACGATTAAATTGAGAAATACCCTGAATATTCTCCCTTTTTAAACAGAAAAATGGTACAAAAATGCACAATTAAATTGAGAAATTTCCTGAATATTCGCACATTTTTAAACAGAAAAATGGTAGAAAAATGCACGATTAAATTGAGAAATACCCTGAATATTCTCCCTTTTTAAACAGAAAAATGGTAGAAAAATGCACGATTAAATTGAGAAATACCCTGAATATTCGCACATTTTTAACAGAAAAATGGTAGAAAAATGCACGATTAAATTGAGAAATACCCTGAATATTCTCCCTTTTTAAACAGAAAAATGGTACAAAAATGCACGATTAAATTGAGAAATACCCTGAATATTCGCACATTTTTAAACAGAAAAATGGTAGAAAAATGCACGATTAAATTGAGAAATACCCTGAATATTCTCGCTTTTTTTACAGAAAAATGGTAGAAAAATGCACGATTAAATTGAGAAATACCCTGAATATTCTCCCTTTTTAAACAGAAAAATGGTAGAAAAATGCACGATTAAATTGAGAAATACCCTGAATATTCTCCCTTTTTAAACAGAAAAATGGTAGAAAAATGCACGATTAAATTGAGAAATACCCTGAATATTCTCCCTTTTTAAACAGAAAAATGGTAGAAAAATGCACGATTAAATTGAGAAATACCCTGAATATTCGCACATTTTTAAAGATAAAAATGGTAGAAAAATGCACGATTAAATTGAGAAATACCCTGAATATTCTCCCTTTTTAAACAGAAAAATGGTAGAAAAATGCACAATTAAATTGAGAAATACCCTGAATATTCGCACATTTTTTACAGAAAAATGGTAGAAAAATGCACGATTAAATTGAGAAATACCCTGAATATTCTCCCTTTTTAAACAGAAAAATGGTAGAAAAATGCACGATTAAATTGAGAAATACCCTGAATATTCTCCCTTTTTAAACAGAAAAATGGTAGAAAAATGCACGATTAAATTGAGAAATACCCTGAATATTCGCACATTTTTAAACAGAAAAAATGGTAGAAAAATGCACAATTAAATTGAGAAATACCCTGAATATTCTCCCTTTTTAAACAGAAAAATGGTAGAAAAATGCACGATTAAATTGAGAAATACCCTGAATATTCTCCCTTTTTAAACAGAAAAATGGTAGAAAAATGCACGATTAAATTGAGAAATACCCTGAATATTCGCACATTTTTAAACAGAAAAATGGTAGAAAAATGCACGATTAAATTGAGAAATACCCTGAATATTCTCGCTTTTTTTACAGAAAAATGGTAGAAAAATGCACGATTAAATTGAGAAATACCCTGAATATTCTCCCTTTTTAAACAGAAAAATGGTAGAAAAATGCACGATTAAATTGAGAAATACCCTGAATATTCTCCCTTTTTAAACAGAAAAATGGTAGAAAAATGCACGATTAAATTGAGAAATACCCTGAATAATCTCCCTTTTTAAACAGAAAAATGGTAGAAAAATGCACGATTAAATTGAGAAATACCCTGAATATTCTCCCTTTTTAAACAGAAAAATGGTAGAAAAATGCACGATTAAATTGAGAAATACCCTGAATATTCTCCCTTTTTAAACAGAAAAATGGTAGAAAAATGCACGATTAAATTGAGAAATACCCTGAATATTCGCACATTTTTAAACAGAAAAATGGTAGAAAAATGCACGATTAAATTGAGAAATACCCTGAATATTCTCGCTTTTTTACAGAAAAATGGTAGAAAAATGCACGATTAAATTGAGAAATACCCTGAATATTCTCCCTTTTTAAACAGAAAAATGGTAGAAAAATGCACGATTAAATTGAGAAATACCCTGAATATTCTCCCTTTTTAAACAGAAAAATGGTAGAAAAATGCACGATTAAATTGAGAAATACCCTGAATAATCTCCCTTTTTAAACAGAAAAATGGTAGAAAAATGCACGATTAAATTGAGAAATACCCTGAATATTCTCCCTTTTTAAACAGAAAAATGGTAGAAAAATGCACGATTAAATTGAGAAATACCCTGAATATTCGCACATTTTTAAAGATAAAAATGGTAGAAAAATGCACGATTAAATTGAGAAATACCCTGAATATTCTCGCTTTTTTTACAGAAAAATGGTAGAAAAATGCACGATT